>OZ012736.1:517096133-517518633 GCA_963859935.3 Lathyrus sativus
AAACCACTTTTAAGATGGCAAGATAATTTCATCCACCAACCACTCTCTTACTAAAATTTGGACAAATTTCATAACTTCAATATAGTTTTCTTCTAAAAAATAAAATCAAACACTACTCTTTCAACTAATAAATATAATATACATAATCTTATAATCTTAAATAGGTTACAAATGTCTCTAAAGTGACGCTTCTGCAAGAATGTAATTTGATCCATAAAATATGCAAATAGATCTAGAAAGAGATAGAGTGAGTTGGAAGTATTAGAATATTATTAATAATTCATATTTATTTAGTTGTACTATTTTCTTAGCCCCTAAGTTTGTTAGAGGGTATTTTAGTATTTATCTTATTCTAGTAACCCTAGTTTTAGCTTATAAATAGGGTGACAATCATTGTAACAAAATATCATGTTTGTAGCCGTCATTCTCTAATTAGTAATATTTCCTATTTCATCATTTATTCTATCTTTGCACCAACAATTGGTATCTAGAGCTCCGGTTCAGATTCATTGGGAAACACGGGAAACACGAGTGAACGTGAGGTCTTGTGTGTTTGATTTTGTTTCTCAGATTCTTGTTGAATCTTGAACAAAATCTGATCAGAATTTTTTAATTCTGTGGGTTGGGAAACACTGTGTGAGAAAACTCTGAGTGTATTGTGCAAAGTAGAAGATGAACGGAAACGGCAACATGAACACCAAACTTCCAGTATTTGATGGTAAAAACTGGAATCGTTGGATGATCCAAATGCGTGTACTGTTTGGTGCTCAAGATGTTCTGGATCTTGTCACTGATGGTTATGTTCCAGTAGCAGCAGATGCAACTGATGAACAGAAAAACGCGTAGAAAGAAGTAAGGAAGAAGGATCAGAAAGCATTGTTATTCATTCATCAATGTGTGGATGTAAACGTGTTTGAGAAGATTGCAGACTCTACAACAGCAAAGGCTGCATGGGACACTCTGGTGAGATGTTATGGTGGTGACGCATCAGTGAAGAAGGTGAAGCTTCAGTCCTTGAGAAAGCAATATGAGAATCTCAACATGAAGAATAATGAGAAAGTTTCTGAATACATCTCCAGAGTGATTCTGATCACTAATGAGATGAAGGCATGTGGAGAAACTCTTTCTGAAGAAACAATCATGGAGAAAGTGTTGAGATCCCTTACTCCTCAATTTGATTACATTGTGGTAGCAATAGAACATTCCAAAGATCTGAGCACAATGAGAATTGAAGAGCTGCAGAGCAGTCTAGAAGCGCAAGAGTTGCGTCTGACTGAGAGAAACTCTGAAAAGGAAGTAGAACAGCAGGCTCTGAAAGCAACTTCTGATAGGAGGTATCAGAAGCAGTCAGAAGTCAAGAGAAGATCTGATGGTGGTCAGAAGTCAGAAAGCTCAACCTCTGATAGACAAAAGAATGCTCAGAGGGGAAAAGAGAAGTATGACAAAAGAAAAATACAATGTTACTGTTGTAAGAAGTTTGGTCACTTTGCTAGAGATTGTTGGTCAAACAAGGAGAAGAAATCAGAAGAAGCAAATATAGCCAGAAGTTCTGATGACGAATCTGTGCTATTGATGGCCTCTGAATCTGATGATCTGACAGACTGGTGGTATATGGACACTGGCTGTTCAAATCATCTTACTGGAAACAAGAAATGGCTGGTTGACTTTGACTCTGAAAAGAGAACAAAGATCAGATGTGTTGATGACAAATATCTTAATGCAGAAGGTATGGGAAATGTCAGAGTGACTCTGAACAATGGGAAAATAGCATTGATTCAGAATGTGTGGTATGTACCTGGCATCAGAAGCAATCTGATGAGTGTGGGGCAATTAATTGAGAAAGGTTTCTCAGTTACCATGAAGGACAATCTTCTGAAGCTGTATGACTGTAATCAGAAGTTGATTATGGAGTCAGAACAGGGAAGGAATAGAACATTCAAGGTGAATGTCAGAACTGCAGACTCAGAGTGTCTTAGTGCAACAAGTACTGAGAAGGAGAGTGAGCTGTGGCACAGAAGATTTGGTCATTTGAATTTCAGAAGCTTACAACATCTGAATTCAAAGAAATTGGTACATGGAATTCCTGCAATTAAGAAGCCTGAAAAATCATGCAAAGTTTGCATGGAAGGAAAACAACCAAGATTGCCATTTGCATCAGAAGTTGCTCCAAGAGCAAAACATGCCTTGGGAGTTGTACATTCTGATGTGTGTGGTCCATTTCCAGTAGCATCAATTGGAGGGAATAAATACTTTGTGTTGTTTGTTGATGAATTCACAAGAATGACATGGGTATCCCTTATAAAGTTCAAACACGAGGTGTTTGATGAATTCAAGAAGTTCAGAATGAAGGCTGAGAATCAGAGTGGTCAGAAGTTGAAGATTCTTAGAACTGATGGTGGAGGTGAGTATAACTCCAAAGAGTTCCAGAAGTTCTGTGAGGAGAATGGAATTGAGCATGAGGTTACTGCTCCTTATACCCCTCAACACAATGGTCTTGCTGAAAGAAGAAACCGTACTTTGCTTGATATGGTGAGAAGCATGTTAAAGGAGAAGAAGCTTCCTCAGAAGCTCTGGGGAGAAGCTGTTGCCACTGCAACGTATGTACTCAACAGATGTCCTACGAAGAAGTTGAAGGAAATAGTTCCTATGCAGAAGTGGACTGGAGACAAGCAAAGTGTTAGTCATCTGAAGGTGTTTGGTTCTGTTTGCTATAAACATGTTCCAGAAGCCAGAAGACAGAAGCTGGATGATAGAAGCAAAGTGATGATTCTGATAGGGTACCACAGTACAGGTGCATACAAGCTCTATTGTCCAGAAACCAATAAAATTGAATTCAGCAGAGATGTGATTGTGAAGGAATCAGAAGTTTGGAATTGGGATAAGTCTCAATCTGATTCTGATGTTAGAACCTCTGAAGAAAGGCCAGAGTTAAGAATTTCTGAAGTTGAAGTAAACCCTGATATTGACTCTGACTCTGATACTGATTCAAACTCTGAAGAAGACTCAGAAGATGAAGGTGACCCAGACTCTGATGATTCAGACTCTGATGGCAATCCAGATCTTGGTGGCAATTCAGACTCTGAAAATATGCCAGACTCTGAAGATGGTCAAAGCTCTGGAGGTCAATCATCTGAAGCTAGAAACTCTGAAGCTCAAGACTCTGAACAAGTTCAGAGACCACAAAGAATCAGAAGCGTTCCCAGAAGATTTGCAGAATTTGACATGCTGCAAGACACTGAAGTAGACTCTGAAGGAGAAGTTATTCAGTGTGCCATGTTAGTAGACTCTGAACCTATAAGTACAGAGGAGGCTCTTAAGCAGAAGCTCTGGCTGAAGGCCATGAAAGAAGAACTTGATGCTATAGAGAGAAACAAGACTTGGAAGCTGACAGAACTTCCAAAAGACAAGAAAGCCATCAGCGTCAGATGGGTTTTCAAGCAGAAGTTAAAGCCAGATGGCTCAATTGGCAAACATAAAGCAAGGTTGGTAGCCAGAGGATTTCTACAGAAACCTGGGCTGGATTATTCTGAAGTGTTTGCACCTGTAGCAAGACATGAAACAATCAGAATGGTGATTGCAATAGCTGCTAACAGGAATTGGCCTCTGATGCATTTAGATGTAAAATCTGCATTTCTGAATGGTCCATTAGAAGAAGAAGTTTACGTGTCACAACCTCCTGGATTTGTGAAAAAGAATCAGGAAGGGATGGTGTACAGATTATACAAAGCTCTATATGGATTGAAACAAGCGCCCAGAGCTTGGAATCAGAAGATTGATTCATTTTTCAAGAAGCAAGGCTTTCAGAAATGTGAGATGGAGTACGGTGTCTATGTTCAGCATACTTCTGAAGGCAATATGACTCTGGTATGTTTATATGTTGATGATATACTATTGACTGGAAGTTCTGAACAGGAGATAGCCAAGTTCAAGAAGGTTCTAATGAATGAATTTGAAATGACTGATCTAGGCAAAATGACATACTTTCTAGGGATGGAGTTCAGATATTCTGAGAAAGGTATCATTTTGCATCAGCTCAAGTATGAATTAGAACTTCTGAAGAGATTTGATCTGAAGAATTGTAAGATGGCTGTCACACCTTCTGATACAAATCAGAAACTGGATTCAGACTCTGAAGGAAAGGATGTGGATGCTACAACCTTCAAACAGTTGGTTGGTTCTCTGAGGTATCTGTGCAATACCAGACCTGATATTTGCTACTCAGTTGGGATGGTTAGTAGGTTTATGAGTAAACCTAAGTGGTCCCATTACCAAGCTGCTGTCAGGATTCTGAGGTATATCAAAGGAACTCTGAAGTATGGAGTGTTATTTCCCTCTGGAGGAAATAATGAGTCAGAACTTCTGAGTTATTCAGACTCTGATTGGTGTGGAGACAGAGTTGACAGAAGAAGTACATCTGGGTACTTGTTCAAATTTCTGGGAGGTCCCATTTCTTGGTGTTCCAAGAAGCAACCTGTTGTGGCGTTGTCAACCTGTGAAGCTGAATACATTGCAGGTGCTGTTACTGCATGCCAAGCTGTGTGGATTCTGAATCTGTTGCAGGATCTGAAGATTAAAGTAGACAAACCTCTGAAGTTGATGATTGACAATAAGTCTGCAATCAATCTTGCTAGAAACCCAGTGTTGCATGGGAGAAGCAAGCATATTGAGACCAAGTATCATTTTCTGAGACATCAAGTTCAGAGTGGAGTGCTAGAAGTTGTACACTGCAGCACTCAGAAGCAGTTGGCAGATGTTCTGACGAAAGCTATCAAAACTGATCAATTTCTCAGATTAAGGGATGGAATTGGTGTCACAAGTTTTGATGGAATATGAATTAAGGGATGGTATTAGAATATTATTAATAATTCATATTTATTTAGTTGTACTATTTTCTTAGCCCCTAAGTTTGTTAGAGGGTATTTTAGTATTTATCTTATTCTAGTAACCCTAGTTTTAGCTTATAAATAGGGTGACAATCATTGTAACAAAATATCATGTTTGTAGCCGTCATTCTCTAATTAGTAATATTTCCTATTTCATCATTTATTCTATCTTTGCACCAACAGGAAGGACATCAAAGACTATAAAATAATAGCAATTCGATATCAAGACTATAATCATAAGATTTTATACAAAATAAGTAATCACAAAACAACAAAAGAAACAATATTAAAAAAACAAAAGTAGTTGGCACAGTTTCTATCAAACCAGAACCTTTTCACAACACGAAAGATGGAAGAAAGAGGTCTATACAATATGTCAAACCTTCTAAAAAAAACCATCTCAACAATGATTAAAAAATGAAGAATTACACATATGTGGAATTAACATAGTTAATGAGTCAAGTCAACTATGCAAAAAATAACACAACAGAAGAAAAACACTTTGGCACCATCTGTTGAAATTCCACACACCGACCATGAGCACAACAAAACAACCCTTGTGAAACAAATGAATCATACATGTGAAAATTTGAAAATAGATATCAGATTCTCCAACCACAGGACTTTCCTTCATTTATCTTATACTCCAGAATCCTCCGCAAGGAAAAAAATGATTGAAAGCACTGTGATAAAAATAGTTGTTGAGTAAACTTATTGACGTAGATTAAGTAATATTAATCCTTCAACTTGTTAATTATTTATTGGTGATTAATGCATGTCGTATGCTTCCTAGGAGATCCTTTGCTGTCACACAGTTTTCCTCGTTCATCTGCAAGATAATTAGTTAACTATCATGTTATGATCATCTTGGTTTAGCCATTAATCTGATATATTAAAACTTTAGGTACCTGAGCAACAATAGTTAGATCAACAATGTTGTTTCCGAAGGGCAATAAGTTACTACTTTGGACAGTGAGATTCAGGGTTTCTAATTTGCCGAGTACCGTAGAGGTAGTGGCACGTCCACTGTGTTTGTCGCATTGAATTTTGATGAGTACATCTTTTCTTGAAACTCTTACTTCGATTTCAGGAAGTGTCTGGTTGTTGGAGTTGTTGGAGTTGCTGTCATCATCATGATCATCAGTGGAGAAAATAACAGATCTCTTCACTTGAATTGCAGATCCAGTTTTTTTGTTGTCTTCAACTTGTGCCTCTAGAGTATGCAAACGTGCTTGTAATTTTTTCATATACATTATTGCATCTCCCAACACAGAAGCCTTATCCATCTACACATGTTATAAATTCATAAATATAAATAAAATAATTCAATACATATATGTATATTATAGTCTGGTTCAACTTAATTAGGTTAAGTATTATTTGTGTTTATTCACTAATTAGGTTAAACTAGGAAATCCAAATTTAATCTTTCTTTCTCAATAAAAAAAATATAAAAAAAAACTCATTTTGGATCTCAGAGATTACTTAAGATCATACCTTCTTGAGGCCAGGAAGGATAGCAGAAAGAGCTATGAAACTTCTGGTGAGCTTTTCCCTTCGTTTTCTTTCAGCCATTACATGTTCCTTTGCTTGAGCCGTGTTCCTCGTCTGATTCGCTCGGATATCATAATTTGCGGCAAAATCTTTGTTTTCATTGCACCCTTTCTCCAGTTTAGGCTTTACATCAGAATAATCGAGGTTGTAAAGTTCATTAGAAGCAACCGGCGTTGCATTGAAGTGCTCAAAAGAAATGAGTTGAGGTGATGAATAGGAAGAAGGGTTTATAGATGTTTTGATCTTCTTGGTTGGTCTTGTTTGAGCAACGTAGTGATTATCAGGTTGAGTTTCAAGTGGTAAACAGTTTGGTGTAGTTTCATAGTTGTTGTCATAGTTGAAGTCAAAGTTGTCAAATGGAGATGGAAGAGAATCCATAGGGTATTGATGAAAGAAACTGAGATCCTCAAATCCCTATTAAAAAATAATCAATATAAGAGTAAGTTTTCTTCCTATATATCTATATATGCAAGAAATAAAAATTGTCTCAACCCTAAGTTTATATGTTTTAAGAAAAGTGATCTTTGATTGATAGATAAGATTAGTAGGTATGCTTACAAGTTCAGGCATATAGATGGGGGGCACAACTTTCATCATCTTCACAGTTTTGTTTCTAAAAATTTAATTTGATTTGGTATAGAGTATGCCCTGAAATAGTGGGAAAAAAAACTTGAAATCTTAGAATTGAAGGAATAATTCAAACTTAAAAGACACTCTCTCTCACATATGGAAGAAAAGCAGATTGAGAAAATAAGCAGCTTACCTTGAAATGAATGAATGAGACAAGTGGATGAAGAAGAGAGAAGATATTATTAATTTCCCCAAAAATGGTAAGGTGAGAAGTGCATAGTTGTGAGTTTTATATATATAGAGTGACCCGACCATACACGCTTGAGAGAATGTGATGGCTTAAATTATACACGTGTGAAAATGGATCCATACTGTTTCCATTACGGCTGATACCCTTTTACTCGTTATTAAATTTGGTCAAACTATGGGTTCTATGGTCATCTTACACTCCTTTTGAGAAATTTTAACACGTCCTTTTAAGAAATTTAAGATTTAAGTTTTGTAGTGAATTAATGAGATCTAAGATATATCTTGTCTCATTAATGTTATATTCTCTTATTCAAGCTATTGTATAAGCTTTTGCATTATTGGTTTATTTGTACAAGTTTTCGCATTATTGGCTTAGTAGCGTGCGAAAATTCCCAATAACTCTAATTAATTAATTAAGTGTATGTTGAGTTAATTTGTAGGTGAATTTTTTTTTAATTGTTTGATGATATAGTCATAATTACTATAAATGGAAAGAACTCAACCATTAGGTTCGAATTCTAACTTAGGTAATATCTTTGATCTTTATTGGATGTATTTTTGTTACGTCTTTTATAATTGTGGTGTTCTATTTGATTTTGTTTTTTATGGCGATGTCTTTTGTAGTTTTCTTAGTTGTTGTATTTTTGTATTTTTTTCTTCTTTGGTCTTGACCCAGAGATTGTTACTTCTTGTACCATCCTCGGATTTTTTGTATTTTAGTTGTTGAACCTCTCCTATTTTTTGTATTTTGGTTCAAGCTCAATGGTTCCTTGGGAATGTGTCGAGTATGGTAGGAGGCTTTAATGTTGTTATTAGGCCCCATGAGCGAAAGGGGGTTGTCATACATGTATCGAGACAAGGCGTCAGTTAAGTATTAAGAGTTTTATTTTATTAAAGAGATGTCTACTAATGATCTTCATTATCTAGGTAAGAGGTTTACATGGTATCAATCAAATGATGGGGAAGGGAAAATGAGAAAGTTATATCATTTTTAGTAACTGGTGCATGGGAGGAGTTGCGGGTATCAAGCAGTATATGGCATTTTCCTCATCTTGGTTTTGATTATTTTTCTCTTTTATTTTAAGTATTGTTCTCAACTTTGGGGTCAAAAACCTTTTCGTTTCATTAATTATTGGTTCGAGCATGATTCCTTGACATATATTGTTGAAAGGTCTTTGAGGTCTTCCTCTACCTCTATTTGAATGAGCTTAATGTAAACAGATAAGCTGAAAGAAATCAAATTATTGTTTAAGGGTTGCAATAAAGAGATGTGTTATGTTAAGGCTCTGTTTGCGAATTAAGGGCAGAATATAGAGCTCTAGAAGAAAGTGATTTAAAGAAAAATATAGAAATCTTTAACATCTTTTTTTTAAAAAATCGGTATAGAATGATAAATGAGTGTTTATCATTAATAACATTTTTATTTTTTACAATGTTATAATAACATATTTTAGTTGAACAATTTATTTAATCCATAAAAAATCCTTCAAACCTCTCATCCAATACAATTTTTAAGTTTCTAAACTAGGAAATTTTTTTATTATGAATAAAATTAACCCCTTTCTCTCAAAAACACTCTATATTTAATCCCTCAATTCCTTTCACCTCATCCTTCCATTTATAAAAATCCTTACTTTTCAAAACAAACTCTTAAACTTTGTTTTGGAATTCAGAGGAGAAAAAATGAGAAGGATTTGTTAAAAAGGGACACACTACTACGGAAAACACATATAATAACGTCTGCGTTACTACGAATATTCAATCAACCATTGTAATATGTGCTATTTAGGCGCATGCATTTTATTTTATTTAACCACCTATAATCACAGTTGATTTAATACATGTGGTGAAAAGTGGCGTATGGTCATGAGTTCAAATCCCAACACCAGCATTTTTGGTTATTTACTTATTTTTTAAAAATATTGATAGACCTTTCACCACGGGTATTTAAATCAATTGTGGTTATAGGTGACATACCTTTCACCACAGATATTTAAATAAATTGTGGTTATAGGTGGCGCCTTCTTTTTTTAAGACATATATAACGCTCTTAGTTCATTCACTTTTACCATAGACGTACTTAGACAAACTTCATCTTCTGCCTCCAAACTTCTTCCATTTTCGAAACATTATTCATCCACTAAACCAAACTTGAAAACATTATTTCTTCCATAAATGAAACTCAGAAACATTGCTTCCATTAATGTGTTGCAGTTTGTTTCTGTTTAACGATTCTACATGTAAAATGTTATTGCTTAACGATTCTATTTACTTATTTATTTATTCTTGTTCGTGTTGTTGTTCTTATTGTTCCTCTTGTTGTTCTTGTTGTTATTTTTATTTTTGTTTGTTATTGTTGTTGTTATTATTGTTCTTGTTGTTCTTGTTATTATTCTTTTTGTTGTCTTTACTCTTGTTGTTCTTGTTGTTATTCTTATTTTTATTCTTGTTGTTGTTATTTTTGTTGTTATTATTCTTGTTGTTCTTGTTCTTGTTCTTGTTCTTGTTATTCTTGTTATTGTTGTTATTGTTGTTGTTGTTGTTATTCTTGTTGTTCTTTTTGTTCTTGTTGTTATTGTTGTTGCTCCTATTATTCTTGTTGTTATTCTTATTTTTTCTCTTGCTTTTGTTGTTATTATTTGTGAGATATTGGATCGAACTCTAATATAGTCGACAAAGGTTTAGTATGTCGTCGAAGTCTACTCACATGTTGTTGTTGGAGATCTATACGCTGTAGTCAAAATGTGTTCTAGTATGTAGTTTTCGAATTAGGCCTTGTGTTAAGGATCCAATTGTTTAAGTTAGCTTGTACCCTAAGTTAGCTTGTAATGGGTAATTGTTAAAAAGCTAATTAGTTTAGTATGTTAGATTTTATTATAAATAGCATATTAGTCTCTCATCTTATGTGTGACAAATCTCAATAAGGGTGAGAGGATTATTTGTTTTTCGTAAGTACTTTTAATTTGTTTAAAGAGAAAGTAAAGAATAACAGTTATAAACAATCCTTGTTGCTCTTCTTCTTGTTTTTCCCGTTAACCCTATTCCTTATGTGTTTCTTGATCATAAAGAAACAGTTTATACTTTATTTCAAGGTATCATTTTTCACAAAAAATTGGTGCGGTGAGCATGGAGGAAGATGCCTTCAACAAAGTATGAGATTGAAAAGTTCACTGGAGTGAACAATTTTGGTCTGTGGCGCTTGAAGATAAAAGCTCTACTGGTTCAACAGGGTTGTTTGGAAGCAATGAAGGGAGAGGTATTCATGAACGTTGTGTTAACAGAAATTGAAAAGAAGATCATGATTGAGAAAGCCCACAACACAATATTGTTGATCCTTGGTGATAAGGTTCTCCGAAAGGTATCAAATGAGACTACGACATCGGGGTTATGGTTGAAACTTGTAAGTTTCTACATGAATAAATCTCTGGTGAATCGACTCTACCTGAAGCAAGCTTTATATTCATTCAAGATGAGTGAAGACAAAGTGTTGGATGAGCAGTTGAATATGTTCAACAAGATGATTCTTGATCATGAAAATATTGATGTAAAGATCGATGATGAAGATCAAGCATTGTTGTTGTTGTGCACTTTGCCCATAACATATGCTCACTTCAAAGAAACTCTCTTGTATGGAAGGGAGTCCCTGAGTTTTGAAGAATTTCAATCAACCTTATACTCTAAGGACTTGAATGAACGAAAGGAGCATAAACCTTCGACGGCTGGTGAAGGTTTGGTCGTTAGGGGAAAACTTTTGCGAAAGGATGGTAAGTTCAACAAGAAGAAAGGTAAAAGTCAGAAGAAGTCTTATACTGGTGAGGCATCTGGTATTCAATGTTATCACTATAAGAAGGAGGGTCACACAAGAAAGGTGTGCTCTGAATACCTGAAAGATCATGGAGGTAAGGATAATGGCAACACAACCATTATTCAAGATAACTTTGACTCATCTAATGTCCTTGTGGTTTCAAGCAGCGACTCAAGAAATGAGTGGATTATGGATTCAGGTTGCACTTGGAACATGACTCCAAATAAAGACGTGTTTAAGGAATTGTGTGATCAAGATGGTGGATTAGTGTTACTGGGAAACAACAAAGCTTGCAAAATTACGGGTATCAGATCTGTGAGATTCAAGCTCCATGATAAGTCAATAAGGTTATTGACTAAAGTCAGGTATGTACCAGATTTAAAGAGAAGTTTGATTTCTCTTAGTGAATTCGACAATAACGAATATATTTTTCAAAGAGAGAAAAGTATCCTAAGAGTCATAAAGGGTTCGAAGGAAATCTTAAGAGGCATGAAGAAATAAGGCTTGTATATCCTTGAGATTGAAGTTGTAAGTGGTTCAACAAACGTTGCATCCAAGAAACCTTTGTCGAAGACATAAATTTTGCTCATGAGATTAGACCATGTCAGTAAAAGGGGTCTGGTCGAATTGGGGAAACAAAATCTATTTGGAGGAGACAAAGTCGAAAAGCTGAAATTTTATGAACCCTGTGTACTTGGAGAAACTTGCAGAGTGAAGTTCAATAGGTGCGAACAAAGAAATCATGGATCCCTTGATTACATCCATGTTGATCTTTGAGGGTCTGCAAGGTGTCCATCACATTCAGGAGCAAGGTATTTTCTATCCATAGTTAATGATTTTTCTAGAAAGTTATGGATATTCATCTAAAAGACTAAGGATGAAACTTTTGAGAATTTCAAAGGTTGGAAGACTCTGGTCGAAAATCAGACAGGCAAAAACTTTAAGAGTGTTAAGAACCAACAACGGCCTTGAATTTGGCAATGAGGCGTTCGACAGCTTTTTTGCCGCCTCAGGTATTACAAGGCACAAAACTACTGCAGGTACTCCATAATAAAATGGTTTGGCGGAAAGGTTTAGTTGAACTGTTTTGGAAAGAGTTAAATGCATGTTAACTAGTGTTGGGTTAAAGAACGTATTTTTAGCTGAGGCTGTTTTGACAGTAACATATCCGATAAACAGATATCCTTCGACTGTGTTAGATATGAAGACACTTGAAGAAGTTTGGTCGGGACATCCACCATATCTCGACAAACTGAGAGATTTGGATTCATGTCTTATACTCACATTATGCAAGACAAGGTCGAACCTAGAGCTATGAAATGCATGTTTATGGGATACTTTGAAGGAGTCAAAGATTATAGTCTATGGTGCCTAGAGCCAGGTCACATGAGGCATATCACCAGTCGAGATGTAGTTTTCAATGAAGCTGAGATGGCCTTCGAGAAAACTGATGGTGCTGACGAAGAGTTGGAACAGGGAGAGATTCCTGTTAAGGTGGAGCATGTTGATGCTGAATTGCATATCCCAGATGAAGTCGAAGAAGAAGCAGAAGTTGTTGTCTAAAATGAGGAGACTGATAATGACTACCTTCTATCAAGATATAGGTTAAGGAGAGTCATCAAGCCACCTCAGAGACTTCGGTATGCAAATCTTATAACTTATGCTATAATCTTTGCAAGTGAGGTTATAAACGAAGAACCTATAAACTATAGGAAAGTTATGAGGACTCAAAATAAGACTGAATGGATGAAGGTCATGAATGATGATATGAAATTTCTTCATGATAACAACACTTCGGAACTGATCAAGAAACCTGATAGAGCTAGGTTAGTTAGTTGTAAGTGGATTTTCAAAGTTAAAGAAGGAACCGAAGGAGTGGTGTTGAACAGATACAATGCAAGATCGGTCTCTAGGGATTTCACTCAGAAAGAAGGTGTTGACTTTAATGATGTGTTCTCTCCTGTTGTGAAGCACAGGTCCATTTGAATGTTGCTTTCCACGGTGGCACAGTTTGACCTTGAACTAGAACAGATGGATGTGAAGACTGTGTTCTTGTATGGTGACCTAGATGAAATAATCCTGATGAGGCAACCTGAAGGGTATGTCGAAAGGGGGAAGGAAAATTATGTGTGCAAGATGAAGAGATCTTTATATGGACTGAAATAATACCCTCGACAGTGGAATAGGAGATTCGACAAGTTCATGGAATGCATAAGTTTCATTAGAAGTCAGCTCGACCACTGTGTTTACTTTAGATTTTGACCTAGTAATTCATTTATTATTGTGTTGCTTTATATGGATGATATTCTAATAGCAAGCAACAATGTTGAAAATGTAATGAGGGTGAAGGATGAACTTAATAAGGAGTTCGACATAAATAATTTGGGAGCTGCATCCAGAACTCTTGTGATTGACATCCTAAGAGATAGAAAGCATTTAAAATTATGCTTATCTCAAGAGGCATACCTACGGAAGATTCTCGAAAATTTTGGTATGTAAAATTCAAAGCCTGTTGTGACTCCGACAAACCTTCAATTCAAGCTAAGTATAGATCAATGTCCCAGTAATGATGTCGAAAGAGCATATATTGATAGAATTTCATATGCTAATATAGTGGGTTTTTTGATGTATGATATGGTTTGTACTAGACCCGACATAGCATATGCAGTAAGTCTTGTAAGAAGGTACATGGCAAATATTGGAAAGGCTCATTGGCAAGCATTGAAGTGGATTCTAAGGTACATAAATGGGTCTCTGAACAGAGTCCTAATTTATAGTGGAGCCTTGGGTGAAGATAGTAAAGCAGCAATCGAAGGATATGTCAACTCTGATTATGCAAGTTGTATGGATTCTAGAAAATCTATTTATGGATATGCGTTCACTATGTTTGACACAACAATAAGTTGGAAAGTAACACTTCATAAGGTTGTTGTCTTATCAATCACTGAATCAGAGTATATCACCCTAACTGAAGCTATGAAGGAAGCATTGTGGCTTGAAGATTTTGCAAAGGAACTGAAACTTCAAGGTCGAGTTATCACTGTTAAATGTGATAGTCAAAGTGCAATACACCTGTCGAATAATTCAGCCTATCATGAGCGAACCAAGAACATTGATGTGAGGCTTCATTTTCTCAGAGGGGTAAACGAGCATGGAGAAGTCCAAGTGCTGAAGGTTTCAACAGATCATAATGCTGCTGATATGATCCCCAAGACATTGCCTAGTTGTAAGTTTTTCCACTGTATGTAGTTGATAAAGCTGCATGAAGAAAGCTAGTTTGTTTCTTTATGATATAAAGTTTTTTCCATGGTGGAGATTTGTGAGATATTGGATCGAACTCTAGTATAGTCGATAGAGGTTTAACATGTCGTCAAAGTCTGTCACATGTTGTTGTTGAAGACCTACATGTTGTAGTTAAAATATGTTCTAGTATGTAGTTATCGAATTGGGCTTTGTGTTAAGGATCCAATTGTTTAAGTTAGCTTGTACCCTAAGTTAGCTTATAATGGGTAATTGTTAAAAAAACTCATTAGTTTAGTATGTTCAGTTTTATTGTAAATAGCATACTAGTCTCTCATCTTATGTGTGACAAATCCTAATTAGGGTGAGAGGGTTATTTGTTATTCTTGAGTACTTGTAATCTGTTTAAAGAGAAATTAAAGAATAGCAGTTATAATCAATCTTTATTGTTGTTCTTCTTGTTTTTCCCGTTAACCCCAACCCTTGTGTGTTTCTTGATCATAAAGAAACCATTTACTGTTCTCGTTGTTCTTGTCGTTCTTGTTGTTGTTTTTGTTATTCTTTGTGTTCTTGTTTTTATTTTATTGTTTGTTCTTGTTCTTCTTGTTGTTGTTCTTATTATTCTTGTTAATCTTGTTGTTCTTGATGGTGTTGTGTTAAAATATTTAATATTATATATAGTGATGAAAGTTATAAATGTAGTCAGACAAAATATGTGTCAAAAATAAAAAAAATATATTGGCAAACCTTTCACAACGGATATTTAAAACAATTGTGATTATAGGTAGCGCATTTTTCAGTTTTCTACAACGGCCATACGATAGTGATTGTAAGTAACGCATATGTAACTACACACTACGTAACAACGACCGGTCCTGCGTGATAATATATCTTTTTTAACCGTTATTGTATGTTTTTGTAGTAGTGACAATTGATTGAAAAGAGTAGAGGAATTTAGGTGGGGAGGATTTTGGAGGATTTATTTTTATTCAAAAATCAAAATTCTCATATTTTTGAGGAACTAAAGAATGGTATTGAATGAAGGGTTAAGAGGGTTTAGACAAATCTTTTAAATACAAACTATGTTGTTATAAAATTTCAAAAATTAAAATCATGTTAATGATCAACACTCTTTTATCATTCTATACAAAACCAATCATTTAAAAAATATTAAAGATTTCTCTATATTTTTTCAAAAGTTCTTTTTCTGAAGCTCTCTTTTCCCCTCCCCTCTAAACTTCTAAATAAAGTCTTAAGGTTTATTTAGTTCTTTTATTTTGTTACTCCTTTTGTGGGTGTTGCTTGTTTGGGTGTATATGGCATGTACCGCTTGTATCTTTGGTTCTTTTTTGTATATCATTTATATATTATGATTTTCCTTTAAAAAAAGTATGACATTTTATTTTAAGTTATTGTTTTTTTATTTTAATATTACTTTTGAATATATATATATATATATATATATATATATATATATATATATATATATATATATATATATATATATATATATATATATATATATATATATATATATATATATATATATATATATATATATATATATATATATATATATATATCACGCCAAATGAGAACTTATAAAAAATAAGATTGAGAAAAGATTCCCATGTGAACTCTAAGTGAGGATTAGCTTCAACCAGAAGACCAAGATACGGTTATGCCGATTACATTAAAAAAAGTCTCTCATTAAGTATGAAAATCTATGGTCCACATTAACACCAACAAACTACTATTATCAAAGTTCACTTGAAGACCAAATGTCAGCTCCAAACTTCTAAGAATAAATTTAATATTCCAAAGATTATCAATCGAGGGTTCACACGGGATAAGAGTATCATCTGCATACTGAAGATGGGAATTCGCCAACACGTAATTTCCTACACTTAACCAAGAAAAAGGATTATTCTCAACTGCTCTGTCAAACAGGTCTCTAAGAACTCCAACCACCAAAAATAACATGAAAAGACCTAAAGGACCACCTTGCTTCATACCCCTCTGAATACTAATCTCTTGAGTCAAACATCTGCTAACTAAAAAATCAAGGTTAATAGAGAAAACATAAGTGCACATCCAAGTAATTCACTTACAATCCAACCCAAATCCGCCCAACATATTGTCCGAAAATCCAATTGGCAAAGTCATAACCCTTTTTGGTGTTCACCTTAAAGATAAAACAATCTTTCTTGGATTTCTTAATAAGGCTGACTAACTCATTAACCGCCACCAACCCATCAACAAGAAGCTCACCCTTCAGAAAAGCATATTGATTAGTAAGGAGACGAAAAAGACATCTTAGAAATCAAGGTCACAAAATAAGATAATAAGTTACGAGAGAGATCAATTAATAACACAGTTAGAAGTTTCAAATGTGGTGAAAAGTTAGTACAAAAAACCAATTGTCACCCTTCTATCACGCTATTGGTTACTACAAAAAACCAATTGTGGTAAAATTATTTTCCTAATTGTGGGGATATATATTTTTTATGGTACTGAGAGAAAGTAAAAAAGTTAAAGGAGTAATAATTATTAAACTCACAATTAATAACACAATAGTATAAGATTAATTTTGATGTTTTGTCAAAGTAAATTTTTTACAACTTAACAACACTTACATGAGATTGCAGGAATCTCTCGTGTCTTAGTTGGAAGTTCGAACAATATTTATAAATGATTAGTCTTTACAATTGCATGTAGAGAATTTTCTTATTGCATGCAAAAGTACAAGATTTATATAATTAATTAAAATAATTAACTAATTTAATTGTATAACATAAGGTACACTTATTAATAACTCTACTAATACATATTAAGTCAGAGTCGAAAATATGTGTCTATGTCATATGGAAAAAATGTTTATCACCTCCTATGTGTTAACGTTACTTATATAATAGTCTTGTCTTATCTCATATTTAGGATTTAGAAAGACGATTTAATAGCCATTATAGTCATTGTTTCTTTGTTTACTCTTACTCTTGTGATCATAAATCCGCTCTATTGATTTTGGACCAATTTGATTGATTTGACTTATTTATTACCTTAGCTTTATCTTGTCTTGTGGATAGAACACAAATTGGGGTGGCCTATGTCTAAGTCAAAATCGGGTCCAATTATATTAAATGGGGGATCAAAATATACACAATCCCATATGAGATCTATAAAAGTGAAATACTTTAAACAGAAGACTAAAATGCACATATAGTCCCTTAAACATGAAGTTTATAAGAACAAAATACTTTAAATAAATGACCAATGTAATAACAATAAGAATACATTTGTTACACAAGATAGAATATGATATAAACAAGATAGGATAAAAATGTCTAAGGTAATATATATATATATATATATATATATATATATATATATATATATATATATATATATATATATATATATATATATATATATATATATATATATATATATATATATATATATTTGGTATGATAAAAATATATACTATTATTTTATTACTTTATGTGTCATTTATAAACTAAATATTGACAAATATATAATGTATTTAAATTACAAAATTACTTCTTTTAAAAATGTTATATATATATATATATATATATATATATATATATATATATATATATATATATATATATATATATATATATATATATATATATATATATATATATATATATATATATATATATATATATATATATATATATATATATATATATATATATATATATATATATACACTAAAGTATTAAAAAATATTTAAATAAATTTATCTTACTTTTTGAAAAAATCAATTGACACTATTAAATAATCTACCTTAAATTGTATATAAAAAATTATGACTAAATAAGTAGTTGTCACCATTAAAGGAAATCTGTATTGAAAAAAGTCTGTATTGTTATTCTAAAAAAAATTGAATATTTCATTCAACAAAATATGACAACTAAGGTCGAGACAAAAAAAAAAAAATATAGCTTCTGTTTTTGGCCATTTTTCCCTCCCAACAAATTGGAATATGCAAATATGACCCACTTGCTATTCAATCTTTCCCGTCAACAGTTTTGTTCAGTTCATATTTAAACATATCAACTAATTGATCAATAATATTAAAAAAATAATTTTATATGCTTTTTATAGTTAAGTCATCGTCTTTAAGAAGCATCTAAAGTGTTTCCACGTTACTTGTATTATATTCTTCTTAACTGTTGTTTTTTCAGAAAAATTTATTTTTGTTCATTTACTATTTTGTATGTTTAATGTCATATTAAACATAATTTTCTTATCTACTGATTACAAAAATATAAATAGAAACATAAATATTAAAAAATAAATAAAGAATATAGAGATAAAAGATTAATTGAAATCATTTTCATCTTTTTTTTATTGACATTTTAAATTTATTCAGATAAAAAAAAGCTAATAGATAATAAAAGTTTTACTAAATAAAATATTTAGTATTACATTCGAACTATTTCTATTGGCAAGTAATAAAGTAATATTTATGCATTTTAATTTTTTTTCTTTTACGAAAGTGTTAAGTAAAATAATATGAGATATAGTAATGACAAATTTTATTTTATTGATATATGTATCTTAAAATTAAAAATAAAAATGAAACAATAAATGGTATTTTAGTGAGAAAAAAATACTACTGTATATATATATATATATATATATATATATATATATATATATATATATATATATATATATATATATATATATATATATATATATATATATATATATATATATATATATATATATATATATATATATATATATATATATATATATATATATATATATATATATATATATATATATATATATCTTTTCTATTGAATTTCTTTTCATTTATATTTTTATATTTATAATTTATATATATATATATATATATATATATATATATATATATATATATATATATATATATATATATATATATATATATATATATATATATATATATATATATATATATAAAATAAAAGGAATATTATAAGTATTATACGTCAATAGGCCCATACAAATCGATTATAACAATAAAAATTACACTCCTATGACATTTACGAATTATTTACGAAAAATCAAAAGGGCGTTTAAACCATTCGGGGTAGTTACACCTATTTTTAGGACTAGAACATAATAAATAAAAATTTTACCCAATACTTCTATAATTATTCTCATACCACTACACACGCAAAATTTGGACCAAAATATTCTCATATAAAAAGACATATTTTTCAGAACCCTTGCACTTTTTATTTATGCTCTCTAAAGACTTCCGGAGATCCCAAAATATACTCTCCAAATTGGAACACTTTAGCAAAGACATCCAGTTTACATTTTATTCTCCGGAACACTTCAGCAAAGACATCTGGTTCACATTTCATCCTCGAAAAAGATAAAGTGAGAGTTTCATATTGAAATATTTTAATTTGTTCACCGGAACTCATTTTAAGAGTCTTCCGGTTTATTAAAGTGTGTACCGGAAGACTTCTCAAATGTGTTCCGGTTCAATTTTGATTGCATTCCGGAGGAATCATGAAATGACTTCCGATATTGTGCTTGTTGACTCCCGGAACTCATTTGAGATGTGTTCTGGTATTGTTTCACGTTACATTTTTTTTTGTTTATTTTTCATGTTACTTTTTTTTTACTTATTTTTTTGTTTGTTTATTCTTTCAGTGGTGCGAACACGAGGCGCTAGAACATCAGATGGTGTTTTAGAATGGGGCACTTCATCGATATTTGTTGATAAAGAAGAGCATGTTGATGCATCTGCATCCGCAGCCGCAGCACCACCGGTTGGCTATCCAGGAGGGTCTTATGATACGTCTCTGTTGATTAGAAACGAGCAGCATATTGTCAGACATGTATGGTTTAGTGAGGTAAGTAAACGACATGTATTTGATATTGAATAATATTTGAATTTTTAATGTTGTGTTTTATAATATTCGTACTTTTAATTGTTTTCAGAAGAGAGACCCGAAGAAAGAGCTGAAGGTTGTTGGACATGGGCTGAAGCTTGTAGCGAGGGTTCCACAACAACTTCCAAGAGAGATGGAGCGTTGGGTTTCTAGATCTGGTCTATCTTCACTCCAGAGAACCAGTTTGACGAAGATAGACACAAACCTAATTTCCGCATTTGTGGAGAGATGGCACATAGAGACAACTTTATTTCACATGTCGTTTGGTGAGATGACATTACTCTGGATGATGTCTCTTGTCTGCTCCACTTACCCATCAGGGGAGTGTTCTGGCCCCCGCAACATATCACAGAAGCGATTGTTGTTGGACTTGATGTTGATTACTTATGAGTGTCACAGTATAGGACACAAGAACATGTCCTTCATTGCAGGGGTTCTTACTATAAGTTGGAGTGGTTATACGATTTATTCAAAGAGAATAAAGCTACTTCTAGATGGGAATATGCGACCATAGCGTATTTGCTGATGTTGGTGGGTTCCACAATTTTTTCCGACAAGACCTTTACGCTTGTCGAGGCCCGATACCTCCTACTATTTGCATACTTGAACAGATTATCAGGATACAGTTGGAGAGTTGTTGCGTTGGTTACCCTTTACAATCATCTTGGAGATGCTTCTATGTTCATTTGCAAGCAGCTTGATGGTTATCCTACTCTCCTACAAGTATTATATTTTAATTAATTTTATTTAGTATATAAATTTTTTATTTTTTATTTTATTATGTTATGAATAAATTTATTTAGTTAATTAATATTATTAATTTTGTAACAGTGCTGGATTCACGAGTATTTTCCAACACTTGGAAAAAGGGGAGAGAATTGGATACCAACGCAAAATTGTGGTCTCCCTTGAGCGATGAGATGGTCCTATAAGCAAGGAGTCTTGAAGGTCGATGATCAACATACTCATGATACGAAGGGTCCCTATAAACATCATACCCTACTGGTTTTTTGCCTTTCTTCTTGACTCCCCTTTTGGTTTTTATTTTCTCAGGTGGTGGACACAAAGAACTCATTGTGGGGAAGGCAAGTTCAAAAACTCTACTTTTTAATGTCCTTTTCCCAACAACATCTTGTAACCTAAACCTTTTCCATAACTCATCTATTGCACTACTCGTATCCACCTTTGATTCATCATCTACGTCTTCCTCCAACTTAACTTCCATACTTAGTTTCCTCTAATGAACATACACAACATCTATTGGTATCGGTATACCATCAATTCTATATCCTGTCAACTCACAAGCACAAGGTAATCCATAGGTTGTTCTAAGAGAACAACAACATATTTCCTTGTTAGTTCCAACATAATCAACTCGTGTTAACTCTTCAGCAATGTGTCTCAATGCAGCTCGAGACACTGAACCACGTAAATTATTGTAAAATGGACTTACGTGGGCGTGCTCAACTTCATAAAAAAATCTTTTGAAAAGAAGCTCTAATGTTTCCCACTTGTAACTTTAAGTTGTTATTCATAGCCTCCCAATATTTGATCATGTCACATATAATATTCTCCAACATCTGCTTTAACTTCCAATGAGCAGACTCAACCCTAAAAATAATACATAGTAAAAATACTTTAAAAAATACAAATTAAAAATATACAATTAAAAAAATACTAAAAATGAATACATAGTAAAAAATATTTAAAAAAAGATGCATACCGATTAGTTGAGATGTTATCCAAATATAGCACTCGATTAATCCATGTTCCAACAAATCTCTGTCTATATGGTGTCAACCATATGTCTTTCACATAAGCAAGAAATTTATTACTATCAACACACGCCTGCTCAAGTTGTTGCAGCCGTTGATCATACTCAACCTCGTCACTGGCCCAAAGAACTTCCATCCATATGTCATCGATCTTCTTTTGCATGTCACTAACCACATATTGCTTGCATTTTACACCAACATTTTTGTTAATGTGAAATCGACATAGCAAATTGATCGACCTTGGAAACACAATTTCAATTTCTTTCATCAAAGCAAGATCTCTATCTGTCACAATCACGTGTGCACAAAAATCTTTCTTCACAAACAATTCTTTAAGTTTATCTAACACCCAACAAAAAGTCTCAGTTTGCTCAGACTCCATATACGCAAATGCGACAGAAAAAGCCAACTCGGTTGATGTCATGTCAACAATTCAAACAAAGGTTGCTTATATTTGTTTGTCTTGTAGGTGTTGTCCATAACTAACACAATAGGAAAAATATTCAATAACTTAACTGAATATGGATGGGCCCAAAATATATCTCTAATAACTTCAGAGTCATCTCTTTTTCTACTCCAATAAACATAACCTGCATCCTCAATAATTTTAAATTAATGTTGTATCTCACTTATAGGACCTCTTATCTCTTTTTCTATCATACTCTTACGCTTATATATTTGCGTGATCCGAGTGAAATTCTCTGGATCTCGCTCTTTCAAGGAAAGTAATATGTGTCTAAGTGGAACAATGTCTCTTTGTCAAATCAACAACATGCTGCTTCTGATATGTGGTCAATCTACCAACAATGGAATGACCTTCTAATCTATCAAGTAAACCATGGTTATGAACTCCGCATTTTACATCAACCTTCCATCAAAACTCATCTTTTGTCGGAGTCGACCTGATTTTAAATGGACATCCACATTTTTCCGTTGCACTTTGGGTACCACTATCAGTATCCTTGTGTTTCCCACCTTTATCACAACAAAATATTAATTTGTTACTTCTTTTTCTCTTGTCTGTTTCAGTATCTGAACAAGTGATCATAACATTTACTTTATATCGGATTCCAATCTCTTTAATCCACCTTATCACCTCTTCTCGTGTACCAAATTTTTGAGTAGTTGAAAAAACATCAGAAGTATCCACACATATTTTTGGAAGAATTTTCATATCTGCACTATAAAAAAATAATTAAAATAATAATAATAAAATAATAATAAAATAAAATAAAATAAAAAAGCAAATTGGATTACTTTAGAAAAGACTTCTGGTATGTAATTTTAATTAACCAGATATCTTCAAAAATATGATCCGGTACATGTAAGTAACAAACCGGATGACTTTCAAAAAGTGTTCCGGTATAGGTTTGTAACAAACCGGATGACTTCCAAAAAGTGTTCTGGTATAGGTTTGTAACAAACCAGAACTCTTTTGGTTAGTCTTCCGATGTATGCTTTTCTGTAAATTGAAATTCTTTGCTCATGTCTTTTGGAAGAGATTTTTAACATACCAGAAGTCTTGATTGAAGTCTTCCGAAAATATTTGTTTCTTCTACTTTTCACCGGATGTCTGACATGAATAGTAAAAAGTAAAAAATAAAATAATAAAAAATAAACAAGAGTAAAATTATTATTTTAAAAAAAATGTAGGGGTATGAAGTAAATTTTTCCATAATAATTTATTGAAAAGAAATGTTTGAATATGCTAACTTCAGATATCATAAATGCCATAAATGATTATGGGCAAGGGTGGCTATAATCAAGCCTAATTAAAAAAATAGAAGTGTTAAAGATAAGAGAGAATAAAATGATGAAAGAGATATGAATAAAAGGGAACAGAAATAGAGATATAAATGCATATCCAGGAGGAAGGATATTATGATATCTGTATGCTTGTTGAATAAATATGATATTCATATCCGTCCCATATCTATGCGGGTATCCGTTAAGCAAGTAATCTGTGGGTTTTACGGTATCCGTGGATATTTACAGATATCCATATAATATTTTTTTTATAAAAAATATTTTTAACTTCTTTTAAAGACACAAAAGGTTATTATCACATAACATCCATAAAATGTGCTCTTAATTTAACAATAAAATTTCATCACGTTAATTTTCTTCTTATTCACCAAAATATGATTAGATCCAAACATAATATTCATACATTTCATTTTTAACTAAATAAATAGAAGATATTGTAATTGAGAGTTATGATGGAAGAACGAATGACAGAGGAGTAGGCAGAGATACATTGGTTCGACAGAGGAATGACAACATTAGTTGGTTAAATTGTAAAATTGTTAAAGTGAAGTATGAAGTATTAAAGAGTTTAAATATAAAATGGCTAATAGAATTTGATTAAAAAAAGAAAGAAATATATGAAGACTATTATTTTTAGAAGATGAAAAGATAAGGTATAATAAACTAATGATATTTAAATGATTTTTTTAATTTATAAATAGATATGAATATCCGCGGGTATGGATATTATTAAACTCGTATCCATATCTATTAACAAACGGATATTTAAATATCCATTTATTTTATCTGTGAATATATATAAAACTACCCGCCTCATATCTATGACTGATTTTATCCACGGATATTCGCGGATATTGATTTTTTTATTATCCCTAATTAGGAGGGAAGGTTACGAAAAAATAACATAAAATTGGTTGTACTCTGATCCTTAATATATAAAAAAAAAAAATCAAATTCATAAAAGAATCAATATATTTAGACTATATGTAATTATATACATTAATTCTTCAATAAATTTAAAATTGATTTTTTCTTATATTAAAAATTAGAGAGGAGTATTTAACTATAGTCGGCCTAACTTATATACATTAATTCTTCAATGAATTTAAAATTATTTTTTCTTATATTAAGAATTAGAGAGGAGTATTTAACTATAGTCGACCTAACTTAATGTGTAAAATATAGACATCTTCGGTTAAACTAACCACGTGGATTTCACGGTATTGTCTAATTATATTTTTAAATTAATACAAAAAAAGTGTATTATTAAGGATAAGTTTAAGTAAAATAGACAAAAATATTTTAAAAGTTAAATAAATTGATAACTGTACAGAGATATCAACCACAGAAAAATAAATTCAAATTCATAACATTCTATCTATTTAATTTTAAAAACTAAATTACAATCATAATCTATTTTTAAAAAGAAAATACAAATTCTGATAAAAAATATTTGACACTTCTCAAGTTAATAAAAGTATTTCTAATGAATTGAACCTACTAAAAAAATGGTTCAACCAAAATTAATAATAAGTTTTAGAGCTGTTTTATACTTTTATTTATCAAGGAGCTGTATTTTGTATATATTATAGATATGTCACTTTCAGAGATGATTTGCAGAATCACCTAAGCCTATTGAGGAATCAGAAATGCATAATCTATATTGATATTTCATTAACAGTTCAACACAAAAACATAATCATGTCTCCTTAAGATTTACCCACTTTAAGGAAAATTAATCTAGTAGTGTAACACGTGCTACCATTGCGCGTTAAAACAAATTTTTAAAATACAGCTAAGACACGTAAAATAACATTAAATATCTTAAATCGTATAAAATTTCAACATTTCTTTTTCAATTCATACAAAGTTTCTTAACTTGAACAGTTTTTCCTCTGTTCATAACAGTTTTTTTAAAGATATAATAAGAGAGAAGGCATAAGATGCAAGGGAAATCACTAGCTACTTTTTATATTATTTTCTTCCTTTTTTTTAAATGTTAATTTTTTTTATTTTTTTAAATTATTATTTACAAAATTCAAAATAATATTAAATATACTTTTGTCAAAATTATCTTTAAATAATTATTACAAAAAGAGAAAAAGTAAAATAAATGTAATAACTAATTATAAATAATATAAATAAAATAAAAATTATTATGTAAAAAATAATAACATCAATTAATTTTTTTGATATATATAAGAAAATAAAAAAATAACATTTAAAAAGAAACGAAAAAAATTATATAACTTTGATACCTTTAGTAGAAATAAAAATGTCATGTGTGTATAAACAAATAATAAAATAATTATTTTTAGTGTGAGATTCATTAGAGAGATATATACTCAAAGGTATTTGGGTCCAAAGATAGCTAATCTTTTCCCTACAAAGACACCACACTAAAAAAAAAAGGATATCTAATTGAATCCAACACCAATGTCATCATCTATAGAATAAAATCGTCCAACATTATCAAGAACACTTCACTCGAAGAATTAGGTAAAACTCTCTAATGGTTATTGGCTCAGTCAAACAATAGGATTTTTAAGTCGGTCTGAAAAATTATACGAGTGGGTCGCAGACCTAAAAAAATACAGTTCTTAAGAAGAGAAAATAATTTTGTCTTCCAAATCCTTTATGTTTAAAGACCTATAGAAAAAAATGCATAATTACGGGATTTTCATATTGACCACGCCATCTTATTCCAAATTATGATCAGATCACCTCTAATTCTAGACAAGCCCCTCAATGATATAAATATTTCAAAAAGTAAATAAGTATCTGTTGAGATTGTAATTCCTTGTGTCGAAGCAGCGTAGTTTGACAGAAATAAGGTCTAATCGAATTAGTCTAATGTGTGTGTGTCGAGTTGTAATAGTGTGTCGAAGTGTCGAAGCAGGTTGCTTCACACGAGATTTTGACTTAGGTCTATTTTAGTATCTTGGAAACCTTCTGATTCTCACGAAAGATAATTATGAGAATTGGTGCAAGCAGATTAAGGTGATTTTCAGTTATCAGGATCTTTGTGATCTTGTGAAGGAATGAGTAACGCCACTTGCAGAAAATGCGACGGATCAAAAAAAGGTTGCACACAAAGAATTGAAGAAGAAAGATTATAAGACTCTCTTTATAATTCATCAATGTGTTGATCCAGATAATTTTGAAAAGGTTAGTGATGTAGAATCAGCAAAAAAAGTCTAGGAATTTCTTGAAAAATCGTTTGGAGGTGCAGAGAAGGTGAAAGAGGTGAGGTTATAAACTCACATGAGAACTTATGAATTGTTTCAGATGGAAGAAAGTGAAAGTATAACAAATTTCTTCACTAGAGTTACAAAGCTGGTGAATCAAATCAAGGTATGTGAAGAAGTGTTGACATCAAGATCAGTTGTTGCAAAGATCTTGAGGTCATTGGCTCCAAAGTTTGACCACGTGGTAGTAGCCATATAAGATTCGAAGGACTTCTCAGTATTAACGAAGGAAGAGCTTTAAGGGACACTTGAGTCTCATGAACAAAAGATGGCTAAAAGAGCTGCAGGAAAGTTGAAGAGTGATATGGCTTTGCAGGCGCAGTCAGAAAAAGAAAAGAAAGGCAAAGGAAGCTGGAATGACAACAAAGGTAGATGATGCTACAACAATTCGACTGATCGAAATGAGCAGAAAGGAAACTGGTCGAATAAGAGAAAACCCTGGAACCAAGGCAACCAAAGAGGTGGTGTTGTAGGTAAAAGAAGAGGTGGTGGTCGTAAGTTTGACAAAAGTCACATTCAGTGTTTCAATTGTCAGAAGTATGGTCACTATTTTAGTTATTATCCAAAAAAGAAGAAGAATCAAGAAGCTAATGCAAAGTTGGCAAAACATGAAGAAAACGAGATGTTACTAATGGTCACAATAAGAGATGAAGAAAGATTCTAGGATCAGTGGTACTTGGACTCTTGATGCTCATCATACATGACTGGAAGGAAATATTGGTTTGTCAACATGAAGCCCTCAATGAAGAACATGGTGAAATTTGCAAATGACAATACTCTAGCAGCTGAAGGTATTGATGATGTTATGGTTATGAGGAAAGATGGCAATAGGTCAGTAATTTCCAATGTTTCGTACATACCAGGCATGAAGATTAATTTGCTTAGTATAGGGCAATTGGTCGAAAAGAACTACAAGGTGTCGATCAAAGACAAGATGATGAAAGTTCTCGACTCAGGTGGTAGGTTAATCTTGAAGGTTTCAATGTCTCAGAATAGAACCTTCAACATTGAACTTAATATGATGGAGCATAAGTGCCTTGCAACTGCAGCCAGAAGAGATGAATGGTTATGGCATTATCGACTTGGCCATCTCAAGTTCAAAGACATCAGAGATTTGAAGAGAAAAAATATGGTTTCAGCATTACCAGAAATCAACATTACAAGTGAAGCGTGTGAAGAATGTGTTCAGGTGAAATAACACAAAAATAGCTTCAGCAAGGATGCAAGAAGTAAGTCGACGGCAATTCTCGAAGTCATATACTCTGATGTATATGTTCCTATCTAGGTGGATTTGATTGGAGGTAACAAATACTTTGTCACGTTCATAGATGATTTTAGTCGAAAATTATGGACTTACCTGATCAAGAAGAAAAGTGAAGTGATCGAGGTGTTTGCCAAATTCAAATCTATGGTCGAAAGACAAAGTGGTCCAAAGCTAAAGATTCTGAGGACTGATGGTGGTGGAGAGTATGTGTCGAAAGATTTCGATGAATTATGTAAGAAAGAAGGAATTATGCATGAGGTGGTTCCACCCTACACACCACAGCAGAATGGAACTACAGAAAGGAAGAATGGAACCATCATGAATAAGGTGAGACGTGTGTTGAAAGGCAAGCATCTACCCAAAGAATTATGGGGAGAAGTTGTGTCGACTACAACATATATCTTGAATAGATGTTTGACGAAGAATATAGAAGTAATCACGCCAGAAGAATGTTGGTCTGGTGCCAAGCCTAGCCTAAGACACTTGAAGGTGTTTGGATCTATAGCACATAGACATGTGCCAGATCAGTTGAGAAGAAAGCTTGATGACAAGTCGAGTCAAATGATTCTAATAGGATATCATTTGAATGAAGGATACAAGTTGTTCGACCCAGTGAACAAACAAGTTGTGATCAGCAGGGACGTGATCATAGATGAGCTTAAGGAATGGGATTGGACTGAGAATGTTAAGAAGAATTCAGTGAGAATCTTATATGAAGAACCAGCTAGTGAATTCGAAAGAGAAGTTCGACAAGAAGAAGTTAGAGGTGTAGTAGGCCCAAGCAGACCTCAAAGAACAAGACACATGCCTGTAAAGTTGTAATAATGTATGATTACAGCATATGATATGGTCGATGAAGAAGATGAGCTGGTACACTATGCTTTCTATATAGATGTCAAACCAGTCAACGCAACTGAGGCATTGAAAGATTCTAAGTGGGTGAAAGCAATGAATGAGGAACTAGAGTCCATCAAAGTCAATAATACTTGGTCACTTGTCGAATTTCCTCAAGGCAAGAAGGCAATTGATGTCAAATAGGCTTACAAGGTAAAGGTGAATCCAAAAGGAGAAGTAGCTCGTCACAAGGCGAGACTTGTGGCGAAAATATTTCTTCAGAAGGAATGAATCAACTTTGACGAAGTTTTTGCACCTGTTGCTAGGATTGAAACAATCAGGTTGGTTGTTGGTCTAGAAAACATGAAAAATTGGCACACGTTTCAGATGGATGTGAAATGTGCATTCTTGAATAGCCCTTTAGACGAAGAAGTTTATGTTGCACAACCAATTGGGTTAATGAAATAGGATGAAGAAAGAAAGGTGTACATGCTGCATAAAGATCTGTATGGACTTAAGCAAGCTCCTAGAGCTTGGAATAAGAAGATCGACAACTTTCTAAGGGAGAAGATATTTGTGAAGTGCATAAATAAGCATGGATTATATGTAAGGAGAAGCAATAGTGAATTTCTTATACTATTTATTTATGTTGATGACCTGTTGATAAAAAGAATTTGCAAGAAGGAGATCGAAGATTTCAAATATGACCTAAGTGAGGAGTTTGAAATGAAGATGATGTCGACCCAACCCAATATAGAAAACTTATTGGGTCACTTTGATACCTTTGTCACACAAGGCCTACCTTAGCATATAGTGGGGTATGGTAAATAGATTCAGGTAGAAGGAAAAGGTATCACACCTAGCAGCGACGAAGAGGATATTGAGGTATCTTAAAGGAAATCTCGACTACGACATTTTATTTCCTGCAGCTGATGAAGGAAAAGAATACAAGATAATGGGATACACTGATTCAAGTTGGTGTAGTGATGCTGAGGATAGAAAATTCACAGTTGGCTATGTGTTTATGCTAGGTGGTGCACCAGTTTCTTGGAGTTCGAGAAATAAGTTAGTAGTGGCATTGTCATCATGTGAAGCAGAATACATAGTTGCTTCTCTTTGTGCATGTCAAGCAACATGGATGGTGAACCTGGTCAAAGAGATTACAACAAAGAATCATGGAGCAATTACCATGAATATCGACAGCATGTTAGCTATCAATCTGACGAAGAATCCAATAACACACGGTTGAAGCAAGCACATCGAAATGAGGTTCCATTATATTCAAGAGCAGGTAGAAGAAGGGAAGATGAACTTAGAACACTGCAGAACTAAGAATCAGATTGCAGACATCATGACAAAGAGAGTGCAGGTTGAAGTGTTCAGAAGACTAAGAACGATGATGAATGTAGATAGCTTAGACACGGTGAATTAGGTGGTGTGTTGAGATTGTAATTCCTTATGTTGAATCAGTGTAGCTTGACAGAAACAAGGTCTAGTCGAATTAACCTAATGTGTGTGTGTCGAGTTGTAATAGTGTGTCAAAATGTCGAAGCAGGTTGTTTCACGCAGGATTTTGACTGAGGCATATTTTAGTAATGTTAGCTATTTTGGGCTTATATAATTTTGGACTTTGGCTTAGGGTGCAAGCTAACCTAAATCTATAAATAAGGAGAAACCCTTATTTCGTAAATAACTCCATTCATAACATTGTATTCATAATTTGCAGTTGCAAGTGAACAAGAAAGTTTCCACAGTTGTGGGCAAAGAGAATTCTGCAGAATATTCATCTTCTTCTCCAACGTTATTTTTTCTTTCTTTCTCAACCTTTTCTTTCATTATTATTGCGTGATTGATAACAATCTTGAGATCAAGATTGTGCGGAATTCTCCATAAGTTGTGGTTGAATTCCAACAAGATCCATAAGAAGAACAAAAAACCATCCAAGTCACCTAAATATTGTAACACCTCGATTTTCATATTTTTATTTTTAATTGAGTTAAAATTAGTTTCATTTAATTATTGACGTGCTTGGATATTTTTGTGAGATTTATAGAGTGAAGAGAATTATTTAGAATTTTAAATGATTAAAATAATAAGAAAATGAGGAATTCATAAGATTTGGATGGAAACTAGGAATATTGAAAATACAGGGTAAAGTGGTAAGTAATAAAGGTAAGTTAGGGTCAAGGTAAAATAATTTAAAATATGAAATTAGGTTAATATCAATAAGAAATATTAGTGGAGACTTTGAACTATCAGTACGTGAAATTGAAGGAATGATGAGAAAGAGCATATTGTGACATTACTATAAATAAAAAACACATACAATCACGGTTGGCAATGAAATATAATTCCTAAGGACCATCTGTTGTTAAATAGCGTGTGGTTGTATATGTGTTACTTACTATCACAATCTATTACCCATTGTAGAAAACTAGAATATGCGCTACCTATCACCACAATTGTGATACATAACTGTTGTGAAAATTTTAAAGTCCCTTGGTTCAATTCTCATCAATGTCATTTTTGGGATTTAAATTATTTTGGATAGCGCTAAACATATAATCACAATTGGATTTAGCAACCATGTGTGTGTGTGTGTGTGTGTATGTGTGTGTGTGCGCGCGTGTACGTGTGTGTGTGTGTGTATGTGTGTGTTTATATATTTTTCCGTTTTTTAACCTGTATATTTGTGAATTGTATCAAATCAGAAACAATAACATGCATTTGTGAATCGTATCATACCAAAAATTTTATTACATCAAATTCAAAAATTGTATATTACATAAAAACCAAAATGGCACAAAACAACCTACAATTTACACATCATTACTCAAATAATTGTATTTTGGTGTTTTGATTTCTTGTCGCTTAGTATCTTGTCTCTTGGTGTCTTGACCTTTAAACACCTTTAATTTTAAATAATCATACTTGTTAGTAAATAAACTTAAAAATTATAACTTACAATAAATTATGAATAAAGAATAATATACTTGTTAATTTTTTCATATGTCTTCTTTATGATCGTTAAGAATAACATGCACATCATCTCTATCAACTTCATTATATGAGGTGAGAACTTGTGTTGTGTAAGAAGGAGTGGCAGGAATATCCAAATTTTCATCACTACAAGGAATGCCTTTTCCTTAGAGAATGACTGACCATCTCCCCAATATGTCCAAAGGGTTTGTTACATAGAAAACTTGTTTTGCTTGAGAAGTTATAACACGCTAACCTTGAAACTTATATAATTAGCATTACACGGTGATAAAGGTTTACCAACTTCAAAACATCTCAACTTTATTCAAATAGCAATTAAAAATCAAGTTAAAATACTCGACAAAATCATGTTTGTTCTCAACTTCAAAATACACTACTACGGAAAATTCACTTAACAACGGTTGGGAAAGATATATAACCACGCGGGCCTAGGCGTTGTTATGTAGTGTCTTTATATATATAATACCTACAATCATGACCCAGTAACCGTTGTAACAAACTGGAAAGCGCACTACCTATAATCACGGTTGTTTTAAATATCCATTGTTGTATGTCTTTTCATAAAATTAAAAAAATACAGCATTAGAACTACCTATAATCACGGTTATTTTAAATACCCCTTGTTGTATGTTTTTTAATAAAAAAATTTTAAAAAAATTACAGCATTAGAACAAGAACAACAACAAGAACAACAACAAGAACAACATCAAGAACAACAAGAACAACAACAAGAACAACAATAAGAACAACAACAAAAACAAGAATAACAACAACGACAACAACAATAACAAGAAGAAGAAGAAGAAGAAGAAGAAGAACAACAGAAACAACAACAACAACAACAGAAACAACAACAACAACAGAAACAACAACAACAACAACAACAATAACAACAACAATAATAATAAAAACAAGAACAACAATAATAAAAAAAGAGCACCAACAACTAACATTGCTAACTCAAATACATACTTTCCTTGTCTCGTTCAAGTTGTAGAAGAGATGATAGATTTATGAAATTTGTTAATGAAAGAAATGATATTTTCGAGTTTTGTTTATGAAAGAAATGTTGTTTTCGAGTTTGGTTTAGTGGAGAAATAGAGTATGGTAAATGAAAGATGATGTTTGGAGGTAGAAGATGTAGTTCGTCTAAGTTTTAGGTTTCACGTGGATCACTAATTGTAGTGTCTTGACCGTTGATAATCACTAAATGGACGGTCAAGATTTGTTTAAGGACAATGAATAAAATCAATAAGCGTGCCACCTATAATGTTGGTGCTGAGACTTGAAAAAATAAGTAAAAAACCAAAATATTGGCGTTGGAACTTGAACCCTTGATCAGACGCTACCTATAATCAAGGTTTTTTAAATACCCGTGGTGAAAGGTCTGTCATCATTTTGAAAAAATAAGTAAAAAAACGCTACCTATAATCACGGTTTTTTAAATACCCGTGGGGAAAGGTCTGTCAGCATTTTGAAAAAATAAGTAAAAACCAAAAATGTTGGTGCTAGGGCTTGAACCCATGACTAGACGCTACCTATAATCATAGTTTTTTAAATAACCATGGTGAAAGATCTCACTTTTCACCATGGTTGGAATTTTAACCATGATTAAAAATATTTTAATAAAAAAATGTATGCTCCTAAATATCACATATTGCTACGGTGAATAGGAAACTGTTGTTACTTTGGCGTTGTTGTGTACGCGTTTTGTAGTAGTGATAACATTAAAAACTCCTCAAAAACATTAATTCGAATTCAACAATTAAACAAGTGTCCCAGTCCCGATGTTCTAAATGGAAATAAACAACGTAGCTAAATGGAAATAACTGCAAAAGCTATCTTCCACTAACATCAGCAACTTCTAATTCTTATTATCTTCAAGATGTCCATGGTGGACAACATCAAAGCAAAAGGGGTGAGAATTCACATCAATAATTTAACAGTATAAAATGTAAGGTAGAACTCAAACATCTACACATTCAACAACAATCACACAACATCATTCTCACACCCAATCCGACCAACATACGCACAAAAATCACATACTCATCATGTAAAATTATGCAATGAGACTAAAACCTCAACTAGACTCATATGCATGTGGTACCATATCATCACCAATTTGTTCACTTAGGAACCAGGTCACCCTGCTCAAACCTTGAATCCATCCTGCTCGAATTTGGGACAAGTCACCAATCCACCCTGCTCAAACTGCAACTTGTATATTTCATCAACAACAACATAATGAATACATGTCACAACGCATCAATGCAAAAACAACATAATATTTAAAGTCCCCTCCTGACAATAAAACAATATACATTAACTCAAAAATAATAGTTCCCCTCCCGAACTATCATCTCACATTGCAGTAACATAAATCAAACTAATACAACAACATATCATCATCATCATAAATCACAACAAGTAACACAATATCATCACCAATTGTGCACATATCCAATGTTCATCACATACTTCATAAATTTGATTAAAATCATGTTTAATCATTACATCATACCAACATCACCCAAATAATACTTAACAATGTATTAATAATACTCAAAACATCCACGAAACTCGAAAAATTAAAATTTACCACTTAATACCATCACAAATATTTACGCCTATTTAAGGATCATGGTGGATTGCCTATCACGGGCATGGCGCCCATCATGGGCATCACAACACACATAAACACACACGTGTGTCACCTGTGTGACGACCAACTCTGAAATTGAGTCTGGGCTTCATGAAGGGTTACACGCCATGACCATGGCGCCCGCCATCGACTTGAAAAATGCAGAATTACGTCTTTTTCAATGGAGTTTGATGCAGAACTCCAATTTTTGACTCTAACATCCTAAATCATTCTAAAAAAATTAACAAAGTAGATCATACATCAGTTAATACATGTTAACTCACTCATTTAACACAATCAACATGACAATCCTTCATATCAAGATTATGTATAAACCATCAATCATTAACAATGGCATATTTCCATCAACAACTCTAAAACAAAATTTATGCACGTATAATGGTACACGAAATCCATGCCAAATTGATCATACAACAACAATTATAACAACAAAATCAGAATCATGTATTAGAACACCCAATCCTATTAGAGGTTAAAGACTCCTCAATTCTGCCCCTTAAGCATATACCCATTATTGAATTTATTCTCCCCCTTACCTGGTTCTTCTAGTAGCAATAGCAAAATTCTGATTTTTGTTGTTCTTCTCCTCTCTTCAAAACTCTAACCTTTTATCTCCCTTGTGCCTCTAGTTCTCTTTTCACATATTGGTAGAAAAATCCCCTAAACCTAAGTTATCTCTTAACTTTATATAATTAGGGTAATCTAATTAAAATTATAATTCTTTCCCTTACTATCCATCCCTCTTACTCCTTCCTCCCCCCTACTTCTCTTAATTTACTATTTGGCTCCAATCCTTCTATTTTCTCATTTAATTAAATAATTCAATTAAAATATTATTATTTAATCATTAAATTAGACTCTAATAATTTTAGCCCGCCTCTACCAATCTCTAATCATTCTCCATACTCCCACCTCAAGGTCACATATCCTTAACACCCATATTAATTCAATTACCACACATGATTATTAAATTAAAATAAATTTAAATCACGAATAAATACGTAAAATAAAAATTCAAAACTAGGGTGCTACAGAAGCCGTGATGAATGGTTCAGTCATATAAGTTGCCTTGCCAAAGTTAACCCGGGTGAATCCTAAGTCATCAGTTTGTACACCATTATTATTGGGAATCCACTTGTATTTAAATAAAGGCAGTTTGAAAATAACATAATCAATCTCCCAAATCTCCTCAATGACACCATAGAATGCTCTAGATGTCAATAATAGGATTCTTAACTTTCAAGTTAGAGAAATACTTAGATTCAGCCTTAACCATAATCTTATTATTTTGCATTGTAATATGATCATCTTTTGTATTTGTATAAGAGAAAAAATGACCAATGTCATACGCAATGCAAGTTATCACATTAAATTTTGACATGAACAACAACCATTTAATTGCCTATGATGCACTATCATCATTAGATATTTCTTCATTACACCAATCTATGAATTTCTTGTTATCCTATGTTAACAACAACTTGTCACTCATTCGGGGTTATTTTTTCTTCACAAGTCTTTTGTGAGTAGCTATGTAAGGTTGAACTTCATCAAGATGATCCAATATATAGAAATATGTTTGAAGAACTACATCTCGAGCCATTTACTTAACATTTAAACCTTGAGTACCTCTACCTTCATAGTTGTCAGCATGACTAGACTTTTGAATTACTATAGACTATACTTCCGACAAATAGTTTGTACGAAACTCGACAACTTCTTCTGTGATGTACCTTTCAACAATCAAAGCTTTCGGTCGGTGATGATTCTTCTTATATTCTTTAATGATATTTATGTATCGCTCTATTGTATACATCCACCTTAAATGAACTGGGCTAAAAACTTGATTTCTCTAACTAGATGAACAAGTAAGTGAACCATAATGTCAAAAAATGATGGAAGAAAATACATCTCCAATTGACACAAGATTATGGAATCCTCATCTTCTAATTCATCTAATATTTTGAAATCAATAACTTTATTACATATAACATTGAAGAATAAGCACAATCTGGTTGTACTTACTCTCACATTTTTTGGTAGGATGCAACGGATAGCCTCTAGTAGAAGTTGTTGCATCAAAACATGACAATCATGAGATTTTAGACCAATTAATTTGAGATCTTTCATTGATACAAGTTACTTGATGTTTGATGAGTAAACTTGGGGAACTTTGATACTATGCAAACACTCGCAAAAAAAAAATATTTTTCTTTTTAGATAGTGTGATATGTCGGAGGTAGTTAAGTTCTTTTTCTGTTGTTGATAAACTTCATCCCAGTTAAAGGTTTAGGAGCCATATAAAAATCTTGCTTTCCAATGAAAGCCTTCTGCAATCTACGATAAGCATGACATGGTTTTAGAAATTTCGGATGCCCAAGGTAAACGGTTTTTTTTCAAACTCAAGTTGGTGATATCAGGTATTAGATTCACATATAAGACACACTTTAGGTCCTTTGACACTATATCTCACCAAATTACCATATGCAGAAAAGTTGTTAATTGTGAAAAATAACATTGCATGCATCCTAAACTTTTTCACTAGAATATGCATTTTTAACTTTAATGTCTTCCTCCCATAAAATTTTTAAATATTCAATTAATGGACTTAGATAAACATTTATGTCATTTCCAAGTTGTTGTGGTCCAGAAATTATCAAACTTAACAACATATACTTGCGCTTCATGGACAACCAAGGAGACAGGTTATCAACCGTGAGAAGAACAAACCATGAAGAATGATTAGTATTCAGATTACAAAACAGGTTCATTCCGTCAGTGGCAAGCCCAAGCCTAAGGTTTATTGGTTCAATGCCAAAATATGGAAATAATGAATCAATTTTCTTCCATTACAAAGAATCATCTACATAGTGAATATTTCCATCACATTTTCTTTCATCTACATGCCATCTAATATTATTTGTGTCATTCACATTAGTAAAAAGTCTACCTTAACCACTTAGGAGCCGTTCTATCCATCTTATATTTGTGTATGAAGTACTTGCTCTTGGATGGGTAGGTAGGTGTTATTTAGGGAAACCAAGAGATCACCAAAAAATGCTATATGGAAAGCTTAAAGTTAAAGTGGGTCATAACAATAGACGTAAAAACCATGAGTACAAAGATAAGGATAGAGCCACCAAAAAAAGTTACCAGAAATCCTCACCAATTATGATGAAGAGATTGCCAAGTCTGCATAAGAGGCCAGATGATCATTGGGGCGAAGGGCCTCATTTAGTTATGTATGTTTAATGTTTATTTGTTCTATGCGATTTATAATCTTGGCCATGTTTGTATGGATACTAATTTTTTCATGGGGGAACTCTTTTTCGATATTGTTAAACCAGTATGTTATTTTGGATGAGGCACTGCCTTTATTTATATAACAATTGGATTATTTCTAGTTTACTTGCAGTGTATATACAAATGGAGAAACCTTGTCATGGTCACCTCTTAAGGCTATTAAACATGATAGATCTCTACGTGCGAGTCCTTTCTGCCTCATAAGGCTATTAAACATGTTGGATCCATACGTGGGAGTCCTTGTTGCCTCTTAAAGATATTAAACATGATTGATTCGTGTGAGAGAGTCCTTGCTTCCTATTAAGGATATTAGACATGTTGGATCGCTATGAGGGAGGCCTTGTCACCTTGTCATACCCCAAATTTTACCCTTAGATTGGTGAACATGTTGCGCATATTATTTTAGTACATTTTCCATTTTAACTAACCGTTTAACCAGTTTGTTTGTGTTATTTTGTGAAGTAGGTTCACTGCTAGAAGTTCAGGGAATCACGGTGTGATACATATAAGGGTCTATTATTCAAGGATTGGGCCTTATGCCATTTTGTTGTCAAGAGTTGTCTACTATGATCAAATTCATCCTTAATCTGGTCCAGTATTTAGAGGTTAAAGATTTACAAACTTTAACTTCAGGAGTTCAGGGTGTGCAAGTTAATGGTAAAGTTATGGATTCATATGATTAAGGCCCAAGATAAGATTGTTGTTCTTTTCTTGAGCTCAAGCCACCATGAGCACTAGATTTTAAATACAAGCTACATGATTTATGTCTCTCCTAAGGATGTGGTCTCAAGATTAAGCACCAATACTTCAAGCCTTGATGTTCAAATTCCACGAGTTGAATTCATGTGACTATGTCCCAAGGATTCATGTGTTACAAAATAGTCTTAAATACAAGAATGAAATTCACTTTGAATTTGACAAATCAATCGAAGATTGATCAGTGCATATTTATGCACATTATCCAATATTTTTACTTAGACATTTATTTAATTTATTTTGATTATTCTTATGTTTTATTATGTTTTTATATTTTATTTTATTTTTTGTTTAATTTGATTTTCGCACTTTATTTTTCAGCTTTAGCAGTCTGCGCGGAAACGATCATAACTAGAGTTCTGAGAATCCGTTTGAGGCGTTCTAAAAATTGCCGGAAAGCTAAGAGAGAGAGCTACGACTTTCATGTTGGAGTCGAAGTCAGATTCGGAGCATATTTTTCCAGAATATTCGTTGAAGTTACAACATTAAGAATTTCTTTTAGTTTTGGGTCTGAGTTATATTTTCGACCCAGTTGGGTTTTGAACCGGATCCATTGTTTTTCTTTTTAGGGGAAACCTTGTTTTACTGTTAATTACATACTATTCACGGAAAAATGGAGAGAGAGGTTTGAGAAGAACTCATGGAAAACTAATACCTTCGGGCAAATCCTGTTGTGTACGGTTTCAACACTTTGAGGTTATTATAATATCAATTTAAATCGGATTCCTTTCAATCTTTTTCTATGAAGTCATTTGCTTACTTTGATTGCAATTGTTTGCTTAATTCAATTGTTGTTCATATGATAGAATTGATTAAATTCGATTGTATGCATGTTCCTAAATTTAATTGTGTGTTATCGTTTGCTTAATTCGTTAATTCGTCATATTCTTAACCGTTTGCTTAATTCGGTAAACAGGAACATAATTCATTTGATGTTGGTAAGCACTTGCCTGATTAATATCATAATCGAATAGGATTTGAGCCATTTAGGGATTGATGTTATAGTAGCCGATGATAAGTCGGAACCCGAATCAGTAGGATTAGCCGTTTTACCTTATTTTAATAATCACTTTTTTATAGTCACTTATTTTAAGTATTTTTTTCTCTTAATCAAAATTCAAACCCCCATAAACTGTTACTTTATTGGTCAATCACTACAAGAATCCTTGAGAATGATATTCTGGGTTACTGTCATTGTACTATAATTTTTACAAAAAGACTCGTTTTTTATCCGCGCGCGACAGCGGATCAAAGACCTTATCTTATTATAGAGTATCTAAAATATTGAAAATGCTTCATAACTACAAAGCGTGTTTTGATGATCACTGGAGAGAAATGGATTTTATGTTGACGGGTGATGTTGCGGATATGGCTCGAGAAACAAAATAAGGCAATTGGAAGCTTGGCGTAAAGTTTTTCTTCACTTAATAGTTGGAATTGTTTGATGGCAACATATAGATGGGTGATGAATAATTGCTAGTTTTTCATTATAACTATTATGAAAGAATGTAAGTAATGAGCATGTGCATCTCTAAAACAACAACAGAAGAAGTTCATCACTGAATTAAGGAAGTTTGCTAATCTCCAAAATAAGAAGGTACATTTGGCATAACAACATTTCATGAGGAAATTGAACAAAACCGCAAGCTAGGGGTTTATTGTGTGAAGTTGCATAAATCCAAAGTTATAAGTTATATACAAGCATCACAAAAACCTAAGCAGAACTATAACTTGTCATTCAAAACCGACAATATCAAACCTCGGACCTGCACTGCTACTATAGCCCACGGTTACAGCCTTTTTCTTATTTTCTTCGTACGCCTGATTACGAGATTGCAGAATGCTCACATGAGATGCCTTGGCCACGATCATGAAACGTCGTTCCTTGCAAAGTTGGAGTTTTAGGTCGGTTCTCGTAACCGCATCATAATCTGAACACAAAGCAATACAAGACAAATTTATGAGAGGATAAAGTGCACATCGTGACAGAATGAAAAGTTCAAAAATTAACAGGAAAGAACTTACTCGAATACAAGGAGTTACTCGTGTTGTTCACTTCGTAACCTCGCCTAACATCAATAAGGGCTAAAAAATGAGGTGCAAAGATAACAAGTCAAGCTTCCGTATCAAGGAATTTGAAGTCTCCTTCAGTACACCATTGCGGCCCGATCACTCTTGCTTTTGGACGCCATTAAACCGTCAAACTCCTGTATTAAGAAAATTGGTCAGATTAAGCTTTTTTGGATCCAATTCATTAACACAAAGTTGAACTAATAAAGAAATAAACCAGAGCATGTCAAGTTCAATTGGGAAACTCTCAAAGTCTTGTAATCAACAGCTGCAACCGTTGCATTTTTTCAACTACAACAGGTTCTGCAGCGGCAGCAACCCCAGCAGCAAGAGCATCTGGTTTCCTTTCGGTAGCTATAGTCGTCAACACAAAGCAGCAGCAATCCAGCAGAAAACCAACGTCGACATACTCACGTTGTATTGTTGTTGTTAGCTCACCTTCCTGGGCTGCAGAATATCGTGAACATTAGAATTAGAAAATTGTAGGCAGCAAGCCAACGGTCAAAATAAAAATCAGAGATATATCAGAAATTCAAAATCACATCTTAAGTTTAACTTCTTTCCTTTTCCGTGTCATTGGCAATTATGCAAAATCAATTTGTGTCAAAACATGTTGGGAATAAATCTCAAGCTCTTACCAAACATATATGAGCATGTTCGATTGAAATTGGAAAGAATTTGATGTTTCCATTTTTCAAAAAGGCTATATAAGACAGATTCACAAACGAGAAGAAGGCAAGACGTTCAAAGACACCCAATTAGAAACAGCAACCCAGAAACATTCAAAAATCCCAAATCAAATCCCAGAATTCGTAAACCGTGAGGGAGAGGAACTTATCTTTTCTTTTATTCGTCAGAAATCACCACAACTCCGTCGTAACCACCGCCATCGAGCTTTCGGGAATCTCCCATTTCTGTCATCGCCCTTCACCACAAATCCAGAGCCACCGCGACAATCCTCAATCGTTGTTTCCTCGACCTCCATTTCCATCCGCCATACGAAGCCAACCCGTCGTCGCCACAAAACCTTCATTCACCGCTAATCCACCACCTACAAACCATCCAAACCGTGAGTTTTGTTGTTGCTAACATTGATAATTTGCTGGTTTTTGTTTTAGTAGGTGAAACAGAAGAAGTAAAACGGCGAGGAATAGTGAGAAGAAGGGCGGATCGAGAGGGAGAAGGAATTGAGAGAGAAGGAAGGAGGTTGAGGCGCCGCTGATGGTGTTGGGAAATTAGGGTTGCAGGAGACCTTTCCCCTCTTTCTAGGTTGTGCTGTTTGCTTCTGGTCTTGTAGCTAATGTAAGGAGGGATGCAAATCTAAAGAATACATAATTGGATTTAAAATCAATTGTTATTCGTTTCTTTAGCAAGTATTTAATTGGTTGTCCTTTTTGCTTGATGTTCAAGAACGATAATCTCACAACTGAAGGTTCAACTTCAAACAGTAACTCAAGATTCAATGTCCTTTTCATGGGAAAAGGACCTGATGTTCAACAAGATGTTGAAACATCACTTCTGAATAGAGTGGGCAGAATCTTGTTGTTCCAAAAATTGATCTTCTCGAACAAAGGAGAGATGCATCATATGTACTAGAGGATAAACAAGTGTGTGTTAAGAATCTTCTTCAGATTGGTCTTGAAGAGTCTTTGGGTATGTTACCTAGGAAGCCCATATCCAAGAGTTTTGTCTTATATATGTATGCTAGTGAAGATGAAGATCAAGACATTATTTGATTTGGTGAGTTTTCTTTAGGTCAGTTTATTTCTGATCTGGAGCTAGACTTCTGGTACTCTATTGAAGGATCATGTGGCGTAATTTATCCTGAAGGGATGTGGAGACATCTCAACAAGTTTCTGTGCACATGGGTGTCAAGGAAACATATATGGGATATTCAATTTGACATCTCGAAGACTCTTTTGGTATTTAAAAGATGGATATTAGTGATATTGTTGGATAGTTGTAACTACACTTTCTCTTGGGGACTCTGATCATGTGTGGATCATTTCCTTGGAGAATTATGCTTGTAGCAGACTGACATCATGGTGTTTATTCCTCTTGCAAAAGACTGGTTATTTCTTTTCTTTCCTATGTTCAGAATGGAGGTTGTTTACTCAAACTTGATTTTATGATCAAGTCCATGGGAACATGGAATTCTTGTTCTGTTATGATGGAAAGGTCATTCAAGGTGGAAACTATCTAGAAATTTTAGCTTTGTTGTTGTCTTAACATGATCAAGAACCTTATGGAAGGTATTATGTTTGCTCTCTTATGAAGGAAGGTGGTATTGGAGTGTGCTCCAAGGAACCACCTGCTCAAGTCTGTGGCTTGATAATGCTGATGTACTTTGGCTTGAAGTGCTTTGTGAAAAGTGGTGGATATAAGAATGAAGGGTATAGGAGAAGCAGACCTTGAAGAAAAGTTTGTTTTTGTTGCTCATTATATATATTATACTTTGGTCAGTCATTATGGTATCTGTTAGAGGGAATCTCCTATGTGGATGCTTAAGGATGGGTGCTGACTTTGTAATGTCAGACAAGATGTCTGAACATTGTGCTTCTATGATGAAGCTTCCTGGGGCTTGAAAGACTTTTTTTCTCTCTGTGGTATTATTCCTCCTACGATGATATATGAGCTGCTGTCGTTGTGATCTGTTGGGATCCTCTTGTGGTCATTACAAAAGGAATTGTATGGATTACCATGTAGAGAGTTATTCCTATGGACGTTGACTCCGGAACCAAAGCATATGAGGATGATGTTTTAACTTGTGTTTGAAATATCAATTTAGCTGTCTATCTCGTCAGAAAGGAAAGTTTTGGTTTTGACCAGTTGGATTAGAAGTGAATTATCTATTCATTGTGAAGTATGATCAAGACTTTGTTGAGTTTGATCATTTATATGTAGATGGTTGGTTTTGATGGAAGTGTCTCTTGAAGAGAGTGTATCAAACTGAATCTTAAGAAGAATGCAAGCTGAGGAGTTTTTCTTCTTCTTTTGGTGAAGGGGTTTGATAAATTTAATATGTGGATAACATATTGATTAACCAAGGGATTAAGAGAATGTGTATGTCTCTTTAGGGAATGTGAACATTCCAGATTTGATTGGATTTATTCTTAAGAACAAGGTTGTCTATGGCTGTAAAATTCAAGAGGAATCTGTACAATGGATGGGTGTGTTCAAGGGGAGAGTGATCAATGGTGTTATTTGGTCTTAATCTAAAATTCTTTGGTTATGATACAAGGAGTGTGGTCCTGATATCTTTCTAACTTATGATCATGAAGATGTTCATGTGAATCATATGAGATGTGATGTCAAGTATGTTATCTTGACATCTTGGTGTATTGATATTGGTAGAATATCCAGCTCTACATGATAGGTTAGGCTGTTAAGGATATTGAATTATATCAACTATGTTCTTAATTCTTAGGAGAGACCTGAGAAATAATATTGGATATTGTCTGGGAAAATTTATTTTTCTCTGCAGATTAAGTTAAGGTTCTTGGGAGTCCTTGTTGGAAGATGTTGGACATGATGTCTTAACATCTTAGTAAGCCTCTAGTTGATAAGAGCATGTTAGGATTATCTAAAGGATCTGCGACTATGCCTCTAAAGCCATGAAAAGGACTAGACAAATGACTCTGACCTGAATCCTCATAGGGATAATTCAGGTTGGTGTTTGGTTGCTCTGGGGAAACATATTGGTTATGAGTTTGAGGGGGAGCTGGGTGTATCTTCTTACTCATGTATAGGAAGAATGAAAGCTCTCAATATAAGGAATATATGTCATTCGGATGAAATGAACTTAGGACTTTCTAATCACTCCCTCCGTATCATCCTGGATTTATTGTGCAAAAAGTGTTTTAGCCAAAATGTGTCAAAAGGAGGAGATTGAAGGCTCTAAAGATTTAACTAAAATTTTGGTAAAACATGATGTTGCACAAGATGTTCCAACAAGAAGAAATCTGTTGAAGGAAGACATGTCAGTCAAGATGTTCAAGCATTGTAGACTCGACATCTTGATCTGGTACAATAGATTTATTGCAGATCAGGTCCAAGATTTAAGGAGCAATCAGAACATGGGTCAAGGGAAGATTAAATAGAGACTTCGAAGCCCATGAATAGATGAAGGCTATAAAAGGAAGAACAATACCTAGGTTAGAATAAGAATTCTTATTAAGACTTTTGTAAAGTATAAAATAAGGATTTAGGGTTTTGAGAGTTGTGTAATTTCTTGTGTTGTAAGTCACCCTTTGTATTGATTGATACATTGTGGTAGACATAGTTTTATAGATTCAAAAACCTGTAGGTAGTGAATTGTGTATTGTTCTTGGATGAAGCTTTTAGGAAAATCCATGCATGATTGTTAGTTAAGAGTCTTGACTGAATATTGTATTGGAAGGAATGTCTTTCAATTGAACAGTCTGATGCAGTTGCTGCAGATTATAACTGTTAGATATCACTGAGGTTATTCAGGAATTGAGATGAGGTTTTATTGTCTAGATGGTGATTTCTAGATAGAATTATACTGGGTAGTGATTAAGTGAGGAGTTGTAAACTAGGGAGTTTAGCTCTAAATTAATATTGTTAATAGTAAATTCATTCCTGGCTTGGTAGCTCCCAGATGTAGGTGTTGTTGTACACCAAACTGGATTATGATATCCTGTGTTATTATCATTCTATTATGTTATATTTAGTCTGTATCTATGCTCTAAAGTACATGTTTTGACAGATGTTGAAACATCTGTCATGACACTGTTTTAACCATGAAGGTTCAGAGTGTTCTTGATTTTAAGAGAACATAATGTTTTTATCCTTATTCAGTTTGTAGCATCGATCAATGTCTCGACATCTCTTGGGACATTTGTGATCTGCATGCCAGAATTTCACAAACAAAAAAGCGTAGATATTTCAAAGGGCTCCTATAGAGTACTATAGACGTTTTGGGTGCTAACACCTTTCCTTAGCGTAACCACCCCCCTTACCCAGCCTCTGTTCATTTTTTTTGTTTTAGAACTTGCTTAGGTTTTATTCACTCTTTCTCCTTTCCTTTTGGATAAAATAAAAGTGTGGTGGCAACTCTTGCATTTTGAGTTAAGTTAATCAATATCTTACACTCACAATTTTCCCCACTACAAGATGCATTTGAGAGGACCTATATTACTAGCTTTTGGTGGATCAGAACCTGAAGAAGACTATCTAAGTAAGATCTGGTGTAGACTTTGAAGCTGAAGACCCCAGCATCATAAGAGCGACATATTGTCTCTACACTAAGTTAATGTATCAGCTTCTGTTGAACATTCAGAGTTAGTAATAAAGCTTGAGTTATCCGTACTACAAAAAGAAACATGCATTGTCAAATCAGCTTGTCAGCTAGAGTCTATATTTACAAGGCTCAAAAAGAGTTGATATGTGTTACATATATCTACTTTCAATGGATCTATAGTACAAGATTACATAGAAGACGCAATGGTTAAATATGTTACACAATGGGTTAAGATATTTTGGTGTATCTTTCTTCAACGTCTCTTGTACTATGGAAAAACAAAGAAAATCACTCAAGTTATCTCTTCCAATGGCTAGTCTTTTACAACTGCTATATAAGCTGCTAAAGATTCAAACTGAAGTCTTCAACGAGGAGCAATCAAAAGGGAAAATATACAAGGAAAACCAAGAAGGATAAAAGTATTCTACACTTCTGTCTGGATAGAGGAATAACAGGATCAAACAATAAGCAACACAATCGAGTATGCAAAATTCTTGTTATATGTTGTAAATTGTAATAAGCCTTAAGATTTCTTAAACATTGAATATTTTAGAAATCTTAAGAGCTTAAGGTCTTTGTTATGGTGATTATTGTGTACCTCCGAATTTGTATCAAGTACACCTTGTTCTTTATTATACTAAACATGAATGTTTAGTAGTTTAGATAAAGTCTCTTGTTATGTTCTTGAGCATCAAGGTCTCTTACTGAGAAGCTTGAGCCAAGTAAGTCTCCTGCTATGTGCTAGAGCATTGAAAGTCTTGATCACTTGTTGATTAAGAAGAAAGTCTTAGACTGTAAGTTTAAGGAGAAGTTTTGGGCTTGAGCAGAAGTCTTGGGTTTGTGGAACATGAGAAAGGAAGTCTTGAGCTTGTGGAACCTAATCAAGGAAGTCTGGAGCCTGAGGGGCTTGAGAAAAAGTCTTGGATTCGTGGAATCTAAGCAGGGAAGTCTTTGGTCGATGGTCTGAGAAAAAGTCTTGAGTCTAGGGGACATAAGAAAGGAAGTCTTGGTTTCGTGGAACCTAAGCGTAGTTCTTGGACCTGAGGGTTTTAACTAGGAAGTCTCAGGCTAAGGGTCTGAGCAAAGAAAATTCTTATGCTTAAGTGCATAAACGATTGTAATCATGTTTTGGTTATAGTGAAAATATCTTGTGATGCAAGGGGACTGAATTACTCTTTTTTAGGAGGAACCAATATAATTCTTTGTGATTTCTTTATCTTTTATTTGTTTTTGTTAACATTCTACTGCAACGTATAATCAGAATTTGAGAAACAGTTTAGATTTTGAACTCTGATCAGAGGCAAAATTAAGAAACGGAAAACATAATTCAACCCCCCTTCTTGTGTATTTTCTCACCTTCACTTTATGCTTCTAAACACTCCCATTTGGATTTTCTTTTATCTTGAATACCTGCTTACAGCCTACTGCTTTCCTCTGTGTAGGTAAATTAGTTAATGTCCAAGTTCCATTTTCTCTCAAAGAATCAATTTTCCCCAGAATTGCTTCGACCCGTTCTGGTTTGAACAAGGCTTGTTTAACACTTTTTGGTCTAGTCTTAGTATGAGCTATAAAAACCTTGGGTTTTGATTTACCTGTTTTGGATTTAGTCAACATGGCATGATCGTTATGCAATAGAGGAACATCTGGTTCAGGTCTGTTAACACCAATGGTAGGAGACATTGACATGTCAGACTCAAGAAAAAAGGGATAATTGTGTGAGCTATATTGAGTGGATGAAATGTTTTGACTGTTTTTGTAATTAGAGGCCTAATTAAGGTCACTGTATTGGTTAGAAGGTGGGTTTTGGTTGATATCTGAGACAAGGGACTAATGTGGTCGTGGTTCATTATCCTCTGGATAATGAGAGGACCCAGGCCTATGATCAGAGGTAGAACTTATGGCATTTTGTTCAGTACCCTCAAGGTAACTTCCTGAACCAGTGGTGTTGTGTAAGAGAGCAAATTCAAGTGGATAATTGTTCTCATTTTGTGTAGTAACATCATGGTATCTTATTGAACCCGTAACATCATGTTGAGGACCATGGTTAGGATTAGCATAAGTAGTGACTTGACCACTTTGTAATAGTACAGTTGTAGCATACCTATTATGAAGATTGTTTGAAGTTGACTGAACTGGTAGACTATGTTGAGGAATAAACACACTTTTATTAGGAGACTCATACATAGGTATTCACATTGCTTCAGTGTTAGCAGGGGAAACACAATTATCATAGTATCTATTCAACATAGGGGAGTGAAGGTTGTGTGTTAAGCCTAGTGTAGTCTTTGAGATTTTGGTACAACTTGATATATATTTACTAGGAAACATATTTGAGAAGGGGGAATCATGCTCATGAAAACTGACATCCTTGAAAATATATATTTTTCCCTCTTAACTTAGGCACTTGAAACCCTTGTGTTGAGGAGAGATACCAAGTTAGACACATTCTAGACTTCTAAATTGAAGTTTATGTTTGTTGTATGGTCTTAGTAAAGGAAAACAAGAGCACCCAAAAACCTTTAGAGATTTGTAATCAGGTTCTTTCCCATATAGAGCATGGAATGGTGATTTGAACTTTGGTGAATTAGGAGAGTGAAGTCTATTAATTAGGTAAGAAGATCTAGAAAAACTATTGCCCCAAAAGGTTAGAGGGATAGATGCATGAGCTAACAGTGTAAGTCTCATTCCTACTATATGTCTATGTTTTCTTTCCACAGTCCCATTTTGATGAGATGTGTGAGGAAAACTTACTCTATGGTTTATTCTTAACTCAACTAGGTACTTTGTTAATGGTCTATACTCACCTCTAAAGTCAAATTGTATTAACTTGATTGTAGTATGGAATTGGGTCTTAACAAATAGGTGAAACAATTTGTAGGCTTGAAGTGTTTCATGTTTTGTATTTAGAAAGTATAGCCATGTGTACATAGTGTAACCATCTACAAAGGCCACGTAATATCTAAACCTGGAGCTAAAAAGTTGAGGCGAGGGCCCCACAAGTCATTATAAATGACAACAAAAGCATTAGAATAAACAGTAGTAGACAATGGAGAATGAATCATATACGCTATATTATTTTGAGTAATTGTATTACACAATTTCAGTATTTGTCTAATAGAATTAAAATTAGCATGACCAAGATGATTATTCCACAAGAAACTAGAAAGAACATTATTAGGATCAACTATAGTGGAATTAGAGACATGGCGGCTTTGCATACTAGTGGGAATACATAAGTTGTTATTCATGCCTTTTGAACTTGAAAACTCCAAAAGTAGCATGGGAAAGTGGTACATACCATTGTCATCAAGGTATCCCTCAAATAGAGTTTTCTTAGAATCCTGGGATTTAACACAATACTTGTTAGCCAAAAACTCAAAGGTGACATTGTATCCCTAGAGAATTTAGAGATAGACAACAAGTTTCTTGTGATTGTAGGAACATGTAATCCATTAGACAACCATAATACACTACTACAAATAATACATTTTATGACAAAACTTACACCTCACCTTACAAAAAAACGAGGTCACAACTCAAGGCACGCCATGTTTTATATTATTTTTTTAATAAATACCAGATATTCCCTCGTTACAAAATAAAACCTAGGAGAAAAATATTTCACGACACGCTTCGAATCCCAACATCAGCAATTTATGTTTTTATTTCTTTAAAAATGGTGTCTTTCTTTTTATTTTATTTTTAAATTTTAAATTAATGATTTATTCCTTAGTTTTTATTTAATAACTGAGGGATTAAATTATCATATTTTACTATAAAAACACTTGTTAATCAGGTTTTTTCCTAAACCTAACTTATATGCGCCGCTCCAAAGTCTTACGCATCATTTTTTGGGATGGATTGCAAGACAGAAAAGATCCCCAATATTCTTCAATCTTGAAAAAATATTTTTTTTTCTGCCCTTGCAATCTATCTCAAATACTGATGTTGATGTTGTTGTTGTATTTATGTAATAACCTTCCTATGTTGTCAATCAAAGAAAATATTGAGAAACTTATTGCTTTTTTCGGTTGACATCATTGAGAAATTTATTACTAAACACAATCATCCATTTGTCTTTCATGTTCTCTTTCATATGAAAGCACTTACCATGAAAACATTTGCTCAAGATAATGAAATCTCTCTGGGATGGATTGTAAGTACAGAAAAAAAAAATTCTTGGATGGAACAGACAACTTCTCAAAATTTAAAAATAATGTAAATATAAAAAAGTTTCTCTTGTTTGGAACAAATAACTTATATGGGTTGTTCTCCAACAATCCATTGTTAAACTCTATATTTGTTTAAGTAGCTTATTTTAATATTCTGTGTAAACAATGTAAATATAAAAAAAGAAGTTTTTTTCATTCGGTTTTTAACCAAAACCGAGAGGTATGTGGCTTGGGATGAAACATATTTTATTGTTCTTTTTATTTAAAAAGAAACACATTTTACCTCGACTTTGATTGATAACCGAGGTAAAATATGAACGTGTTTATTCAGTTTCTTCGTCGTCTTTAAACAAATCTTTACCATCCATTTAATGAGTATCAACGGTCAAGACATTGTCACTAGTGTTCCCTCGTGAAGTCCTCATTATTATAACATTTTGAATATAGCATATTTGACAGTAATGAAACCATAAGAAATCCAAACATTGTTGTGAAACCTTCTATATTTAATTAGAGCGCCATGAGATTTTACAAAGTAAAATTATCAATGTGATAGATTGCAAGGGCAGAAAAAATTTAGGTTTATTTAATATGTCGTTGGTAAGATTGTATTTACTTTGCCAAAGTTTTATGTGATGAATTGCAAAAGCAGAAAATTATCATGGGTTCAAGGTTTGTGTTCTTAAATAATTATATAATTGAATATTTATTTTATTTATCTAACTTTTGTTTTGTTTAATATCATAAACAAATGAATGCAAAAGTCATAGAGAATATATTGCATTCAACATTTGATCTTCCTCAAGATATTCACCATTTGTTCTTCACCGACAACAATGACGATGAAGAACAAAATTTTACTTTAATATTCTGTGTAGACAATGTAATATTCTATGTGTACTTTAATATTCTGTGTAGACAATGTAATATTCTATGTGTACAATGTAGTTTGTAATAAAATTAATTTATTAATATTCTGCATAACTAATGTAATGAGTATATGTATATATATATATATATATATATATATATATATATATATATATATATATATATATATATATATATATATATATATATATATATATATATATATATATATATATATATATATATATATATATATATATATATATATATATATATATATATATATATATATATATATATATATATATATATATATATATATATATATATATATGTGTGTGTGTGTGTGTACTTTAATATTCTGTGTAGACAATGTAATATTCTATGTGTACAATGTAGTTTGTAATAAAATTAATTTATTAATATTCTGCATAACTAATGTAATGAGTATATGTATATATATATATATATATATATATATATATATATATATATATATATATATATATATATATATATATATATATATATATATATATATATATATATATATATATATATATATATATATATATATATATATATATATATATATATATATATATATATATATATATATATATATATATATATATATATATATATATATATATATATATATATATATATATATATATATATATATATATATATATATGTATATATATGTATATATATCTATGTGTGGATCATGTGTGGATCATTTCCTTGAAGAATTGTGCTTGTAGCAGACTGACATCATGATGTTTATTCCTCTTGCAAAGGACTGGTTATTGCTTTTCTTTCCTATGTTCAGAATGGAGGTTGTTTACTCAAACTTGATTTTATTATCAAGTCCATGGGAACATGGAATTCTTGTTCTGTTATGATGGAAAGATCATTCAAGGTGGAAACTATCTAGAAATTTCAGCTATGTTGTTGTCTTAACATGATCAAGAACCTTATGGAAGGTATTATGTTTGGTCTCTTATGAAGGAAGGTGGTATTGGAATGTGCTCCAAGGAAACATCTGCTCAAGTCTGTGGCTTGATAGTGCTGATGTACTTTGGCTTGAAGTGTTTTGTGAAAAGTGGAGGATATAAGAATGAAGGGTAGAAAAGAAGCAGACCTTGAAGAAAAGTTTGTTTTTGTTGCTCATTATATATCTTATACTTTGGTCAGTCATTCTGGTATTTTTCAGAGGGAATCTCCTCTGTGGATGCTTAAGGATGGGTGCTGACTTTGTAATGTCAGACAAGATGTCTGAACATTGTGCTTCTATGATGAAGTTTCCTGGGGCTTGAAAGAGTTTTTTTTTCTCTCTGTGGTATTATTCCTCCTACGATGATATATGAGCTGTTGCCGTTGTGATCTGTTGGGATCCTCTTGTGGTCATTACAAAAGGAATTGTATAGATTACCATGTAGAGAATTATTCCTATGGACGTTGACTCCGGAACCAAAGCATATGAGGATGATGTTTTAACTTGTGTTTGAAATATCAATTTAGCTGTCTATCTCGTCAGAAAGGAAAGTTTTGGTTCTAAACAGTTGGATTAGAAGTGAATTATCTATTCATTGTGAAGTACGATCAAGACTTTGTTGAGTTTGATCATCTATATGTAGATGGTTGGTTTTGATGGAAGTGTCTCTTAAAGAGAGTGTATCAGACTGAATCTTAAGAAGGATGCAAGATGAGGAGTTTTTCTTCTTCTTTTGGTGAAGGGGTTTGATAACTTCAATATGTGGATAACATATTGATTAACCAAGGGATTAATAGAATGTGTATGTCTCTTTAGGGAATGTGAACATCCCAGATTTGATTGGATTTATTCTTAAGAACAAGGTTGTCTATGGCTGTAAAATTCAAGAGGAATCTGTACAATGGATGGGTGTGTTCAGGGGGAGAGTAATCAATGGTGTTATTTGGTCTTAATCTAAAATTCTTTGGTTATGATACAAGGAGTGTGGTCCTGATATCTTTCTAACTTATGATCATGAAGGTGTTCATGTGAATCATATGAGATGTGATGTCAAGTATGTTATCTTGACATCTTGGTGTATTGATATTCGTAGAATATCCAGCTCTACATGATAGGTTAGGCTGTTAAGGATATTGAATTATATCAACTATGTTCTTAATTCTTAGGAGAGACCTGAGAAATAATATTGGATATTGTCTGGAAAAATTTATTTTTCTCTGCAGATTAAGTTAAGGTTCTTGGGAGTCCTTGTTGGAAGATGTTGGACATGATGTCTTAACATCTTAGTAAGCCTCTGGTTGATAAGAGCATGTTGGGATTATCTAAAGGATCTGCGACTATGCCTCTAAAGCCATGAAAAGGACTAGACAAATGACTCTAACCTGAATCCTCATAGGAATAATATCAAAAATAAATGAATGCAAAAGTCATAGAGAATATATTGCATTCAACATTTGATCTTCCTCAAGATATCCACTATTTGTTCTTCACCGACAACAATGACGATGAAGAACAAAATTTTACTTTAATATTCTGTGTAGACAATGTAATATTCTATGTATACAATGTAGTTTGTACTAAAATTAATTTATTAATATTCTGCACAACTAATGTAATGAGTATATATATATATATATATATATATATATATATATATATATATATATATATATATATATATATATATATATATATATATATATATATATATATCTTTCCTCTTGATTTTATTGTTAAACTGAGAAGTATATGATACGATGGGTCATCATGACGGGGAAGCATACACATTGGGTCAAACATTCACCTAAAGATCAAAGACTCGCCCAAACAAGTGAAAGAGACACCACATATTCACCCAAAACCTTAAGGTGATAGGTGTATGTGTCATCTCACTCATAAAGTGCTCAGCCTCCACTTTTCTAAGCAACGTGGGACTTAGAACTCACACTTGATTATCAACAACTCACATTTTTTCCAATAATCTCCCCCTCAAGTGTGAGTCCATCAACTATACTCCCCCTCAAGTGAAAGTTTTTTCATCCACATGCTTGACCACTTTTGAGAGACACCCTTATCTCATCTTAGGCACTTCAACGGAACACGCCTCCTAACCATAATGTCAAAAAGACTTTCAACACAAGGAGCTGAGCCCTTACTCGAACCATCGGCTCTGATACCACTGATTGGTCATCATGAGGGGGAAGCATACACATTGGGTCAAACATTCACCTAAAGATCAAAGACTCATCCAAACAATTGAGAGAGACACCATATAATCACCCAAAACCTTAAGGTGATAGGTGTATGCGTCATCTCAATTATAAAGTGCTCAACCTTCACTTTTCTAAGCAATGTGGGACTTAGAACTCACACTTGATTCTCAACAACTCACATTTTTTCCAACATGGTGCTCGTCTGGAAAATATAAAAAGCTATTTTTGGAGTTTTAACCCATGACCATTTAAACTAACCCCTCAGATATATATATATATATATATATATATATATATATATATATATATATATATATATATATATATATATATATATATATATATATATATATATATATATATATATATATATATATATATATATATATATATATATATATATATATATATATATATATATATATATATATATATATATATATATATATATATATATATATATATATAATATCCATTTGATGTCACCCTTCGTTACCTCGACATTGTAACCGATGTGATATCCATTTCGTGTCTGACATGACATGTGTTATTTGTAGTAATGATAGTTTTTGAGGTACAATATTAGAGTGAAAACAGGAAGAACCTATGAATTTTATGGTAAGGGTATGACCATTTCCAACATACACTTGGTTGGAACCTACATAACTTTTTAAATTATGTAAATAAGAAGTATAATATGTGAGATGGTGAGAAGCACTTGAACCAGCGAACTAGACTTATGATGCTAATTCAGCTGGAAGTGAGTATTCTTGAGTGTAAGATATCTGTTGATTTGCAGTTTCCATAATTGTCATAGCCTGAGTGTTTTGGTTGGAACCTTATGATTGCTCATGTTTTGTAGTAGATTCATTCATAGGATTGGTTTGGGAGCTTGAAGGGTTGTATGGCATAAAGGTTTCATAAAACCTATGTTAGTAATTAGTGACTGAGTGCCCATATTTGCCACATAATTGACATGTTGGACAATTTCTTGGTGTAGTTCACCCCTGACCACGAGCACAACCTTTAGTGTAGCGAGCTCCCCTGACCACGAGCACAACCTTTAGTGTAGCGAGCTCCCCTGCCACGATTTATAGAAAAGGCTCCTCTGTAGCTAGTTGTTTCTTGATTTGTATGAGCTAGGTTGGCCGCTACTGTGGATATGACAAGTTCTTGTCTGAACTTATCTAGTTATGCTTCTTGAACGTAGAGTAGTGCTTTTACATCTCATTGGGATGGTAACTCTGTTCTTCCATACATCTGCATTACAAAAGGATTGTACTCTTCCGGAAACCATCAAAAATTAAGACTATTTGATCTTGTTCAGAAATTGAATCTCCTACTGCTATAACAAAATTTGCAATAGCCTTAATTCTTAGACTAAACTTATTGATGGCTTTGTTGCCCTTCTTCGTCGATTTCAGTTCCACTTGTAGTTATCGAACTCTAGATTTCAGCTGAGCATTTAAGAATTTGTGGATTTTGTCCCAAAATTCAAATGCATGTTTGCAGGAAAGGACTCGAGGTGGAACAGACTTAGATATGGTGGAATGCAGTCAGATGAACACAGCTTGATCTTGGACCAGCAAAGCTCATATTGTGTTTGTTCTTGGACAATTGAAGCTTGATTTTCCATAGATTCCATTAGTGCACCTTGATTCAGTAGAGATTAGGGTTGCTTTGTTGGGATGAAGGAGCAGCAAAGGGATTGGGGTTTAGGGGAACATAGATGAACGAAACCAGCGAATGATACCATGATAAAGATGGATTTTCATTGAATATTTAATTGAGAGCGGTTTACAATAGTTTGTACAGAAGAAGTGAAAGAATATGAAAGAATGTATTTTTTGATATCTTTACAAGTAGAACCAATGGCTCTTTATGCATAACAATTAAGGTTTCTTAATAGAGTTCTGTTAGAGTCAACTCTAACTGAAATCTTACCTCCTAACTAACTACTAATAGCTAACTTTGTTAGTCCCTTGATAGCAGTCTTTTCCTTTGTTCAATAATTTTCCCATATATCTCTAACAAATCAACTAGAACATTTTGATGTTTTGGTGTTTTAGTTATGTTATTATTTAATGATGAAGAATATGACATTGACATTAAGATTTGTTAAAGGTCTATTATGCGTTGTTAAAAAATATATTTTGTTGGCCTCATTGGTAATGATTAAAATTTTTATAAACTATGTAGTAAACTAAACTCTAAAAAAAAATTGGAAGACCGGCTCTCCAATCGGTCAACTCGTTAGTATACGAGAAGAACTTGACTTTTGAACTTTGACACCTAAGTTGGCCAGTCTCGCCCCACTCCCCATTTGGATGGTATTAAACAGGACAGACCTAAACGGGGCGAGCCGTCCACTTTTCCACCCCTAACTATAACTATATAATGTTACGAGATTTTATCCTTCCACCCTCATGCTTTGACCTGACACTCCCACAAAATTTTAGCTAAAAAGTGTGCATGGAAAATCCAGTAGAACAAATAAAACTTTCGGCAAATATTGAAAAAATTGATAGTGCATTTAAAAAGTGTGGTATGCACTTTTATCGAATTAAAAAAAAAAAAATTTAATATACTAAATTTTGTTTTTTTTATAAATATGTAATCTTTGGTCATTTTCTAGATTTTTGAAAATTTTGATAGTTCATTTTTGATAGGCAAACAAAAATTAATACTATCAATTTTTTCGAAAATTTTGGTATATTATATATTTTTTCGGCATATTTGAAAAAATCGATAAAATCATTTTTTTTTAAATTATGATTTTATACCGCAAATTTGAAAAATATGATGTAAGAAAATTTGATTTTACACCGACTTTCTTAAAAAATCTAAAAATAATATCACAAATTTTTTGAAAAATAAATGATTTCACATCTATTTTTTTAAAGCATATGTAAAAAAAAATGCATTTTACACGTTTTTAAAAAATTCGATAAAAACAAAAATCTGATAAAAATTCAAAACTCCCCATAAAAATCTTGTAAAATCACAGAAAATTTTAAAAAATCAATAAACACTATTTTTTTTAAAATGTAAAATTCATGAAGGATATCAAATTAAAAACACTATTTATATGGAGGTGTCGAGTCAAAGTATAAGGATGACGTGATAAAATCTCTAATGTTACATAGATAAACTTTTATAAGTGAATTTTCTATATTATTGAAAAAACTTTGGTCTTGTCTCTCGCTTTTCCTATAATAAAAAAAAAACTATTAAAAAAAGTGGTATATTATTAATTTCATAAATAAGGTGTTGGATAACATTTCTCCAATTGAAAAATAAACATACATTAATTAACAATATTTTATGCAAAACGTAATCCTTTTATAGATCTGTTTTCATAGAGTGGCATATTATTAGCTTCATAAAAAATAGTGGCAACATTATATTTAGAATTCTTGACCTTATTAATTAAGTTTATGTTGGTGAACTTTTCTTTTGTCATTCAAACGTTGTTGAGCAAAGAAATTATTTCATATTTAGTTTCATTTTGTCTGTACTTAACGTCTAATCTTTATCAGATTTTCTTTCAACTTCAATATATTAAGAAATGTGAACCCAACAAATGCATCTAAACTGCAATTTAACATTTCAAGCTATAATATGAAACACTTGTTAACTAAAAAAATGTTTTATATATATATCTGAAGATCCTTTTGAGATTTCATGATATTATTTAGTTATCAGATAAGATGTTGAGGATTATCGATCTACTTATATTTCAAGTTGTTTTATTCTCAATTAATTAAAACAGGAAGAAAAATATACACGAATAATATTTGGAAATTATCAAGATGAATCGTACGTACTTATATAATTGATTGTGAATGAATTATTATATAGGAAGCATTTTGGTTTATTCCCATCCTTCTTTTTTTAGGTCAATTTAAGATAAAATATAATTAAATTTATAATATAAATAATTTACTATAATAACACAATTTTAAAATATAAGTATGATTTAACAGAATATATATCGATGATCGATTGATATTGTAAAATTATATAAATATTTTATTGAACGAAATGAAAACATTTTCGTTTGTGATTGGTTGACTACGTCATTCTATTTTAATTAAATTCAAATTTATATCTTTAATAACCTCATCTCTATTTTAATTAAATTCAAATTTATATCTTTAATAACCTCATCTCTATCTCTCTAATTAACCTTTATCTCTTCTCTAAATAATTTATTTTATTGTTTCATCTATATTCTTAATACATTAAAGTCATCCTAAAATTATTATTTCTTAATGAGAAAAGTATTAATATAGAAACGAATTTAAGGATAAACTTAGAAAGATCAAGCAAAATGTCAGAGGGACAAAACTATTGGGACAAAGAGTAATTAGCTAAGAAGAAGAAAAATGTTAAAAATAACCACAAGATCATAAATCCAAAAACTAATCCCTAGGAAAGCAATGAAGAATTCTAAAATATGACGGTTAAAGAAACCACCATTTTACTTATAATTTAATTGTGACAAATTTTATATGATAATTCATCTTGTATACTATCAAAGATATTCATACACCAAAGATGTATACTATCAAAGATATTCATCTTGTATACTATCAAAGATAACATGAAAAGTTCGAAAACTTTCTAAAATACCATTTTCAATCAAGAAAGATTTAACCAAATCACTAAACAATAAATAACCTTCCTCTCATCTTACAGAAAAATGCACTTTATTTATTTAATTATTCATATGGTTTTTTAACTAAAGATTTAACCAAAGATTTATGTGATTGGTTGGAAGTGCAGAAAAAAATCATGAGTTCAAGGTTTGTATTCTTAAATAATCATATAACTGAATACTTATTTTATTTAGCTAACTTTTTTTGTTTTATATCAGAAACAAATGAATGAAAAATTCATAGAGAATATATTGCATTCAATATTTGATCTTCCCCAAGATCAATGAAATGAGGATCCCTAACATATGATCTTCTCCAAGATATATAATATATGTTCTTCACCGGCAGTGATGAGATGAAGAATATAATTTTTATTTTAATACTCTGTGTAAACAATGTAGTTTGTAAACAAATTAATTTATTAACACTCTGTGTAAACAATGGAATGAGTTTTATTTATAAAAAAAACAATCTAACCCCTCAGTTTTTAATTAAACCGAGAGGTATGAGACACTATTTTTATAAATAATGAAAATGCAGATGTTGGGGTTCGAACCCATGATCGTACAAATTTTCCCCTCGGTTTTTCTTTAACTGAGATTTTAACTGGAAACTTTTCATGTCACCCTTCGTTATGTCACCTTGGTAGCCAAGATTACATCTCTTTCGTGTGCGATGTTATAAGGATTATTTGTAGTAGTGAAAACCAACAAAAGTGGTGTTCGCTTCCCGATTATTTTTTGTCAAATAACTGGTAACTCTTATGGTGAACATATTGGTAGTTTTAGTGGTTATGTGTTAGTACAAAGTACAAGCAAAGTCAGCATTTTGATAGATATTTGGCATGAAGTTGATGATAATTTGAAAGATCAATTATAGACTGATATTACGGTATTTATTTTAAATTTTATGATTTTTTTACAAGTATAAATGACCATTTATTTTGTTTGATTTAATACTAATATCAACTATATTATGTAAATGTATGAAGTGTTTATTGTTATAGAGGATGATATGGTGAAAAAGAAATGGAATGGATATGTTGGTAAGCGTTAGAGGGGATTTAAGACAAAACTCACAAGTATTTATATTACAAAACCAAACTGTAACTTAGAGACTCAATACGTGATGTACTCATATATTGATAAGAACACTCAGGTGGAGTTTCTCAAGTCTCACAATACTCCTGAGTTCTTGGTTAAGAGTCAAAAGGAAATGAGAATATGGCAAGAAATATCTATCCACTTAGATTGTCTCATGGAGGATATGATAAAATGGAACAAATAATTATTAAAGAAAAAATAAAAAATAAAAGAGAGCTAGAGTTAGGGATATCATTCTAAAAGCCTTGATCACAACTTATCTCCACCATCACACCGTGAGAAATGGAAGAGGGCCCCTCAAAGACTAGTAGGCGAGTTCACGTTAAAGGCTACAAAAGAATTTGCTTAAAAGATTGTAAGTATATACTTTTTTCAACATTACTTATTTAAGTTAATTCAATTCGGTAAATGTGAACTTTTTCATGTGTTGATGGATTTACTGGATGAAAAGTTAAAGATGGTATCTTTGTTCTACGAGAACATCATGACATCTTGGTAGAAGTGATTGAAACAGAGAAGCATGGTGGGCATGTCTGTGGTTTTGAAATAAGTGTTGACTTGAGGTTATTTTTGGAACCATCGCATACAAGTAACAATGTAATTCGTGAGAAAAAATTTAAGAGATAGTTAATCATTGGATAGGGGAGAAAGTACAAGAAGTATTAGAGCTGGAGCTGGAAAAATGGACTTAGGAGGCGCGGGAGAGAGTGACTCAAGAGGAATGTAAGAGGGTGTATTTTAAGAAGTGGTAGAGATTGTTTCAAGAGGTGCAAGAGAAGTTCCAGGAGGAGCGAGAGAGGTTGACTAAGGAGGAGCGAGAGAAGTTGACTGAGGAAATGCGGGAGAAGTGTACCCGTGATGTAATTGAGGTAAGTATAACTTTGGTTTTAAAATGTATGTTGTATATTATTGTTATTGTTTGTGTATTTAAATTTATGTATTGTGTTCTAGTTATTTTTATGATGTAGTAATTGAAACCAATAGGTGTACCCATCCACCCAAACTCAGATCAGTTAGACATGGCTGAGAAAGTAGCTGAGAAAGTTGTTATGGATGATGCGACCATAAAAGGTAGTTCTTTTTCCCCACAACATGATATTGACACCACATTACGTCAACCAAATAACATGCAAAGACTATCAAGGATGATAGAGGAGATGCCATTAAACCATGAACCAGAACAAGCTTATATACTTCATAAGATTTGTGTTTTGGAAATTTTGAAGGGAGATGACTGGTTGGACATAATCGTACTACAATTTTAGTGCTCGTAAGTACTTCATAAGAGTTATATTCATTGTTCTCATACTTTAACATCAAAAATTGACTTTTGCATAAACTTTTAGGTACATGCATGAGATGTGTATTGAAAGAGACTTAAGAAAGTATTGTTTCTTGGACCCATTCAAAATTCAATTTAAACAACGAGGATCAAACGGTATCTAGACGTACATGCTAAATAAGTTGATTGATGAGAACAAAAAATGTTACACGGGACCGTTTTACCATATGTCAGTATATATAAATTTTTATTTTCTTTTATAAATCAATTTTTTACATATTATTAATTATTCTAAATGTTTATGCATTTCACATTGGCAACTAGTTATTATATGCCTGAAGTAAAATATTGTAATTATGGTATGCTCGTTACAGTATAATCTTGATTCATCGATGCATGACGTTTTGAGCGAGTAAATGGTATTATTTGTAATACTTAAATTTTAACTTTAGTTTTTAATATTTTTTATTCATGTTTAATTTTTACTGACATGTAGAGTTATGGAGGGATTCAATTTAGTGCATCATAAAATTAAAGATAAAAAGCCAAGGTTTCTTTTTCCAAAAGTAAGTATTACTTGTACTTTTTGACATTCTTTTATTTTCACTAGTTAGAAATGGAAATATATTCCCTTGTAAAAAAACCTTCAAATATAGAGTTTTTAATTTTCTTGGATCGAAGGGTAACAAAACAACGAGAGAGGAAACCAATGCAGAAGACAACTCCATATCATTCATCATAACTACAGAGCTTCCTACCTCAACCAAATGAGCACTCCAAATAATCTATAAGTAAAGTTTGTGCAAGTCTTTAAGTAAGTAGTATTTATCAATAGACATGTTATATAGAAAAAGAAAATAAAATTAATAATCCAAATTAAAAAATTAATTACAATGCAAAGAAGATCGTCAAACACACCCATCAAACCTTTTTCTTCATCCTAGTTGGCAATTATGCCCAGGGATTGTGTATCTACATACCGACTCTTCATATTCTACTCGTTAGACTTACGGTCAATGAGAAAGGTCTTGTCAAAGCTATTGACAAAATCCTAAATGGCTAGGAGACATTTCCCCTCTTCCTTAGCAAGGTCTATATTTTAAAAGATATATGTCTTTATTTGACCAAAGATATTCTCGTTCCAGCATCAAAGGAACACTGGTTAAGAGACCTTGTTGTCAACCTCTTCCTCAAAATCACATATTCATGTGGGCCTAGGCGGTAAGAGGTTCGACAATGACATAAAGAAACTTAAAATATTTCAAAGACACAATAAACACTACAAATTTCTTTAGAGACAACATGAAATGGATTATGTCGTATGAGGGTTTAGAACCTTACCAGGAAACGAAGAAAGTACTAAAGAAAACTTTCTGTGACGCTTTTTAATTTAAGCATTGACAAACTGATTAAAAAGTTCTAGTCAAGGCCTAATTATTGGAGTGCAATTGTGAAGGCGTCACAACCAGGTAATGTAGAACTTCTTGTTCAAAGGTGGTAAACGAGAGTAAGAAACTCATTTCTCTAAAAGCCATGTCAAGAAATGAGAAATAAGGATGAGGAAATTCTTGACATACTATATCAATAAAGGTTAGGACAACGCCTTTACATGCATCAGTAGAACCTCCCACTTCTTTAACTACCTCGTATTTATCATATTCTACTAAATCAGAGTACACCAAAGGAGTGTCCATGTAACATCATCTACCCAAGAACACGAACATCATTTTTCTTCACCAATTATGGACTTCAAAAGGTATTTGATGGCATGTATTATTATACACACTGAGACACAAAGAAAAATGAGTTCAAGGAAGGTATTTTCGTTCGTTTACCATTCGCCTTCGCTTGAAAGGAATGACAACAAAAAAATACTATTATACAAATAGTCTAAACATAATACTAGCCACTATCCTAAACCTTCATCGAAGAAGAAAGTTGGAAAGAGAACCAGTAGAAGGACTAACTATTTCATCAAACAAGTCAATATATCTCCAATAAAATATGAAACATAGAATGGATAGTAGGAACTTACCAATAAGGAGTCTAAAGAAAGTTGAAAAAGAATGGAAGCACTACGAAAGGGAAAAAGCAAGAATACTCTAAAGGCCAGATGAATTTTCACAAAGGAATCAAAGGGAGGAAAGATGGAAGAATAACTCATTCAATTATTTATAGATCGATTTTCCTCAACAAAAAATTACATAGATGAAGATCCAATAGTCCAAAGGTAATGGAACTAAAGGGTCTCGTATCGACCAATAGACAAGTACCATGTTATTATATATGACATAATCAAAATAATAATGACAATTATGTTTCCCATGAAACAATCATACCATGTCTAGTAAAAGGCCATCCTTTTACACACTATAAATAGGGGTGGGAATATGTTAGGTCGGCCGATAGGAGCCTATAGCCTGACATATTTAATAAAATACGTTATGCTTAATCTTTTTAAAGCATGTTTAATTAAAAAATATGAAGTCTTATAGGTCGGCCTATATATGCATATCTATTAATAAGCTAAATAGTATATAAAAGGTCGTGTTGTCTATTTTAGAAAGTTATGTAAACTAGATTAGGTCTGGCTTTTAAATAGGTTTTTAGGTTGGGTCATACTTTTAAAAAGGTTAGGCCAGGCCGATAAAAAAACCTAGAATACACCATAGGCCAAGCTAAAGTCTTAAAGATTTATCGTAGACCAAACTCATGCCTTTTAGTCTTAACTCAAATTATAAATAATGTATGGTAGACAATGGGGGTGGCTTATTCCAAGAAACACTATCACTTCCTAACAATAGATGAAGGGAATACCAAATTACAAAGACAATTTAATGATTGATAAAACATCCATTAAAACCACCACGATGATAGATCATGGTCACAAGCCATGCCCCGACTTCGTCCGACTAGCCTTGATGGACTATCATTCCCGCCTGGGCCAGTGGATATAATAATAATGATCCAATGAGAATATGGACTCATAATAAATAAGATGGTTCGATTCAACCTACAACCTTAAGGATAATCAAAGTAAGATCGAGGTACAAGAAGAATGAAGTACCTCGAGAAAAAGATAATGAGACCTCAAAAATATGTTAGGTTCTACCTCGAGGAAGCACCTAATCAGGGAAGTGATTGATTCAAAACTTTTAGATGACAAAATAAATTATACTTTGATAATTGTCTTCACTGAAAAATATACTTTTTTAAATAAAAAAATATTTTCAAGATACAAAAAAAAATAGTATTCCCTAAATACAAAAAAATAATTTTTCTTTTAAAAATTCCTAAATACAAAAAAAAAAAAAAAAAAACTTTTTAATATTTTATTTTATTTTTGAAAAACTGATTTTAAAAGAGTTCAAAATATAAAATTGATTTATAAATATAAATTGATTATAAACCTATTTATAAATATAAACCAATTCTAAACTGATTTTTAAAAAAAACTTAATTTGTTTTATTAAATGGAAAAAAATGACTCCATAAGGAGGGAAAATCCAAAAAAAATTGTTTTTATTTTTCTCTATTTCATCCTCTTGTTTGGACTGAATTTATAAAGAATAGTAAAGAGGAACATTTAACTTGTCACCAGCTCACTTGTATCTAATACCCTTTATTTAGAGCACTTTTATTATGATATCATTTTGTAAAAATCATTTTTTTTTTAAATTTACTTATTTTTATTGAAAATTTGCGGTATGTTTTTCAAGTTTTTCATTTTTTAATTGGAAATTCCGAAATTTTCCATAAAAATTGAAAACTTTTGAAAAAAAAATTGAAGAATACTGAAATTTTCAAAAGGAATTCAAAAAATTTTGATTTATTTTACATTAACGGTTATTTCGAAATTTCTAGAACAATATTAAAAATTTTAAAACTTCTAATACATTATCGAAAATTTTGAAATTTTCAATAATATTACAAAAATTTATTGAATATAAACTACTGAAAACTTTACTTAGATTAAAATTTTCGATATCAATTGTTAAATTTTAAATTTCCAAAATTTAATGAAACATCAATAATTTAAAATATACTATCAAAAATTTTAGACTGTATCGAAAATTTTGTTAGAAATTTCATTCATTTTTTTAGTTTGGAGCAGTTTTGGCAATAGGTGCAAGGTATAATTTAGGGATGGCAAATTAAAATGTCACCAAGGAGGATAGATTAAAATGGGTGAGTTATGGGAGTGGACAGAAATGTTCAATGGACTTAAATATGTACAAGTCTAAAAATGGGTTCCAATTGAAATAATGTTAACCTACCCCTATCATTTGGTCCCTACTCCACTCTAGTTGAATGTGCAAGAGTGTGGCCAAAGAGAATGAAAAACAATTATATGAAAAAGTAACCTCTTCCATTAGATTCAATATCTATTTGAAGATAAGCCATATTAGTTAGTATTGGAATGAGAAGCCAACAATTATTTGTATTCTCTTTGGGAGTAAATGGTAAACGTATTGTTTATGCAGAAGGAGTCTCATAAGTCTCTTTAATCCCACAGATGGACAGGGACGGATTGAGCTATTTTTTTAACATATTGATTTTTTAAGATTTTTTTTTAAAAACAATTTTGTCCTTTAAATTATCAAACATATACTATCTCTGTTTTTTATTATAAGTCGCTTTGAGAAAATATTTTATATTACAATATAAGTTGTTTTATAATATTAATAAAATTTTAATGATATTTTTTATATTATACTCTTAAATATTTATTATTTTTTATTCTTTCAATTATGTAAATTTGTCTTTTCAATATCACTAATGAAGGACTATTTTATAAAATCCTTCATAATTTTTTATTTTCATACCATAATTATTACATTTCTTAATATGTGTGAAAAGTAAAAAACGACTTATAATAAAAAAACAGAAGAAGTATATCAGTATGCTTTTTTAATAGAATGAAGTGCAATTAAAAATGCAACTGTTACACATTTCTAAATGTTCAAAACATGAGAAAAAATGTCGAAATCACCATAAAGAACTAAGTTGTTACAAAACAAACTTAAAAGTTTAATATGTTAAAAAAAACTTAAAGAACATCTGATGTAATTTTACCTAAAATATATTATTTATTAAGAGAGATGAATTAAGAGATATAAATGGAAACTATTAGAGATAAAACTCATCTTCAGTTATGCATTGAAGTATGTTCATTATGTTGATTTTCAATAGAATTTGCATTGAGAATATATAAAGGAGTCTTGTATGGGAAACGTTTGTTACACAAGTTTACTACATTACAGAAGTTAGTTAGGGAACATAACTAACTTTCATACTTTTCTAATTAGTGCTTACTTGTTTACTAAGCTACTTTATACTAAACACTTCTCCAATACCCACCCTATAAGATTGGTGGGTGAATTGGAACCACTTTGACTTTGCATTTAAAATCTTGAAAAACTGCATGAGAGAGATGTTTAGTGAGTGCATCTGTAATATAAGTCGTTCTTGGAATATGTTGAATGTGAAGCTTATGAGCTGCAACTCTTTCTCTAATAAATTGAATATCGAGTTCAATGTGTTTGGTCCTTGCATGTAACAATGGATTGTGAGCAACCATGATTGCACTAATATTATCACAAAGGAGAATTGTCACCTCGTATGGTGCATGTAATTCAGTTAACAAGGACTCAAGCTAGATAATTTATGTTTTGGTATATGTTATGGCTCAAAATTTAGCTTCTGTACTCGAGCTTGCAACAAGTGACTACTTCTTTGAGCTCCGCGAAATGAGATTATGGTAAACAAGCTTTGAACAAATTATTCATTAGAACAAACGTGCATAATTCACATATGAAATCTTGGTACCATTGGTCGAGTTATTAATATGACACATTTAATAAGACCTTGTGTCTCATACCCTTTTCATGAGAATTTAAGAGTCAGGCCCTTGAACTCTATGAAGCGGCACCACTTTCTTCTTATATAGGCAGATTATATCAGAAATGCATCCATAATTATACATTCTAGCAAACATATACTATATGTCTATTAAAAGGAAAACCTCATCCTACCACACTTATTCTTATGGTCCAAGTACTTTTACCCCTTTGAATGTATCTATCATTAAGTACTTCAATCACTTTAATAGTGTACTTTCATCATTAAACTCAAGACTTAACAATAATCAAGTGTGAGTTGAGTTTTCACTATTGATGATTAATTAGATACGAGCTTGTTCCACATTCCTAATGATGTCTTCATTGTATTCAATTATATCCAAAGACATCATATCTTTGTCAATTCTTTCGTCAAAGAATTGCAAGATTTTTCCAAAATTTAATAAATTCTGAATATTCAATTTTTCAAGTAATCATGCATATGATTACTTTATGTACTCTTGATAGTATTTGGCACCTATCATCAAATCATAACACTTTTGTCATATTAGTACAATTTCCATATACAACATATGTTATATATTTTTGATAGTTTTATGTTCTATATTCTTGAAAATTTTGATAAACTATCATCATGACACTTTTGCCATTTATTTTGTGATATACACAAATTTTATGTCTTCTTCATTTACTAACCTTTTTAATTTGATGTTTTACTTCCAATTAAATATATCTGAAATATATTTAACCCATTAAACATTTATAGCAATTGCCAACCACAATCAAACAAATTTGTCATGGGTAACTTTTATTTCATGAAGTGAATTCAAACATGTAATTCATAAATTTCATATAAATACAACACCATAGAATTAATTTCTATGCTTTTTAAAATAAACAATTTTCTTGCATAACTAATATGCATAACAAGTTTTATGTGATAAATTCATATTTCATAGTTAACAATGTTCTATGATATATTCTAATAAAAATCACAATACAAAGTAAACAATGAATTCACATCATTAATATTTTCTATAACTTTTCTCTATATATTAGAGTTTGACCTAACGCAACCCTACAAAACTGGTTGGTGAGGTGAACTGTGTCACTCTATATAAACTATTTTAATGCTCTATCTTCAACCAATGTGGGACTTTAAGATCTTCCTAACACACCAAACACTCATATTAGAGTTTGGCATAACACAACCATACAAAATCGGTTGGTAAGGGGAGGGGTACCACTCTATATAAACTATTTCAATGCTTTATCTCCAACCAATATGGGACTTTGGTATCTTCCTAACACTATTGTTATGAATCGGATACCTTCAAACTAAGTATAAACAGTTTCTTAATGATCAAGAAACACACAAGGGTTAGGGTTAATAAAGAAGAAAACAGCAAGGATAGGTTGTTAAGCTGTTATTCTTTCCTTTCTCTTAGAACAAGATTACAAGTATACAAGAATAAAAAAAATAGCCTCTCTCTCTTGAAATTAGGATTTTATCTTCCTATTTTTCCTTATTACAAGATTGAAAAACTAGTATCCTATTTATAAGAAAAATAGCACACTAACCTAATGGGCTTTTTAACAATTATCCATTACAAGCTAACTTAGGGTACAAGCTAACTTAAACAATTAGGCTTACAAGTAAGGCCCGACTCAACATGCTAACAATCCTAGCAATATTGACTAATGCATGTTAGAATAAACTTCGACTACAACACGCATTACTCGCGAACAGACTTCGACCACACTAGAGTTCGATCCAACATCTCACAAATCTCCACCTTGGATCTAACTCTATAACATCAAGAAACTAGCTTTCTTCATGCAGCTTTATTAACTGCATACAGTGGAAAAACTTGCAACTGGGCAACGTCTTTGTGATCATATCAGCAACATTATGATCTGTCAAAACCTTCAGTACTTGGACTTCTCCACGCTCGATTACCCCTCTGATGAAATGCAGCCTCACATCAATGTGTTTGGTTCTCTCATGATAGGCTGAATTCTTCGACATGTGTATTGCATTTTGACTATCACATTTAACAATGACAACTCGATCTTGGAGTTTTAGCTCATTTACAAAACCTTCAAGCCACAATGCTTCCTTCACAGCTTCAGTTAGGGAAATATACTCTGCTTCAGTGGTTGATAAGACAACGACCTTCTGAAGTGTTGCTTTCCAACTGATTGTTGTCCCAAACATAGTGAACACATATCCAAAGATAGATTTTCTGGAATCCATACAACCTGCATAATCAGAGTCAACATATCCTTTGATTGTTGCTTTACTATCTTCACCCAAGGCTCCACCATAAATTAGGACTCTATTCAGAGACCCATTTATGTACCTTAAAATCCACTTCAATGTTTGTCATTGAGCCTTTCCAGAATTCGCCATGTACCTGCTTACAAGACTTACTACATATGTTATGTCGGGTCTAGTACAGACCATAGTATACATCAAAGAACCTACTATGTTAGCATATGGAATGCTATTCATATAAGTTCTTTCAACATCAGTGTTGGGACACTGATCTATACTCACCTTGAATTGAGGGTTTATCGGAGTCACAACAGACTTTGAATTCGACATACCAAACTTTTCGAGAACCTTCTGTAGGTATGCCTCTTGAGATAAGCATAATTTCGACTGCTTTCTATCTCTCTGGATGTCAATCCCAAGAATCCTGGACGCAGCTCCTAGATCCTTCATGTCAACTCTTTATTGAGTTCAGCCTTCACCCTCATTACTTCTTCGACATTGTTGCTTGCTATTAGAATATCATCCACATAGAGCAGCAAAATAACAAATGAATTACCCGGTCGAAATCTGAAGTAAACACAGTGGTCGAACTGACTTCTGATGAAACTTATGTGCGCTATGAACTTGTCGAATCTCCTATTCCATTGTCGAGGAGATTGTTTCATTCCATATAAAGATCTATTCAGTTTGCACACATAATCTTCCTTCCCCCTTTCGACATACCCTTCAGATTGCCTCATAAGGATTGTTTCATCTAGATTACCATACAAGAACTTTGTCTTCACATCCATTTGTTCCAATTCAAGGTCGAACTGGGCCACCATGCCAAGCAACATTCGAATGGATTCGTGCTTCACAACAGGAGAGAACACTCATTGAAGTCGATACCTTCTTTTTGAGTGAACCCCTAGCAACCAATCTTGCCTTGTATCTCTTCGATGCCACTCCTTCGATTCCTTCCTTAACTTTGAAAATCCATTTACAGCTGACTAACCTGGCTCCAGTAGGTTTCTTGATCAGTTCCCAGGTGTTGTTATCATGAAGAGATTTCATCTCATCATCCATGGCCTTCAGCCATTCAGTCTTTTTTCGACTCCTCATAACTTCCTTATAGTCTCTGAGGCGGCTTGATGACTCTCCTCGGCCTATCTCTTGTTAGAAGGTAGTCATTATCAGTCTCCTCATCTTCGAGAACATCTTTTTCGTCTTCTTCGACTTCATTTGGGGTACGCAATTCAGCATCAACATGCTCCACCTCAACAAGAATCTCTCTCTGTTCCAATTCTTCGTCAGCATCATCAATTTTCTTGAAAGCCATCTCTACTTCAATGAAAACTACATCTCGACTGATGACACATCTCCTGTGACCTGGCTCTAGGCACCATAGCCTATAAGCTTTGACTCCTTTAGGATATCCCATGAACATGCATTTTAGAGCTTTAGGTTCGACCTTGTCTTGCCTAATATGAGCATAGGCCACACAGCTAAATACTCTCAGTCTGTCGAGACTAGGTGGATGTCCCGACCAAACTTCTTCAAGTGTTTTCATTTCCAAGGCAGTCGAGGGACATCCATTTATCAGGTAAGCTGCTGTCGAAACAGCTTCTGCCCAAAACACCTTCTTCAATCCAGCACTAACCAACATACATCTAACCCTTTCAAGGATTGTTCGATTGAATCTCTCAGCTAAGCTATTTTGTTGAGGAGTACCTGCTACAGTCTTATGCCTTGAAATCCCAGACTCAACACAGTAACTGTTGAACGCTTCGTTGCAGAATTCAAGACCATTGTCAGTTCTCAACCTCTTAACCTTTCTGCCAGTTTGAGTTTCGACCAGAATCTTCCAACTATTGAAATTCTCAAAAGTTTCATCCTTCATCTTCTGAATGAATACCCATAGCTTTCTGGAATAGTCATCAATGATGGATAGAAAATACCTTGCACCTGAGTGTGAAGGATTCCTTGCAGGCCCCCAAAGATCAGCATGAATGTAATCTAGGGATTCGTGTGTTCTTTGCTTACCTTTGTTAAACTTCGCCCTACAGGATTTACCAAATACACAAGATTCACAAAATTCCAACTTTTCGACTTTGTCACCTCCTAGCAGGTTCTGCTTCCCCGATTCGACCAGGCCTCTTTCGCTGACATGGCCCAATCTCATGTGCCATAATTCTGTCTTCGACATAGGTTTCATGGATACTACATTTGTCGAACCACTTACAACCTCAGCCTCAAGGATATACAAGCCTTGTTTCTTCACGCCTCTCAAGACTTCCTTCGACCCCTTCATGACTTTTAGGATACTTTTCTCTCCTTGAAAAATGTATCCTTTTGTGTCGAATTCACCAAGAGAAATAAAATTTCTCTTCAAGTCAGGTACGTATCTGACTTCTGTCAATAACCTTATTGACTCATCATGGAGCTTGAATCTCACAGATCTAATACCTACAATTTTGCAAGATATGTTGTTTCCCAGCAGCATAGATCCACCATCTTGATCACATAGCTCCTCAAACAATTCTCTGTTTGGAGTCATGTGCCAAGTGCAACCTGAATCCATAATCCACTCTTTTCTCGAGTCGCCACTTGAAACCACAAGAACATCAGATGAGTCGAAGTCATCTTGAACAATGGCTGCATTGCCATTACCTCCGTGACCTTTCAGGCGTTCAGGACACACCTTTCTTGTGTGATCCTCCTTCTTACAGTGATAACATCGAATACTAGATTTTTCACCACTATAAGACCTTTGTTGACTTTTACCTTTCTTCTTGTCGAACTTACCATCCTTTCGCAAGAATTTTCCCTTAATGGTCAAACCTTCGCCCACCGTCAAAGGTTTATGCTCCTTTCGTTCGTTCAAGTCCTTAGAATACAAGGCTGATTGAACTTCTTCAAAGGTCAGGGACCCCCTTCCATACAAGAGAGTTTCTTTGAAGTGAGCATGTGTTCTGGGCAAAGCACACAGCAGCAACAGTGTTTGATCTTCATCATTGATCTTCATATCAATATTTTCAAGATCAAGAATCAGCTTGTTGAACATATCCAACTGCTCAGCCAACACTTTGTCTTCACTCATCTTGAATGAATATAAAGCTTGCTTCAGGTAGAGTCGATTCACCAGAGATTTGGTCATGTACAAACTTTCAAGTTTCACCCATAATCCCGATGTTGTAGTCTCCTTTGATACATGTCGAAGAACCTTATCACCAAGGCTTAACAATATTGCGTTGTGGGCTTTCTCGATTATGCACGTCTTTTCTTTTGCCGTTAACGCAGCATCCATGGCTGCCTCACCCTTTAACGCTTCCAAACAATCCTGCTGAACCAATAGGGCTTTCATCTTCAAACGCCATAGACCGAAGTCGTTCACTACGGTGAACTTTTTAATCTCATACTTTGTTGAAGGCATCTTCTCCACGCTCACCGCACCAATTTGTTGTGAATCGAATACCTTCAAACTAAGTATAAACAGTTTCTTAATGATCAAGAAACACACAAGGGTTAGGGTTAATAAAGAAGAAAACAACAAGGATTGGTTATTAAGTTGCTATTCTTAATTTTCTCTTAGAACAAGATTACAAGTATACAAGAATAACAAAATAATCTCTCTCTCTCTCTCTCTCTCTCTCTCTCTCTCTCTCTCTTGAAATTAGGATTTTATCTTCCTATTTTTCCTTATTACAAGATTGAGAAACTAGTATCATATTTATAAGAAAAATAACACACTAACCTAATGGGCTTTTTAACAATTACCCATTACAAGCTAACTTAGGGTACAAGCTAACTTAAACAATTAGGCTTACAAGTAAGGCCCGATTCAACATGCTAACAACCCTAACAATATTGACTAATGCATGTTAGAACAAACTTCGACTACAACACGCATTACTCGCGAACAGACTTCGACCACACTAGAGTTCGATCCAACATCTCACAACTATAAATATTTGTCAACTTACAATAACTTAAAATATGTCAAAATTACTTTTAATATCAGAATGAACAAAAATAATACTTTCATATTATGATACACATATAAAATGAGATACATCATTTTAAATTTAATAAATTTTCGCAAAAACTAAAATGCAATTTAAACATATCTTTGATATTTCTAACATTTTATTTACATCATTTCATGTTACCAATAGATGCACCATACATTCAAATTCATGATTTTTTCCACCAAATTATTTTATCTAAAATTTATGCATTATTAATTAAAACAAATTACTTGCATTAAAAATAATATTTTTAACATGTATTTTATATTCAAGTATACACCATAAACCAAACATATTCTTAATTGTTCAAATTCAGATACTTGAATAATTTATAAATCATGCATATATAAATTTATTTCATATGTTAAATTTAACATAAATAAATATTATTTTCATCATATTTTACATGAATTTAAAGCAACATATAAATGACATATTTATTTAATATGATTATGTACCTTTCACCATATCGATGAATAAGAAAACACGAATGTTCATTTCTCTGTTGTAGTTACAAATTAACCACAAACAAAAAGATTTATAAATCAAAATTCTATAATTTTAAAAATTATATGAATTAACTGTGTACCTAGCTTTCACCGACATTGAAAGTTGTTAGCGTCTTCTTTAAAATTGTATACTTTAATATTAATTATAAATAAAGTATGAATTAAAATTAAAAATCAAAAATCGAACATAAAGATTGTTAGATCTTGTGTTGGGGGTCTGTTGCAAAACATAAATAAGAAGAAGATGATGAAGATGATATGATGAAAGTTGCACAAAATAATTCCAAAGCGTGTTTACACTAAGCTTTAGTCCCCACCAATTTATGCAAATTGAATGTAAAATGGTTAACCGGCGAATCCCCTTCAGGATACTTTGAAAACCTTAACATGAATCGCACATTCACATTAATCATATCGATTAATTATATTTTACTGAATAAAGATTTTTCTTATTCTCGTGTACAACAAAAATAATGATGTAGATATAATTTTTTGCACTTGAAACAAGTGGCTTTAGTGTCCTTTTTATGTCTGACAAATATCTCTATTTATAAAAAAAAATTGTACCAATTGATGAGGAGAAACAATGTTTCAATAGTCTAAACATGATCATTCGCGAACCATTATATATTAATAATAACAAATCATTTTATAAAAAGTTGTATTTATCTGATCGTTGCACCTTATGATCACGCACCTTATCACAATAAAATCCTTAGTTCAATTCAATTATAGAGAGTTGCAATTTTTAATCATTTATTTTGATAATTTAACTATTATTATTTATCAATTTAATATTTTAAAATTTTCATCGACAAATTTTTAGATATGGCAAATAAAGGGACGGAGACCATTAAACATATAGAGAATTTGAGAGTGAACATTTATAAATTTAGAAAGAACACATAGTAAGAGTCCAAATGTGAAAAGCAGACAAAAAGCATATAGCATCCAAGGCATCGGAAACACTCCCAAAATTTGATACAACGTGCTTTAAGGAAAGAAGGATAGTAACAAATTTTATTGAAACTAAATCCAAAGTTTTTCTTGTTCTAAGTGCAACACAGCACTCTTAAAAATTAAATATCCAACAAATCTTATTAGTACCAACTTGGCTTGGTTATATACACCAAATGCATGTTCTTAGTTCAACCCTTTGATTTTATAAAATCTATTTTATGTCATTTTTGTAAAATTAAAGTAGTTTACTGTGATTCTTACAAATTATGATATGATGATCTTATAGTAGTACATTAATTAAATACTAGTACTAGCCAGTTTGAAACTTAGAAGGATCCCTAAAATTCCCTCTAAGCCAATCCAATAATCTTGTTTGTTTTTTAGTAATATAATATGATTAGATGTAGTGGCATTAAGCAGATTATAATTAAGCTACTGACATTGCCATTATGGTTGAATTGGTCAAGATTTTGCACTAGAAGTCACTTTAATGATTTTAATAATCCAATGGGATGTAAAAAGTAGATAGAAACCTGATGTGGGTCAGCAATCAATCACCATTTTTCTACAAACATGAATCATGATTTAGATTCATTGTTGGAAGGTATCTTCCTATATTCTTGTTTTTGATTGACATGGCCATCATCTCACTTATGTGTTTGATTTTATTGTGATAAAATTATTTTTTGTTAAATTAATTGATTTCGATTAAAAATGAGTTAGAATAATTTCTTTTTTTATTTTTAAATAATTGATTAAGGTTAAAAATAAATTAAATACAACATAATTTATATTTTAAAATATTTATATAAATTAGGTGAATTAAACATGCATTTGAAAATAAAAATCAATTTTAAAATTAAATATAATAATTCTTGATGCAAAATCAATTTTAATAGTATGTAAATAATCAATTTTGTCTCTTAATTTTTTAACATGCAAGATTAATTCTCCCATTATATAATCAATTTTGTCTCTTAATTTAAAAAAACTAAGAGCTTTCTAACATTATATCTTGGCACCTCTATATTTTTCAATCATTTATCTCTCGTGTGAGTGCGTGTGTGCGGATCGAACTCTAGTGGTTCGACTATCGTCCTCGTCAAGCCTACTCCACTCTCCAATTATTTACCATTGAAAATTTTGGTCTTCCATTATAGTTTGTAACAAAATACAAGATGTTCAGTACAATCAAAATTCAAATAATTCTAAAAAAAATATAAAAATCTTTGATCTAAATTGAATCCTCGTGATTTATTAACTTCAAATCGTCTTGCACTTTCCAGCCTTAACAATTTTGCTCCAAAGTCTCTGTTTTGCATCAATTTTTCCTCGATCCTACCAGTTTCTTGAGTGTTATTTTATTTGAAGATTGAGAAGAAATCCCTACTTTGTCGGTAGGCTTCCAAACAATACTACCAAAATAATTCTAGAGAGAAGATTCTTTTTCTTTTCCGCCGCACTTGTCCAAAATAGCCACATCCACAACTTTGCAAAGCTCTGAAATTCCACAAAAATCTTCAAAGTAATGTTAATCGCAATAAGAGAATCTCCCGAACAATCACAAAACTCAAAAAATGAGATTTAGATCCAAACAAAAATGAAAAAAGAAAGAGGTAGAAGATGAAATAAATTGTTTGCAAAAAACTCAAAACAAATTCAAATATTACTATAAATAATATATTTCATGACAAATCTTTCATCTCACCGAACAAAAAACTGAGGTATAATTCTAAGATGCACTATGTTTTATTTTATTTTTAAAAAGTACATTTTATTTCATCGATTTCTAAAACAATCGAGGGAAAAACTAATTCAAGATATGCTTCGAATCCCAGCAAATGCAATATATGTTTTTATTTCTTTAAAAGTGGTGCCATTTTTATTTTATTATTTATTTGAAAATAAAATGATTTTTCCTCCGGTTTCTTTAATAATCGAGGGGTTAGATAATCAAGTTTTACTATAAAAGCATTCGTAAACCCTAATTCTAACTTATCTATAGCTGTTCCAAATTCATACACACATCATTGTTGTTTTCACCTCTTGCAAGGTCATTGTTGTATTTTGAAATAATCTTTCCATGTTGTCAATCAAAGAAATCAATTCATAATGTATTGCTTCCTTTGTTGACAACATTGAGAAATTTATTTCTAAACAGAATGTAAATTGCAAGCAATGTTGTTTCACAATACAAGTCATTTGTTTGAATATTGCAGCACACAAGGAAAATGGTGAATGATAAAAAATTTGAAAAAGGAAACAATAGATGTTACTTTTCAATTTTTTTTATCATATGCCATTTTTTGCAAGTAATATGTTACCTCGGTTCTTTTATAAAATCGAGGGGTAAAATGAATAAGTCATTTGTCACATCGGTTTTGTTTAACAACCAATGTGAAATTGTTTACTGTGGTATATATAGTTTAGCTTGTAGCATTCAATTTCACTTATCCAAAAATATATAATAAAACAACTCTCATAGAACCCTAACGAAGAGATCTAAAAAATAAGATCCCTAAAGATATATCATCCTCAAACTCCTAAAAGAGCAAGAAAATACGAAGATGATATGTGTCTAGGGCGCTTGTTTGCTTCTTCTTCTTCTTTTTCTTTTTATTCTTCTTCACAAATTAGACATCACTATTAATGTTATATTAATATTGTTGTTGTTTTTATTTTTGTTTCTTTGTTGTTGTTGAACCCCAAATCTTTTTAATCTTGTTGTTGTTTTTTAGACCCGTTATAGGTTTAAACTTTTTGTTGTTGTTTAAACTGAGATTGATGTTATATTTTTGTTGTTTTTTTTTAAAATAAATACGTTATAGGTTTATTGAGATTGATGTTATAGGTTTATTGTTGATGTTATCGTTTTTTTGTTGAGAATTATTTTTTTAGTTGTTGTTTAGTGTTAGTTGTTGTATAGTGTTAGTTGTTGTTTAGATTTAGATAATGTTAATGTTGTTGTCATTTATTGATGTTTTTTTATTTGTTGATGTTATTGTTGTTGTTATGTAGTTGTTATACTTTGCAAAGTTTTGAAATCTATATGTTTAGAGTTTAGTTGTTGTTATTGAGTTTGAGTTTGAGATTGAGACTAAGATTATATTTTTTTGTGATTCTTTGTGCAACTCCCATCTTGTTACTCTGAACATGTCAAGAGGACATTATGGTGACAAAAAATACAGTTAAGTTTATTATATCTAATGTCGATTATTTTTTTTGCTAATCCAATTTTGAACATATAATCTATTAAATTGTTTTTAGAAATAATAATATGAACAATTATGTTGTATTTGAAAAACATCTTACACAAATCAATATTTTGCGTGCATTTTAGAATTCATCATTCATCTCACGTTCTTTAATCGTTAAACTCTCTCTAAATCTTCTAGTTTTTGTTCAAAATTCTTACATACCCGTTGAATGAACAAGTATAGAAGAAAGTTGAATGGAAACTAGAAGCATTTGAGAGATTTTAACAATTAAAGAACGTGAGATGAATGGTGAGTTGTAAAATGCCAAAAAAACATTTATTTGTGTAATTTTTTCTTCAAATATAATTGCTCATATAACTATTTTATAAACCAATTTGAAAATTTATATGTTCACCTTGGGCTAAATGAAACAAGCAACCCACATTAAATATAGTAACTCAAGCTTGTTTTACCCGTCGATCATATTTCAAAACCAGGGGGATAGGTTTTTTCACCATTTAAAAATTCCTTAAAGGAACTCACTGGGATTCTAACCCATGACCGTTTTAACTAGCCCTTCGATTATTCAAAAACTAAGGGGTAAAGTGAGAATTTTTCATGCCGCCTTTCGTTACCTCGCCTGTGTAACTGAGGTAAAATCTACTTTGCGCCCGAGGTAAAATGTGTTTTTTATGGTAGTGAAAATCCTTTTGAAAATGAGAGAGCAAGTGTGTTGTGAAATTTCAAAACAATACTGGAAGTGTATGTTTTCTAACATTGTTAGAGGTTTTGAATGAAAAAACTTTTATACGTTATGGAGATCATCACAAAAATGAGTGAAAACAGTGTATGATTTGAGCTATAAACAAGAGGTATGATTCTAGTCAAAAGATAAAATGATTTAATTAAAATAAGAAAAACATATTTGAGCCCATTTGTGTGATTCAAGTCACATAATCTATGATTTGAATCACATGATTTGATTTATGAATTTCTGTGATTTGAATTAGAGTCACAAAAGCAAAACCCATGAAAGTTCAATCATGTCTGATTCAAATTAGGAAATTTGTGATTAAAATCAAGCAATTGTGATATAAGTCATGGATAACAGGGTTCAAATCATGGCAACATGAAAGCAAGTCCAAGACTCCCCATAATTCTAATTTGAGTCATGTGAGTAATCTGATTCAAATCACACTTCCAGAATCTCATTTTTTGTAATATCTTAAGTGCTTTTTAGATTCCAACATGGTCATGACTTGAATCGTTCCCAAATATAGTTCTTGATCCAAACAAACTCAAAAACTTGACTTGAAGCATCTTGCTTAAACTATAACCAAACACTTTGATTTATGCATGCACAAAAATGGATTTAAAAATTAACCCTGAGACGCGCAAATGGCAGGGAGACTCAATAAAGATACAAACAAAACCAAAATCTAAAAGACAAGCAACAAAACATAAACCTGTGAGGCAGAGAAAATGCAACATAAGTAAGCTCCTCCAACTATCGGTCTCACTCGATAGTAAGAGCCTTGACATGTTCCTGAAGTACTTCTATCTCCTTGTGAAAATGGTTAAACAAGAAGATGTTTCCCTTTTTGCCAACACCAAAGCTGAAGATAGTCGATGCCAGGAGATTTTGGCATGTCACGTCAGTCAATTCCTTTTGACAAACAGTCTCATCCTTGTCCAAAAAATAAGTGTAATCATCCTTTAAAATAGAGGAATGAAATTATCTAGCCATCTGTGGACTAGGACGAGCCAGAAGTGAATGAGACAATGTGATCATGCTCGATGTTGTACACACGTGAGGACCACGATTTCCTAAGTCTTGATCAAGCGTCTCATGTGGAGTTAATGGCCCTTCCCAATAAATCTCCCTAGTTATAAGTCTAGTCATAAGGCTCCCTCTACTTATGATTGGCGACGAACATAAAGTATTTTCTACCATGACTAAATGTAGAGAATTCATAACTTCCCATTAAACCAATAAAGGAAGGGTAATCATGATTGGAATGGTAGAGGACCATACACATAGGATTATCTTAGAAGCCTACCCAACTTCAACAATAATAGGTAAAGGGCAATCGAGGCATCCTTTTCACCTATAGCATCGTGTTATATGATTTAATCATATTTGAAAATCAAATACTAATTAAATATAAAGAAATAATGTTCATCTAAATAGATCTAGAGAAAAGAGAAGTTCTTTTGTATTACTCACCGAATATGACCTTCTTATCCTCCTTTAAAATGGATTTCACTAACAAGCACATCTCTATAAATTGCTTCTTTTGTTTATTTGGTTTCGTCTCTAAAGGAACAATGATGTTAAAGTATCGAACTCTTTGAAAAGGCTATTAATTTCCTCTTTATATAGGTTTCTTCCTAGAACAAGTTGTTAATTTATAGACATAAGACACAATGTCATCCAAGAAATGGCTTTAGGGTCAGAACTTCAAAAAATTTCCTGAATATTTATAAAGTGGCCTAAAATTTATGTTGAAAAGGATAACATGGTCTACCTTGATAAGGGGGATTACCAGATAATTTTGGTCCTTAAAGTTCTTCACACTCTTCGAATAAATTTCAAATACCTTGATACTCTACCTAAGAGTAATCTGACCTTGACCACAACTTAACCAGAAGAACTTCGTTGAGCCTTAAATATGTGGAAGAAGAGTATTAGAGATGGCACATCTTTCATGTATTCACATAGATACTATAAGACTTTGATATAAACCAACTCATTGGATGCAGTTGTGAAGGATCCATTACTAGATGGTTTATAATTCTCACTTTAAAGCCATTAAAGTAGAGGTAGAAACCTATCTAGGAAAATAAACATTAATGGATAGGAACAACATACCCACTAAATTTATCTATAACAAAAGAATCCCCCATTGCAGAGAGTAGAAAGGATAAGAAACCCATGAATCCCCATAAAGCCTAATGAATTAAGCAAGCGCATGAAGAAGTTAAAGTTTTGAATCAGACATTACCTTGAGAAAATGAACTTAACGATCCATATGTTGTCTGTTCTACAAGAAGATGTGGTGCAAGTATGGCTTAGTGAATGATGGGAGGAGATTGAAGAATATTACAAGAGTGAGAGAAAAGCTTACAAAAAGTGACAAATGTCAAAAAGAGAACGGTAACCCCATAATTCCTTATATATCCCCTAAGGGAGATGAATCATGCAATCCCCAATATTGAGAAGTGTGAATCACACTACCAATAGTTGAGATCTACACTTGTCAAAAATTACAAGTGTAGGTGGTATCCCTATAATGGTAGAGGATACTTAGAGGCCTTTATAGGTTTATGACAGTATAGGGTAGTTAGGGATTGTCCACGGTGGCGGCAAACCTTATATGGTTTTTTTATGATGTTTACGGTAGTTTTAGAGGACCAGCTAATTAAGGTGAAATGCTCAGTATACAAGCGTGGTGCTTAAGGTATTTTTTGTAAGTCATGATTTATCCTTCTCCTTTTAGGAGAGAAATATTTATAGAAGCTTATGGGACTTAAGACTTAAAAAACCCTAGGAGGTGGTAACTACTCCTCTTGATTGAGGGAGGTTATTGACTACCTATTCTTCAGGAAGTTGTGTATGAATCAGTCTGCCTTGTTGGTGGAGGGATACTGGCTTTGTGCATTTGTCTCATTAGGAAGGCGAGCCTTCATACTACAAAGGTAGCGCTCAGAAGTCACCTTATGGAGCAGGAATTCTCGTGTCACCTTTATTTGAAGACTCTCATAAATATAATATTACACAGTCCCTCAAGCATGAGGGCTTGTAAAAGGCAAAGTGTTTTAAGACTTCTTTCGGGTTTCGTCCCATGCTTTAGGGCAAAACTTTCGATAAGAGAAAAATTCAATATTTTGGCATGTGACCCTTTTAAATGGAAGGTGGGTTCCATCTTAGGAAGATTCCCTCAGATGAAGGCAACCTTTATAAGGAGACGAGCCTCTCGGTTGAAGGCGACCATTTAAATTAGGAGGTGAGTCCCTCAGTTGAAGTCGTCATTTTTAATCAAGAGGTGAGTCCCTCCGCTAAAGACAATCTTTTTAATGGGAGACGGGTCCCTCAACTTGGGGCGATAGAATGAAGGAATGACACCCCCCCAATATATTGGGATATGAGTCATCACTTATTTCTATATGTTTTTCGGTAACACTCCGACTCAAGGGAAAGACAAGCAAGGCCTTTACCTTGGGCCTCACTTTCTTGGGCTATAAATTAGGCCTCCAAATAAATTTATGAACTAATATATTTTAGCAAAAGCGATTATTAAACTCATGTTGTCTAGTGAACTAGCGGTAAAATATGTCTTAATGTGCTAGATCTAAGAAGCATTTTGAATCCCATTTTGTATGTTTTTTAGTCTTATTTTTTATTTTCACCAATCAATTTTTGTTGCGTTATATTTTTGAGTCTTACTTTTTCTTTTCACTACTCAATTTTTATAATGGTTAGCATGTAGGCTTTTTAGTATTGTTTTTTTCACTGATCAATTTTTGTTGTTGAATTTTTTTTACTCTCATTTTTTCTTTTCACTAATCAATTTTTATAATGATTAGTATGATTTAACAAAAATATGTTTTCATTCAATGATCTTGCACATTGATCTAACAATATATTTATAGTATAATTAATTATTTGTTTTAAAATTTCATAATTATATTTTAAATAAAAAATAAAATACATGTAAATTGATATAAATACATTTTATAGTTTATTTGAGAAAATTATATGTAATTTTGATTTCAATATCTTATCTATTTTCATTTGGTCATAATAAAAATAAATATTTTTAATAAATTTTAAATTAATATTAGCTTTTTAAATATAATTTTTAAATTATATAAATATAATAAGTACTATTTTTATTATATAGAAGGAAATAAAAATTGCAACTATTGTTTATACACAAATAAAAATAAATGTTTTTAATATTTAATTTTAAATAAAAAACAATACAAATTTTTATTAATATATATATATATATATATATATATATATATATATATATATATATATATATATATATATATATATATATATATATATATATATATATATATATATATATATATATATATATATATATATATATATATATATATATATATATATATAATGATTTATTTTTTAAAAGTTTTATTTTAAATTTTGTCTTAAGCCTTCAAATTGGTTAGACCGACCTTGTTGGGTAATCAACCGTTAGTGGAAGATGGCGAGTTTCACTTGATTGATTTAAAAAATTAAAATGTCTTAAGGACTTAGTGAAGAGGTCAATTTTGTCTTAAGGACTTAGTGAAAAGGTCATGGGTAGCATTTAATGCAGCTAATGATGGTTTTTCTATGAAACATAAAATAATTCATTTTTCTTACACATGTCCTTTAGGTGTAGGAGCTTTTCCACTACTAACAGTAGTTATTCCATTGGAGGGATATACTGGTTAATACATTGTCTTGGAAAATCCTTTTCTTTTCTCCCTCCTTTCCCCTAATTTTTCCTTCTAAAAAAATACACAAACCTAAGATCACTTTGGAGGAGGAAAGGAGAGGGAAGGGTGAAAACTCATTCTTTTTCCTATTGTAGAGACACTTTTATCCTTGCTTTTACATCTGACGTGAAGACGAGTATGAAAATCGTCAAGTGTATTCATGCTTGAGATATCACGTCTTTGTATTCCAATTCTGGAATGATCTACAGGTTTCGTCGGGGAATTGGGTTTTTCATCATAGAACGTGAGAAGGATGTGATATTGGAACTCTATTCAGAAATACAAACGGTCAATATGGACACCTCTGAGAATACATTCATTCCTTATTTTTATTTTCATATACCTGTTATTTATAAGCTGAGAGTCTTGGTCCTTTTTACTTCTTTTAATGTGGATTTTCTTACGATTGTTAATATCGCCTCTTCCCAGATCACCCCCAATGTGTGGTGTATGCTTAGGGTTTTCTAGATAATTTGTTGTAACTTGGATGTCCCTCCCATCGTTTGGGTGTTTGTATCCTTCTTTAACACTGAATTTCTTCTTAATAATGGTTGGGTAACATTATGCTCCTTGCTAGGAAGTAGCGAGTGGGTTTTACCCCGCCCCTCCTCTAAGGTATAACTGTTGACCGAGGGGAACAACAATGCAAACCTCTTCCTCTAGTGGTACAAACTATCGGCATTAGGAACACACTTCTTGGCATCCTGAACCTTCTTCTCAGTGTTTCTCTCCTCACCTTTTATGTAACATTATGCCCTGGTAACCGCTTCTACTAGCGAAAGCACTGGATTTTGTGCGAGATACTTATTGAAGCGTCCTGCCTTAAGACCAACATGGAATTCCCCCACGAACATTTCTTATTTTGGGGGAACAACCTTTATGGAAGCTTCATTGAACCAGGCAAGATAGTCCTTTAATGATTATGAGGGACCCTGAGTTATGTTGAACAGGCTGGTGGCGGACATTTTCATGTGATGGATGACGACCAAATGGTGTACGATTTTCCTCACTAGCACCTGATAGATGGCATTGGAAGCTCAGGATAAACACATATGCCATCGCATAGTAGCGTCTCTGAAGGTGTCAGACATTTATTTTCACTTCAGGGAGTCATACGCTTCAATGATGGAAATTTGAGTCTTGATGGAGGCGATGTTCTCGTAAGGGATCTTTCGACAATGAAACTTAGCCAAAAAGGGAGGCTTGAATCCTTCATGGATAGGTGTTTCCCATATTTTTTCTGAGATTGGCTAGAGATCAAACATTTCCATCTCATCTAGGGGATCGGTCTCTTGTTGGTGTTGTCAAACATTAAGGATGTTATCCTCCAGGGTTTGATTCTGATGACATAGTTCGTCATGGCAGCATGCATCTCCTCCAAGGTATCGACGTCACCTCTACCCCTGGTACTGTTTGACATAGGTGATGGGGCTCTCCTTTTGAAAATGGATAAGAATTGCTAAGTACATGAGAGGAGTGTAGCAATGAGTATGGTGATTGTAGAAGAAGGTGTAACCTAGGTTAGTTTTATCGGATCACCGCGGTGGGCGCTACTGTACTGGTCAAAAAGTACATGTATGTGTGATATCTCTACAAGGGTAAGTTATACTCGAAGGCCTTAGTAGGTTTATAATTTTTTGAGTTGTTAAGGCTTGTCGGTGGTGGCGAAAGCCCTGTATGGTGTTTTTATGAAGTTTACGGTGGTTTTAGAGGATCAACTCATGTGAGGTGAGAGGCTCTGTATACAATCGTATTTCTTAGGTTAATTTGTGTAAGTTATGATATGTGTATCTTTCATTAGGGGAGAATTATTTGTATAAGGTTATGGGACCTAAGACTTAGGAAACCCTAGGAGGTGGTAACTGTTCCCACCTGACTGAGAGAGATTGATGACTACTTATTCTTCAGGAAGTCGTGGTATGACTCAGTCTTCCTAGTTGGTGGAGGGATAAGGGAATTATGTGCATGTCTCATTAGGAAGGCGATCCTCCTGTCACGATGAGAATTGGATGTCAAATTATTAATTAATTTGAATCTTAATTCATTGGTTCACCACCGGTTTTTTTATTTTTCCAAAGGAAGGGAAAAAGATCGAATTACCCACAATGCAATGCAAATGCAAAAGCTAGAGAGTTTAGGTTCGGGGGTTAGTTAAACTTAGGGAAGGTACTAACATCCTAAGTTTTTGTAGTACTCTACAAGAACCTATTATTTTATGTTGTTTATTGCTAAGGGTTGTCTGCTTAAAGGGAAAAAAAAACTAGTGGTTTATTTCTAAGTATACTCGTCAAGACGTCGCATCTTGTACCTACATATCCTGACGGGAATGGAATCAGAGTATTTATAGTTCTCCTAGAGGGTTTGAGGAATCATTGACTGTTGGTCAAAGTTCCAAAGGGATAAGGTTTGTTAATTGATTGATTCTAGAAGAAAAGATGAGTCGTCATCTTAAGGGAGAACAATCGACTTAACCACCACAACTTGTAGGAGATGGTATTTGCATCGTCTTGAGAGAAGGGCTCAAACACTCAGATTGTCGACGAGTATGTCACTATCTCTCTCCAGGGGAAAAGATCTACATCACACGATTGTGTTATCGGGCAGGAGATTTATTTCTCGACTATCAAAATGACTAACATCTTATTCTCTAATAGGGAGAATAGTTGATGAGTTGAAATGGTTTATCTATGTTGTAAAAGATAAAAGAAAAGGTCCTCCTTAAGGGGTAGAATCTAGACTTAAGTCGATCAACTTGAAAAGGATCAAGGATCGAGTGGGGAAAATTGTGCGAGATGAGATGTAATACGCACAAGTGTTAAGTCATGCGTAGGTTCTTCCTTTGGACACTATGTGATGCGATAGAGTAAAGAACGATAAAATAAAAGACAAACGGTAAATAAATCCATACAATAGGTGAAGTGCTAAAACATAAGCCAAGTGTGGGAGTCACGAATATTCGGATGTGAGATCGGAATGCCGCGTTGATTGATTTCAAGCGAATTGATTTTAATGAAAAGTTACATTAGCTTATAAATTATTCTAGCAAAATTAAATTAGATTATGAAATTAAAATAGATTTCTAGATTTTAAAAGAATAATTTTTTTAGTATTAAATAAATACATAATTGATTATTATTATTAAATAAAAGTTAATTAAGTTGAAGTAGGTTTATTATTATTATTATTATAATGTGAACAAATTAGTATATCAATTTTAAGAAAAATGGTGGGAATAAATTATTAAAAAGTGAATTAATTGTTAAAATAGAGGATTTTCTTATTAAATAGATAAAAAGTTTGGTTGTTATTATTAATGTTAAAATAAAAGGTTATTACATAAAAGATTATATTAAAAAAAAGGTCAAATAGGTTGAATAGATGATTTATTAAATGAAATAAAAGTTGATGAGATAAATGAATTATTAATTAAGTTATTTAAAAATAAATTGATAGGCTAAAAAAAGAAAGATATGATTAATTAAATAAATGCAATTCAATTAATTAGAAAAAAAAAGTGATTAAATAAAATAAATATTAATAAGTTATTAGTTAGAGGCTGATTTAAAAAAAAATTATTAGTTAAAAAATAAATAAAGAAAAAGATTATTTTTAATTAAACAGATTAATTAAGAGTTTTAGTGGGTTAATTAAGGTTAGGTGGAAGATTAATGGTTAATTAAAGGGATTAAAGGGGCGCGCGCGATCATGTGAGGGCGGGTGTATGGGGCTTATCATGGGCTGCGTGATTGGTGTGTATGATGTGTGATCAGATATGGATCGACGGTTGCATGTGAGGGTCCACGGTAACCACCGTGGACGTGTGTGCATGTGGTTATCATTACAAATATTAAAACAAAAGCCAAAACCCTAAAACTAAGAAACACTTTTCTCTCCTCTCTCATCCAAGCGTCGCCGGCGCCTTTCTCTCTTCTTCTCCTCTCAGATTTCTTTTCTTCTCTCTTAGATTTCTTTTATTCTCTCTCCATCTTCTTCTACATGCGACGAACTCCTCTTCTTCTCTTGCGTATCTAGACTTCTTCTCCGTTTGCTAACCTAAAACAAAATGAAAATCGAACCAAAAAAAAGAGTTGTCAAACTTCCTACCCAAAAATGGAGGATATAAACAGATGGCTCAGTGGTGGTGATGTATGTGACTGTTTCGGCGATGATGAGTTGTTTAGCTCTGAGCATTGAGTCTTGGTGGTGGTGTTTTTGATCCGCGATGCCTGGGTTGTCGGTGTTTCGTGAACGGCTCGTGGGTTTGTGATTCGGAAGTTATTTTTTGTTTGAGGTTTGCGATGATGATTAGAAACAATCAGACCTTTACGCGATGATGATGTTTCTTAATCTGAGTTTTTTTTGGTGCTGGTGATTTTTCATTTTGAGCTTTGGTTACGATGGATGATCCCCTTTTACTGTGATTTCTCTTCTTCTTTATATAGTCTGATTTTGAGGGGTTTTGAAATAAAGTTTCTTTTAAAACGTTTCCTCTTTTGGTTTGGTACTGTCTGCTATGGATTCGGAAGGTTTTCAAAAATCCTTAATCTTTTCCATTTTTGTTTAGATTTGTCCGATTGGATTTGGAAACTTTCGAAACTCGTTTTGATTTATCGGATTCGGAAAAAACAGATTTTGTTTGATGTTGATGGTTTTGATTCGTGTTGTCCATGCTGTTTTTTCGGATCAGTGATGTTTTTGGGTATTTCTATTTTGGATTTTGATCTTGATGTTGATGCTATTTCGGATCTGGATCCTTTGGGAATATTCCACTTCTAAAATTCGTTGCTGACGTGGTCTGTTTCATTTGAGATTAATGTTATTATTGGTGACTCGTTCATGATGGTGCCACCGGATTTGCTGTTGGATTTGTCCATTTTGCCCGTATTCTATTTTTTGGATGTTGACTTGATGGTGCCTGATTTGGAAATTTGGACTTTGACCCGTAGAGTTGACTTTGCCATTCTTTCTTCTAATTGCGGAAAAAATTTAAAATTATTAAGAACAAATGCTGCCTTGATGCTGCCGAGCCATAAAAATAATTGTCCCGGGTTTTTTGGAAGCTGACGGCGACTCCGGTTGTTGCCCTTCCGTCCCGGCCCGGTGATGACACTTTTCTGAGGGATGAGGGGAAAAAAACAAATAAAACCCTTTATTCTTAAAACTTGTATTAACCGCTTTTCATTGTGCAGGTTAGGTATGTGACGAAGACGAAGACCAAAGCTTGAAGAGCATGAAGTTAGAAGTCCTAGGGTTTAGTTTTAGGATTCTGAAACGATCTTTTAAATTGTAATCCAAATGTCTTGTAATAAAATGCAAACCACCTTCGGTTTAATGAATAAAAGTCTTATGATCCAAAAAATTTCGATTACGAACTTTAAAATCAAATGAGCATAGTTGGACCAAACCGGACTCCAGCACTTGCAACCAAAAGTCTTACTTCTCGCCTTTGGACATTTAATAAACTGAAAATGTCTGGTAGAATCTTGAAAAATAACCCATAATACATCTAAAGCATCATAACTCCACCTTGATCTTGGTTTTCAAATTAAAACGGTTCGCAGATGATAGTCGGAACGCTTCAACCAAATAGGACTTAACCATCATCGTACGAACCACGATATCATTGTAATGTCTCGGAGGATCATAAAATCCAAAGTGTAATCAATTCGGCTCTCTTTAGAAACAATGTTCCCTGACCTGGTGTAACTCTTGATAAAGACATTATGCCCCTTCTTTAGAAATGACCCAGAGATAGCTTGAAGGGCTTGAGTTGGGGGAAACAATATTATCTGCTTGACATTCCTGCGCAAATTCGTTAGTCGCGATAAACACGACTAAGAAATTAAAGTCAAATAATGCAAGAAGACGCACAAAAGATGTGGGATCTTAAAGTCAAAAATTAGGGTGTGACACCTTCATAGTACAAAGGTAGCATTCATGTGTCACCTTTTGGGACAAAAACTCTCACGTCGCTCTTATTTGGGGACTAATAACACTACAATATCTCATCACACCGCATTCAAGAGCATTCGAGTTCACTATCTCTAGGTGGAATTATTACCATCAAACGTAAGGACACACATTGAAACATTCATGCAAAAACATTGTTGAGGACGATGGACAGGGGGTCCCGGAGGATGTTCAGGAGGAGCGGTGGCACAAGGCACCAACTTTCTAGGGGCATCAATTTTTTTTTTACTATATTACATATATATAAAAAGAAATTTGACTTATATTATTTTATAAGCATAAAATCTAATAAAAAAATTAACCTTAGATTGAATCACATATGACATATCATATATAATAATTAAAAAAATAATTATTAATATATTAAAATCATTCTCATTTTCTATAAAAAAAAATATTCTCATAAATTGTGTCAAAAAAAGTCTTCACATAAATGTGATCACTATACAAATAGAAAATTTAAAATTAGTAAAAATGATATTTAGACATTATGGCAAAAAAAACCCTTGCATTACCTGCCTCTTCGGTTCCCTTTTTTCTATCTACATTTTAGGAGATCCCTTATCGACTATGCGAGTATATTTTCTTTATCGATCCCCTTGGTTGTAGTTTTATCAATTTGTTACATTATGATATTGTACATGTTTTGTAGTGTAGTTAGTTAGTTTGTTTCTTTATTAATCTAAACTTCATATGTTAATACTTTTTTGTGTCTAAAGTACAGAGTTAGTTTTGGTTGTTGGGGGCATCTAGTAGAGGTTTAGAGCAAATATTGTTGTTATTTATTCATTATATTTATAGGCTTGTTGTTTGTGCTTTTTGAGTTGTTGAAATATTGCATAGAAAACAAATTTTCGGTCATCAAAAGTAGAAAAGAAAGAAACAACTTGAAATTATTGTTAAGTTTCAAAAGGGCACTTTAGATGAAAAATTTAGCAAGCATTCTACAACTTCTATTCAAAATGGTGTGAATCCAGATAACTTAGACTCTACAGTTGAAAATTTTGAGGATGAACAATCAAACAGAAATAATGAAAAACATATAGTTTTGAATGTAGAAAATAATGAAAATGAGATGAAATCCTTGTTTTTCCTAATAAACAACCTAATGGGCCTATTCCATTAGATATTTATGCTAGGAGGATGATATTTGTTCTGGACTGGACTGGCACATACCCCACAGTTTGGAAATGTCCAATTCAGTTTAGCCTAAGGTCAGACCCAATAAGGAGATTGAGCACAATATAGTCGTTGAGCACGATATAGCCGTTGGAACATATAGTCGTTAGGGACATCCCCCTTATGCGCTTGAAATTTCACGCGACCAACCGCCCCTCCAAAATTCATGGAGACAAATGGACCAGGTCAAAGATCACGCGCTAGATCTTCCACATGGAAGTCTCCCATTGGTCGGCCAGATATTTCGGCCACGTGGAAGACCATGACCCCGCGCTGGGGAGAATCTCATAAATACCATCTCTCTTGAGAGGGTCAGGTATTCTAATCATTCTCACTCATACCTAAACATTTGTAATTTCTTTCTCTCTAGCCCAAAAACTTACTTTGGCATCGGAGTACCTTGCAGGTACACCCCTTCATCTCCTACAACCATTGTTGTTGCCCTACATTGAAGGCCAAGACGATCCATTCTGAAAAATCTAGATCAGTGGCGCCTTCTGTGGGAACACAAGCTCCTTCGTCTTTTTGAACCAAGATTTCCCAATTTTCCCGAACAAAAGACCAAAGATATCTCTCTGAACATTCATCATCATTGCCTCTCACCATAATGACGTCCATCAAGATTCCATCATCGCCACTCTGGGTTACGGCGAAACCCCAATTCTGGAGCTGCCACCGAAGAAATTAATCACAGGGACGGAAAATCGACATCTCCAGACAACGTGAAGCCTCGTGTCCAAAGTTCCGACCATGTATACGAGCCTATCATCGTCCCACAAGATGCTAAACCCTTGCACTACAACCCTCATTGTCACTCTCAACAAATCTAACTATTTGTTCTTCTAAAAAGGGGGAAAATCCACATGCTGGAGAAAACCATTGGAGAGTGACCTCCCCCGCAAGGATCCCTCAGCCCATCTTGTCGGTCTCGTTCCCCTCTTCAGAAGTGTCGCCGAGACGAATCCAGAAGCATCTCTCCAGTCAAAGAACGGTCTAAACTGGAGAAGCATGAACACGAGATCACCAGAAGGCACGACTGTACCTCTCCTCGGAGGCCCGGGCACTCCCTAGCACCTAAAAGGACCAGGCCTTCTGTAAAGCTTCACGAAGAGCACCGAAGCCGACACAAACTTTCTCCTCGAGGCAGCAGGAGCCGGGGATGCAGTTATTCTTTCATCAGGTCACCAAGAATGAGCAACGAAGACAACGTCCGTGGTCCTGTGTCACAGGAAATCATGGACACCCTTATTCCTCGTGGGTCGGAGAAACCTCCCCCTCTGGCTATCTAAGATGGTGCCATTGATCCTGACGACTACATAGAAAACATTGAGGTCATGCTGCACTACCATAATGTCATTAGGGCAATCAAATATAGGTTATTCCTCATCACCCTCAAGAAGGGGGTTATGGCTTGGTATAATAGCCTTCCTCGGGGCTCATATGAAATATGAAGCCACACTTGAGGGTATCATCCAGAGCAGGGATGAGCCTCTTTGCGATTACGTTGACAGATTCACTAAGGAAACAGTCGAAATCAGCACAACTGACCAATTGAAAAAGTATCTGCTAGAAAAAGGGTTGAGGCTGAAAAGCGACTTCCGCAAGGTGGTAGGAATCGACCCTCATTGTTCTCTAGACGAAATTCTCCGCATGGCACAATCCTATATTCATTACAAAGAAAAGGAGTCCGCGTATAAATCTAGAGACTCGAGGGACCAAGAGAGTTCCAGAGCATCAAAGAAAGACGAAGCATAAACTTCCAGGCAGGACAGAGATAGGCGACGAGACGACCGTCCCCATGATCACTAAAGGCCTGCAGGTCGATTCACCAAATACACCCTGCTAGCAGCTCCTCGCGGGCATATCCTGTCTGAATGTATCAACGCCGAATTCAAGCAAGGAGGCGTGTGATTCCCCAAGCCAACAACTTTGAGAAGCTACACCGAGCAAAGTAAATACTACCGCTTCCACTGCAGCCATGGCCACATAACAGAAGACTGTGTCCACCTAAAAGACGCCATCAAAATCCTCATCAAAGAAGGCCACCTAAAGCAATATACAAAGAGAGGAGAAGCCCCCCGAGGAGAAACGTCGGAATCTAAGAAAGCATCTACAAGAGCTTCTACTTCTAGCCCCCCTCCCCCCGATGGTCGCCATGTCTATCTCGCGACCGAAGGACTTTTTCATCCTCAGCGATCTCGAGGAGCCTGCATATTTTTCAACACATAGCCCCTAAGAGGCCTTCCTCGGCACAATGGTTATCTCCTGCGGTGGATACAACATACTCACAGTCAGTAAAGAGAAATTTTGAGCAACTAATTGACTGTAGCCCAGATCGTCTGTCAAGACTCGAAAAGTTCCAAGGACGATCTCATCCAATCACTTTCCATCATGAAGAGCTCTCTAGAGGCTCCCCCAATGCTCACATTCCACTTCTCATCAGAGCCAGGTTAACCAACATTAATGTCCGCTGAATCCTAATTGATCAGGGTAGCTCGGTAGACATCATGTATACCTGCCTATTCCGCGCCCTCAAACTCGACCAGAAGAACCTGTCCCCTTATGTAGGTTCAGATTTGCAAGGATTTAATGGAGCTACTGCTAGGCCCTGGGGATACATGGAGCTCTAAGTTACGTTCAGGGAGGAAGATGCTGCCATAACAATTAAGACTCGGTTCTTAGTCATAGATTTTCCCTCGCTATACCAATGCATCCTGGGGAGGCCGAAATTTGTCGAGCTAATCTAATCGTTGTTCCATCCACAGTTCATCTTAAGATGAAGTACTATACCGAAAAGGGGCATGCCTCCACTTTGCACGGGGGACATCGAGGTTGCAAGAAGATGCTTCGAGGCGGTTACCAAGGGGCAGAGTTCAATTAGTGCAGCACAGCAGGTCGTCAAACGAGCAAGAGACGAAGATCTTCCTAGTGGAGAATTTCATCCCAGAAAGAAACTAGCGCTCCAGGTTCATGTCATCGACCTCGACAGCCGGATCTCAAAAGACGGCAAAGAAGATACTCCAGTTTCAAGGGGTAGCTCATCCTCTACAACTGTTACGCGCCCAACACCAGATGGGGAATTCAAAGTGATCACCTTCGGGGACAACCCCAACCGAGGAGTCAGTATTGGCGCAAGACTTCCAGATGAGGTGAAGGAGGAGCTGAAGACTTGCTTGAAAAACAATGCTGACTTGTTTTCCTGGATCGCCGCAGACATGCCCGACCTCGACCCCGAAATTGCTTGATATCAGCTCATCATCGACCCATCCGTTCGGGCGGTAGCATATCACAGGTGCAAGCAATCTAATGAGAAGACTGAAGCGCGAATAAACTTGTAAAAGACCTCTAAGAGGCCAAATTTATCTCGGAAGCCAGGTATACAATCTGGCTGTCCAACATTGTATTAGTCAAAAAACATAATGGAAAGTGGAGAATGTGCATTGATTACACCGATCTCAACCGGGCTTGCTCGAAAGATGCTTATCATTTGCCTAACATTGATAAGTTAGTAAATAACTCTGTCAGTTTCAAACTTCTGTCCTTTATAGACGCCTACTCGGGATATAACCAGATTCCCATGGCGGAGAAGGACAAGAGGTATATCGCTTTCATGACTTCGTCGGGAAACTATTACTACAACGTAATGCCCTTCAGTCTGAAAAACGTTGGGGCCATGTACCAGCGAATAATGAACAAAGTCTTCCGATCACAAATCAAAGACATGCTCGAGGTATATATAGACGACATGATCATGAGTTCCCAAGAAGAATCTAATCATATGCTCCACTTGCAAAAGGTCTTCAACCAAGATAGGAATTCTAAAATACGATTCAACCCAGAAAAATGAACCTTTGGCATACGGGCAGGAAAGTTCCTCGGATTCTACCTCACAGAGAGGGGGATTGAGGCCAACCCTTACAAATGTTGAACATTTTCAAAATTCCCCACACCTAAGTCGAAAAAGTCCATACACTCCCTCAACAGGATGATCATCTTGCTATCTCGCTTCGTGGCCAAACCACTTAACACGCCCTACCTTTCTTCAAGCTCCTTCGGAAAGAGGCAACGTTCAAATGGACAGAGGAATGCGAGCAGGCTATGCGACATCTCAAGCAAGCCTTATTCGAACCACCTGTTTTTTCATGACCAGACAGCGGGGAAACGCTTTACCTTTATCTTTCTGTCACTAATGAAGCCATCAGCACTGGCCTCATTCAAGAAACCCTCGAAAGGCAAAAGCCAATATACTTCACAAGCAAAACCCTGCAATGGCTAGAACTCAGATACCAACAGATCGAGAAGGTCACCCTGGCTCTCATCAATGCTGCGAGAAGACTAAGGCATTACTTCCTGGCCCATACGATAGTAGTTCGGATAGACCAACCCATCAGGAAACTACTCGCCCGACCAGATATGACCGGTAGGATGCTCAAATGGTCTCTGGAACTATCAGAATTAAATATCCACTACAAAAGCATGAAAGCCCTTAAGGCACAAATCCTGGCCGATTTCGTGGCGGAAATTATGCGCCTGATAACACCCCTCCAGCAGGGCGCACAGGTGGACAATTTTTGTCGACGGAGCTTCCAGTTCCATGGGCAGCGGGGCAGCATCATCCTCGAGAATGAAGAAGGGATCTTGATCAAAGTATCTTTGGTCTTTTCCTTCCCATCCTTGAAAAATCAAGCCGAGTACGAAGAATTCCTCGCAGGCTTACGACTGGCAAAAGACCCGGGCGCAAAGGAAATAAAAAATTTCACGGATTCCCAGCTCATGGCCTCCCAGGTAAGGGGGAGTACTAGGCCAAAAACGACCATCTCTTCGAATACTTGACGCTCGTGCAAGAAAAGATAGCAAAGTTTGAAGCATGGAAAGTCCAGCACATCCCCCGCAAAAGAAACGCTCAGGTTGACATCATGTCGAAGTTAGCTAGCACAAGGAGGAAAGATGGCGACAAGTCTATTATACAAGAGACACTTCACAGCCCAAGCATCATGAAACCAACAGGACAGTTCGATGTCAACGTCATAAACGACAGCAATTGCTGGATGACTCCGGTGCATGACTATCTCACCACGGGGAAGTTGCTCGATGATAGTAAAAAGGCTAACGTGATTAAGCGAAGGGCCTACTCCTACGTTCTCGTCGAAGGCAAACTCTACCGGCGAGGATTCTTCATTCCCCTCCTTAAATGTGCTGAGAAGGACAAGGTCGTAGACATTCTCCAAGAAATTCACGATGGGATCAATGCATAACACTTGGGAGGAACATCCTTGGCGCGAAAAGCCCCTCAAGCAAGATATTATTGGTCAACCGTGCATCATAACACGGAGGGGCATATCAAGAAGTGCGACAAATGCCAACTCCACGGGGACATGCACCCAACATCCCCCAACAAATTAAAGATCATGCCCTCTCCACGGCCTTTCGCCTTGTAGGGAATGAAAAAAATCGACCCCTTCATCATAGGATCTTATCAGAATAAGTTTCTGATTGTAGCCGTCAACTGCTTCACAAAGTGGATCGAAGCTGAGGCCCTCGCCAAAATCACGATATTTAACATACTTCGCTTTTACAAAAGAAACGTCCTCGCGTGATTCGGTGTGCCCAGGCTCTCGTAACCGACAACAAGACATAGTTCACGGACAGGAAATTTTAAGATTTCATTGCCAACCTAGGCACCGAACAAAGTTTCATGCCTGCCGAACACCCCCAGACCAATGGGCAAGCAGAAGCTGCGAATAGGGTGATCCTCCGCTGACTAAAATGAAGGTTAGGCGAGGCCAAAAAGAGGTGGGTCAAGGAGCTACATAATGTACTCTAGGCATACATAACAACTTCACATTCTACTACCAGAGGAAATCCCTTCTGATTAGCATACGGAACCAAGGCAGTAATCCTAGTGGAAATCAGAGAACCCTCAATACGGACAGAGGCCCCTCTCGAAGAGGAAATGAACGATGAAGCATTAAGAGAAGAACTCGATTCGGTCGAAGAGATCCGATTAGGGGCAGCTCTCCACAAAGCTTCGCTAAAGCAAAAAATAACACTGCGCCACGACTCCAAGGTCATAAAGCGTGACTTCCAATTGGACAGCCTTATCCTGCACTGAAACCAAAAAGATTCGCGCGAGGGCAAGTTAGCCGCAAATTGGGAAGGCCTCTACCGGGTGAGATTAAAAATAGGTACCGAAGCCTATTACCTTGAACACCTGAACAGAGAACCATTTGCTCGACCCTGGAATGCTGAAAAGCTCAAACAATACTACATAACAAAGAAGGATCTTCCGGCCAAAGGAGTGTGCCCTGGTACAAGCACAATTCTCAAACATAACAAAGGCAAGTTTTTGCTCATGGAACGAGCAAATTTTGTGCCCGACGGGGATAACTCAATCGAGCTCTGCCGTTGTCGTACCAGCGTGATAGGACACCCAGCTCGCAATAGGAAATTCCAAGCCCTGTGCGATCAGGACCTCAACCGAGATCCTAGTCCCACGATCGGCGAAATTACTCTGTCACCTCGACCAGTTCCCTAAACTATGAGCAACATAACGAGTCGAGTAAACTCTAATTTATCAAACAACCCGCAAGAAAAACTAACACACAAGGCATACAATGTTAAATAAATATCCATATATAGGACCGACCACAAGGTTGGAAATTATTTAGATATTACAAAAATGTCGGGCAAAGCCCGACAATCAAAATTTACAAACACTGGCACGCAGGCCAAAATTCCCTAAGTTACAAATAACAATCAAACATCATCAGCAGGAATCTCTGGTGGGACCACCTTCCCGTCGACCACCAGGTGCAGAACGCCCATTCCTTCGGTAACCAGTTGGACTTCAGGATTTAATGCCTTAATTTGCTCCATAACTGTAATGAATCCAAACTCGGCAGCTCTAAGAGTATCTTGCTCGAGGATATGGATCTTATCGATCATTTCTTCCCGGGTCTTCAGAGATTTCTCCTCCTCAGTCTCATTCGCCCCGTCGCCGATGAGCCTTTCAGCTCTACTACCCTAGTCTTTAAGCTGGCATTCTCCTATTTAATCTTGCTCATCTCATCAGCCATATCGTTCATATCTTTGAGGAGTGCGACCTTGGCCTCGTAGTTGCCTTGGAGAGTCGACAACTGGTTGAACAGGTCAGCTATCTTAAACTCAAGTTTGGCCTCCCTGTCCTTCGCCTTTTTGAACTCTTTAAGCGGAACTGTCTCTGCATCACCCAGGGCCAGGGGTTTTTCCAACACCCTCATCATTGCAACAACATTACGGTAGAGGAGCTCCCTCCTCACCTTCGGGTCGGCAACCAAGATGGTCGACACCTCTAGGTCGGGGACAATCATAGATCCTTCCCTGTCAAAAATCTTGTCCTGTAGATAGCAGGGAGCAAGGTAAATTTTTCCCCAATAAAACCACCTGAGCCATCACCTGAAGACGAACCGAGATCATCTTGTCTCCTCTTCTTTTGAGGATCCGGGGTAGGAGGGTTGAAGGTGCTTTCTGGAGAAGGCGAAGGACCAACAAACTTTTCCAGAGTCTCTTGTTGTCTGATCGCATCCGTCCTCAAAGTCGAAACCTTTTTTACATTCTTGGCCTTTGCAGACTTGACCAGGCGATCACGCAAGTTCGACATCTTTCTTGCAAAGAAGAAAAAGATTCATCACGACATTAAAACATCAAGAAGCACAAGTCAAACACATCATCTATACCTAGAAGCTCAAAAGCCTCGGCCTCAGTTTTGCAGTTAAGGAGAGCTTTAGTATTTATGTAACGGGCCGCCCGAACAGGCTCCCCGTCCATAGCGTAGAGGAGGTTACCATTCTTGTCCACTACAGCGGCAGGGATGAAACTCTCCACGAATGTTGTCAACGCTCGAAGAGATTTCTTATCCTCGGAGCACAACTGATCGTGTTTCATGAGGAATTGGTCGGTTCTATACCGAAAATGGGCGTACACCCACTCAAAGGGAAATTTTGACATAGGTCGTACCACGTGTCATACCCCAAATTTGTCCTACCTGTATCTTTTTTTTTGAGTTGTTGCCCATAGACAGTTGTTCAGAAAATAAGAGTAGTTTGTTTCTTATATGTTGTTTCCAACTTAAGAGGTTATGGGGTCGAACTGAATTGAGGATCCTTGGAGATTTATTTGTACGAATACTGAGCTCAGTAAAGGTTAAAAGTTGATTAGAAAACGACATGTTGGATGAGATTTGGATTCAAGTGGTGATCAAGATCGTATATCATTGTTCAAGTTTAAATACGTGTGTCACGGGAATTGCAAGGAAAATATGTGTGGTTTGAATATGAGGTTGACATAACATTCGTCGAGCCCAAGTTGAAGCTTATACAAAATTCATATTATATTGTTCAAGAATTCAAAAGCCCATAAATGGCGAGGCCCATTATCATGCACAAAGGCTGAGAGTTCAATTTAATTAACAAAAGTGTGGCCATGAACTTTTATTTGGCTACATGATTCAGTATATAAAAAAGGAAGTCATAAGATCATTGGAAAATTTGTACTTTTACAAAGTTCATTACCATTTGAAGGCCCATTACAATTCAAAAATCTTCCATCACAAAAAGCTCCAAAGTATTCTAGGTCCATTATTTATTTCAAAATTATAAGAAGTGAAAGAATATAAGGAGTCCACGATTCTAAGATTACAGCAACAAAAGAGGAGCAAAACATTTACTAAATGCCATGCAATACATTCGTAGTCTCCATACGGCATTTTTTTTGTTACAGCCAGTTGGGATGCCTCAAGCCGCGTACGCTCACCATACTAGCCGTCCCTGTACCACAAAAAATAGTCAATTTAATCATGTCCTTGTACCACAAAGACACCCCAACCGTGAGTGAATCATGTGCTATGTGTGAGTATTAATACGTGAGATGCAGCAACAGAGTGAATACACCACTAATGTTCACAAAATTTGTGTGGTGAAAAAGTGACAATAAAGGAAGCCATACCACGTTTGCTACTGCTGCATAACAACCAACAAGATGGGACAAAACCAAATTCAGCAACAAGTGACCCTGCTGATTGACGCCAAGCTTTTAATGGATGGGCCCTTTACACAGCCACAACTTTAGGCAGCGCAGGGTTTTCAAATGTTACTTCACAAACTCACCAACCTACAAACAAGCCAAGAAATTGGAATGAGTAAGAGGTCCCACACAAATCAAGAAAGACTGTGCCCAGCTCATGTTGAATAGCAAAGAGAAAAAAAAAGTAAAGCAAAAGTTGGTTCTTACAGCAGGAAATGTACAGTTGCAGCAAGCCTCTACACATCACCAGCCGCACAAGCAAACAAATACAGTCATCAGATGAAATCTGCAGCAGCTACATGGTATTGTATGCAATCCACAAACAGTGTTAAAAATAATACCAGTTGGAAATTCAGAAAAATTGCAAAACAAGCCTTCCAATGTTACGTACCTACGGTTGTCCATATTGCCATGCTACCATTACCTTGTTGGTGTCACAGACTCACAATCGAACCAAGATCTGTAATTTTTAAAAAAAGGAAAACACACTTGCCATATTTTATCATTGAAACTTTCATAAGCACAATTTCAACATTCATATACCCATGAAACCATACTATTCGCACACCCCTTCAACTCATCTACATCATGAGTTCACCATAAAAATCACTCACAAGACCTTTCAAACTTCAAAGTCGCAGCTACACTTCATGATACCAACCAAGAAACGGATCCAATCTCTACTTTCCATCAACCAAACAATGTATGAAATCTCCCTGAACATGACTCACTACCCTGCCACCTCCACCAAATCTCCCTACCCACTTCGAGATATTCTGCTGCCATGAAACAGATAAAAAAAAACTCCTCTGTTTTGCTTCGAGGACATTCTTTAAGCATCCGCTTCAACTCAATAAATCACGTACCACCTTCATTCAGTTTCCGACAGAGAAATCTTCTGCACCTTCCAACAAGCAGGCGGACACGCAGCAAAAGAATAGACAAAACCTGCAAAATTTTCATGAACAAAAGATAATCACAAACAATTGTATCAAGAACAACTACAACACGCAATAACAGTTCGAGCTCGTTATGAAATTGGCTTATCTGCTTGAAGCCTGTTTGGTAGCAGCTGTCTAAAGATTTGCTTCCGTAGAATGGTGAAATTCAGGTCCCGTGTTGCTACCGTGTGATTCCAATGGACATGTTCATCACGTCGCTCATCATTACCATGTTCATGACCTTCATACTACACAAAACATACCATTCAATCAAAGCCACAGTCAGTTCACAGTGCAAAAGCAATGAGAAGTGTCTTTCGCGTATTTGAATCTCCAGTAGGGCGTTGTTACAGTAGAGCCGAAATTGGAGGTTGCAGCCACATTTGATGAAATCTCTGGTAGGGCGTTGTTACAGTAGATCCTTCATCTAGCAATCTGCAGATAAGAGAAGAAACATGATCAAAGGTTTTGTATGTTGAGAAAAAACATGTCTAATTTAACTTCTGCATTTGGTGAAGCTAGCGCTACCACCAATTATCCTCAGCAATACTTTTCTCCATCACAAACTCAAACTCATGATGATGCTCCTCCTAAGAAAAGAAGAAACCTTCCGCAGCAACCCAACAACATGCTCTACTTATTCCAAACCTTCAAACCAACCTTTCCTCACCTTGCCATCCTTGTTCCTCATGAACACCCACTGCTCACGCCTTACAGCCAACTTCATTTCCTTCCTTTACCTTTCTTTAACACAATCCATAAACAACAAACTTGTGAAAGGTACTTGAATTGGTTTTGTAGGAAGTGTGGCAGTCATAAGTTTCCCAAGTGGGAGTGTGATAATCTGAGCAGAGACAGAAGTGATTTTCAAAGGGTTGGTTTTGTAGCCTAAAAACTGGTTCACAAATGCAAGGAGCGCACATGTCGCCATCCCAAGAACCCATGTCCGGAAAGTGAGTGCTGGCTGAGAAGGGTCATCAGTAATTGGAACTGTTAGTCTCACTTGCTCAATGGGACTATCGTTAATGTTATATCCATCTTTCTCTTCATCCTCTATGTCACTATTTTGAATTATTCCACTACTTGATATCTCAGCTTCCTAATCCATAAAACAAGCGAATGAAAAAGTTCAAAGGAACCAAAAAATCAATTATTATAAATAAATTAATTGGAGTTGGAGAGTGAAAGTAGTTAGTTACCTTATCCAAATGAAGAAGAGGAGTTGTAACAGACATGCAATGCTCTGAAGAGTGAGGCAATGCATTCTTCTTCATTGCTGCTATGAATCTGGACAGAATTCAACTAGTTCGTATGAATTAAAGTTAAAGTTGAAGTTGAAAAATCAATTTCATGATGAGTGTTTTTGTCTTTTGAATGTTGTTGTGTTAGTTTGTCACTTGGAACAGATGATGAGGTAGCATGCACTATATACTTTACTGTATGAGGAATCTTGTAATCGAGTTCAGCAAAACCATAACAGTTTGTGGAACGACAGACATCTCCTGATATCACACTGTTCTCGTTCGACGTAGCTGCTTCTGGGGTTAATATTCTGGCGGCCTGGTCACCTATTTTTTGTTCCATCCTAGAATCTGATACAAGTCAAGAGAATTGGTAGCCTGCTCTTAACCACAAAATTGAATCAATTTGCTGCACATCAACACAAACTTTGAACAACTATCACCCAAATAACTCGCAAGCCAACACTATTCGCATCGTCACCGCCATGAATCTCCTCCATCCAACAACAACTTCAAGTTTGCTTCTGCCGACGACAAACCGTTCGAAAGTAGTAGCCAACAAAAACAAGTTGATAGCAATAAACTCTCATTGCAATGTCGGTAACGATTCAACAATTTAAACAACTCCAACAATTGATTTGGCAGCAGAAGAATTCTCTCCAAGCATTTTAATGGCACCACCTGCTGACCAGAGTTCAGGAAAATGTGACTCTAAGTCATTCATTACACACTAGAAAGAGACAAAACCTGTTACAAAGCAAGAGCTAACAATTAGGTTATTTTTCACACAGTAAAAATTCAAAATCCATGGTAAAATAGTATCTTTTCACAGTAAAGTATGGATAGGACAAACATTCCCAGAAAAGAGTTAACAAGCAAGGAATGACCAAAAGGCATTCTGAAATCATGCCCTTTTTTCACCCAGAGGTTTTTTGAAAGAGAAATCCCTAATCCTAATCAGTGTATATAAAGGAGATATACTGTTCATTTGGGGGGAGGCGGACATTGAAAAACCCTAAAAATTTTCTCACCAAGAAAAAAACTTTAGCGCTCAGAAGATTCGAACCACATACAAAGAAGAACGAAGGGAACGAGTTTAAAGCAAGAGGGGTTGAAGCTAATACCTGAGAATACTTGGATAGCGGTTCTTCAAAGGTAGTTTCTGAAACTTGTGTTGCTCTTCGAACCAGCTTTGATTGTTGTTTGCCGAAAACATCGTTGCATTATATCGTTTTGACCTGATTGTTTTTGTTGTTGTCTCTGAAATTGGAGTTTACTTCTTTTTCTTCTTCCGATTTGAGGGTTTTAATAGGGAAGGATAGGTTCAGATTTGGATAGAGGGGAGCTTTCTTTTGGGTTAGGGTTTGTTTAGGGGTTTTGTTTCTTTGTGCGTGGGGTTTTGTCGCCGGAGAAGGAGGAGGTGAGCGCCGCTGCCACCGTCATTCCCCAACCTTGTTTTCAGTGTGTTGCTTTTGTGAGAGAGAGGGTTTGAGAACAGCTAGTTGAGGGTTTGAAAGAGGGAGATAGAGCAGGGTCTCTGCAATTTGAGACATGCCTCTCTCTTTCTTCCCTCGTGACCGTTGCCACTTGGCGTACGTGGGTGTATCCTGCCGGTGACGATTACCGGCCCATCCCTTCGCCATGACTCGCGAGGTGGCTCCCCTGCGTCCTTACTAGTCTGGTTTAATATAATATTTGAAAACAAAATTAAAAAAGACGACATTATTTCTGTTTTGTAAAGAAATTTGGAGTTAATCAAATTAATTTAGTTAAAATCTTTTTATTTAATCATAATTATTTATTTAATAACTAATATTAATAATTGATTTTAATTTGATTAATTATTTTAAATTAGTTTTTTAAATTTTAAAACAACACCAAAATATTTAATTTTAATTTTATTTTCTATTTTAATTTAATAATTATCTTAATTATTTATTTTCTCTTTAAAGTCTAAAATTATCTAGTATTTAATTCAATTTCTTTTCTCATACTAACCTTAGATAATTAGGATGTTAATTAGGTTAACATGTCTAGATTAGCCTATCCCCCTTTTTATTTAGGTTATTATCTTTTTCTTGTGATGTTTTTACATGTTTCATTATCGTAGTCTCAATTATATTTATGTTGTTCACATGCTTGTTCAACCTTTTAAAAAGAAACTAATATCTTGACTTGATGTCAAGCCCTTTTTCAAACCCCATTGTAAGCCGATTGTTTTTACGATCGCCATCGACCTTATAGCCTCCTCTTGGGCTTTGTACAACGACAAGTGCAATTAACCTTTAACTCTCCTTGTAAGTCGAGTGTTTTAGCCTCGCCATCGACCTTACCCTATACCCATAGGACATCCCATCCATTAGTTCGATCGCGCAAATTTCAAACCTTGATTCATATCAAGTAATTTTTTTCTTTAAATCAAACTAAAATACTTAATAACTATCTAAACACAATTTTTAATATTAGATGAAGAAGAGAGAGTCCCAAGTCTTTGGGTCTCTCTCCCAATTGTTTGGGTCTGAGGAGTCTTTCTTAAGCCCGAGCAATTGTCTTCTAAAAAACCCTTCTAAAAACAATAAATTTATTCGAGCCTATTTTTATAAACACATAGGATGAAAAAGAGAGAGCTCCAAGTCTTTGGTTCACTCTCCCGATTACTTAAGGTACAAGAAGTCTTTCTTGAGCTTCGAGTAATCGTCATCCGATTAATGCACTCTAATTATACTAAACATCTTTCATAATATTAGATGAGAAAAGGAGAGAGCTCCAAGTCTTTGGTTCACTCTTCCGATTATTTAAGGTCCGAGAAGTCTTTCTTAAGCTTCGATTAATCCTCATCTGTTAAAATACTTTAATCAGTCAAACATCATTCAAACAATTCCTTTTACGATGAAAAGAAGGTGTTCCAAGTATTTGGTTCACTTTCTCGATTATTTGGGTCGGAGAAGTCTTTCTTAAGCTTCAAGTAATCGTCATCCGTTCAACTTATTCAAACCATACTCAATTCTATCCTTTCACCTTTGAAGTTGAAAAAGAGAGAGCTCCAAGTCTTTGGTTCACTCTCCCGATTACTTGGGTCCGAGAAATCTTTCTTGAGCTTCAGGTAGTCGTCACCTTTAGTTAAATATGTCAATACTTACAAACACTATTCCTCGCCCTCGAGCGACTTATCACTCAAACACACCTCTTACCAAGAACATTGTTTAGTCCCTTCTTCCGCGCATACAAACTCGTGCTTCAACCTCCCCTAGCGAGCAGACAAGCCCATGTTTAGCAGTTAGAATGCGACCTAAACTCTCGTTCATTCCAAACACAAACCTTTTAGCAAACCGTAAGCCGAACTACGGCTGCTCTGATTCTTCATTCCCTATCGAATGTAAGATACGTAGGCACAAGATCGCGATGATCTTGGCGAGCACATTTCCCAAACCTTTACCCGTAGTCCCACGAACTATGAATGCTCTGATTTTCCACTTCTTACAAGTGAAGATACGTAGGCACAAGGGCCCCAATCCTTGGCGAGCACCCTATCTTAATAATCACCCCCCTTTTCCTATTAGCAAGCAATCCCTTTAGAAGATAAACAAACATAGCTAACTCTCTCTCGCGAATCGAATCAAGAGGTTCCCGTTGAGTACAACTGACGTAGAGGGTGCTAATACCTTCCCTCTATGTAATCGACTCCCGAACCTGGAATATTGGTTGCGATGACCATGTTCTTATCCCTTTTAAGGTTTTATCGATATTTTCCTATTCCATCCTTGGAACGAATAAAGTTCAGTGGCGACTCTGTTTCAAACAGTATTTTCCGCGGCCATCGCGAGGATCGTATTTTTCGAGGTACGACACCACGTCCCGACCATCCTCCTTTATCATCTCCAGGGTAACTAGAGAACTATTAGCCGCCTCTGAAAAGGGCTTTACGACCAGAAATTTAAACTTGAAATTTCGGACAGACTCCTAATAGGGCAAAAACAGCTTGCTTTGTTGCTTAAAAGACACCTAACTCTTCTTTGACTCAGCGGTGCTCATCTGCAACTGAAAGATGCAGAAGCAAAGTTCCACGGTAGCCCATGTCCTAAGATAACGACATACCAACCCGAATGAACGCTAGAGCATTCGGTTGAAGTTGAGCAGGATACAATTCAACATGACAAAATATCGCCCCTTGGAAATCCGTGAAGGGCACACGATACCCTGCCTCCCTAAAAGCAAACTCGTACATTGGGAATCTTCTCGCCATATACACCGAGCATATTCGATCATTCTTTGTCGGGCTAATCGCCCTCCAACTCATTGGCGCATCCTTGGCCCTATCTTCAAGGAGATCAAAATTATTGGCCTCTTCCTCGGTAAATGTCGACTTCATCACGAGAGGCTCCTGGGCGATCCAACTAAGGTCCCCCTTTGCAACCCGCAGGTTGGCATACTTGGCGAGAGACGTGTTCTCGTTAGTAGTTGCTTTAACGTCAGGGACGGTTCCCTCATTTCGATTAGCCATTTCACCCGAAAAGCAGAGGAAGCAAAAGTGAATTTGAAGAAGATCAAATCCACCCTTCCGCCACAAATCAAGTGAAAGGGCAAAGATTAAGTGCGAGGATGTCTCATCGACTCAAGCCTTTATCAACGACAAAGGGTCTCGATGAAAACCATCCCTAAAATTTGGAACACGCCCCAACGACTTATAAATACCCTAAAGGGGGCTAAGCCCCATGACTACATGATGTGTCAGACACCTAAGAACGAAACCCACAGCGTCGAGGGCACCTTCTGCTCGACAACAAACATGAAAAGTTTTCACACAACAACCTAGGAAGATCTACAGACATGCAACATCCTAGATTTATGTTCTTCAAGGCCTTCATGAATTTCCCAGAAAATTCATGTGTTCATCTAGAAACGCATGAACTTCAACTGGAAAACTCATGCATCGCCGGTAAACTCAAGCTAAATTTCATAAATTCATACATTTTGACAGCAAAATTGAAAAACTTACTTGGATTCAAAGGATGAAGATGAAGATCTTGGGAAAGGCAAGAGCAATGGACGACGACAAAAAAGTCTCTGGCGACAGACGTTTGTTGCAGAGCAAAAGATAAGAAGGAGAGAAATTTTCGTGAAGTGAAAATGAATCCTCTTCTACTTTTATATAAGCTCTTTTGCTCGCATGGGGAAGCGCAAAGGGCAAAATGCCATCATTGCTTAGCCTTCTAGGCCTTAACAAAATTTATTGTGCCGTCACACGTGGCAAAAGAAGTTGTTAGTTGGCATTCTCAAAACTGACCTTTTACATGCTTGTGAAAAGACAAGTCCCTTTAGTTCCCCGCGGGCATCTTCTCCTTGACAATGTCATCAAATGGCATCCGAGTAGGAGGTTCATCGATATCCTCTGTACCTTAAGAAAAAATATGGCCGACATAAAACGCGTCTTTTATATCCGACCACGCCCATGCACCTTCGAGGAGGCTACACACAACCAACAGTCGACCAGGCTGATCGCATGCTACGCACTTGCGCGTTCTCGAAGTTTTTCGTATAAATGATGATGATCTCAATGACTTCCCCGCAATATGGTTCATGCATATCCATCGACCATCTAGGCTAACTCAAGTCATTACTCCTCACATCGAAGCAACGACTTGAGGGGCTGCTGCTCTGGACTGGACTGACACATGTCCTAAAGTTGGGCAAGACCCAATCCAGTTTAGCCTAAGGTCAGGCCTAATAAAGATATTGGGCACAATATAGCCGTTGGGCACAATATAGTCGTTGGACACAATATGACCGTTGGGCACGATATAGCCGTTGGAACACATAGCCGTTGGGGACATCCCCCTCACGCGCTTGACCGTTCACGTGATCAACTGCCCCTCCAAAAATTTTGGAGAGAGTTGGACCAGGTCAAATATCACACGCTAGATCTTCCACCTGGCAGTCTCCCATTGGTCGGCCAGATATTTCGACCACATGGGAGACCTCCGCGCTGGGGGGAATCTCATAAATTACCTCTCTCTTGAGAGAGTCAAGTATTCTAATCATTCTCACTCATACCTAAACACTCGTACTTGCTTTCTCTCTAGCCCAAAAACTTACTTTGACATCAGAGTACCTTGTAGGTACACCCTCTCCTCTCCTACAATCATTGTTGCTGCCCTACATTGAAGGCCAAGATGATCTATTCTGATCACTCCAGATCAATATTCAAAGATTAATCGTCGAAAGTTGTAGCTAGTGTGGAAATTGGAATGCAACTTATACATATTTGGATTGATAGATACACATTATGACTACTTTTGTCATAATTTTATTGTAATTTTGATTTGGTGTAAAATTTTCAATATTAATGTTTTTTTATACTTTTTTTACAATTATATATTTATAATTATATGACTTATAAATCTGGTAAAAATAATTATGAATTAATATAAAATGGCTTCAAATTCATAATTTTGACGGTGCATTCAAAATCTCAGACAATGGAGACTTTTAATGCACTTCTTCACAAAAACATAAACATCTCATTACGACTCTTTTGTTTTCTTCTACCAAAGGTCATACTAAAGGTGAACCCGACAAAGCCCTCGCTCCACTACATAGAAACAAGGGTTTGAGGGCAATTGCTTTGAGTCGTTCGTAAGGCCCACGAAGAAGGCCCAATAACAATCGATATAAAGAAACGCGCTTAAAATAGTTGGACACTCATCTCTACTAAAACATACGATCATGCCTCGTCACAACTCTCATCATCAAATCTAATTAGGCAGTTACTCATGTAAGGTGCCAAAACACGCGCAAACCTTGTAAACCACCTCGGTTATATATAAAATCAGATTGTATTATTTCAAATATTCACATGACTTTTCAATCAACCAGTATGTTAGAATAATAACCTTACAAATGCAACTCATCTTCATCTAAAATTTCATTATATATTTTTAATTCTTTAATGGAACACTTATTCAAAAAGTTCAAAACTATAAACATGTTTTCTAAACCAAACAACTATAAATTCTTAAACTTGAAACAAAATTAGATAAAATATGAATTAAATCCGTTTGAATTATATATAAGGTAAGGTGACATGAATCCGTGATTATCTCTAAAACTAATTAGAGATTGTAATTAAACTTCACTTGTTGCTCATTGATTGGAATTGAAAGTAATCAAAGTTAGACAAGATCTTACATTCCAACTTTACTTTTCTTTACTAAATAGCAATATGCTATGTGCACACATTGTGCAATTAGCTGGCAAATTGACTCCCATTTGTCGATTAATTGTTGCATGGAAAGCGACACGTGCAATAAAGTCTGCATCCAGTAACTTTAGCAGATTAATTAAAATATAATTTTTAGATTAAATTAACCTTATGGTTATCGATAACCACAATAGTATTTTACTATAGATAGTATCAAACAATTCTGTATCATATTTAAATATGAATTAACATATTCATATGTATGTTGTGTCACTGACTTGTTGGTCATTTTCTTGTCCATGGGGACCATCCTATTGCATGGCATTGGTTTTCTTATTAAGCGATTTAGATGGCTTTTCAGTGATCAATATGGACATCATGGAATGACCAAACCAAACACAACTTGTTACGAGAAAATGTTGAAAATGATAGTTGAATTGAATTTTTATCTTCAATGTCAGGGGGCTTGTTTCTTGTAATCATGGAAGTATCGTAGGGGTGAAAAACACCAAACACCAAACACATCTCTTCTCGTGCCATGAATGGATCAACAATGTTTGACCAACTTTATCTTTGATTCCCCAACAATATTATTACCCACCTTTAAATTACTAGTATTATTTTCTCCTTTCTAGAGATAGGAATATGATGGAATAAATCATTAATTTTATGTATATAAAACCGTTTAGTTTATGTTTTATTGTTAAGGTGTGTTAGTTGAGATTTTTGGAATCTATGCATGAGTTAAGATTAAAGTTACGTGAATCTTTGATGATATGTATATTGCTGAAGTTTCAAAATCAGGAAAATAAGATTTAGTGATTTTTTAGGAATGTTTTATAGATATTTTGATATCTATAATTTCGACGACATCAGGTGCGTTGAATTGGCAGTTATTTGGACGTGCAAATTCTCTGTTCAAATACAAATAACTACTTCTTAATTTCATCTTGAAGGGACACGTGGAGGGAATGCAAAAGCGAAGTGCATGCAGACTTCTACGTGGCAAAAGCAAAAGATGTGAATGTTAGGGGGTAGTTGTTTCATATTAGTATAAATAGGGATTCTATGTGTAGGATTCAGGGTGTTCATTTCATTACAAAATCTCACTTACACTCAAAATATCAGTGTTAGGAAAAAGAGTTATCTGAGAGAATGTATGAACCTTGAAACACCATTTTTTACTTTAATGCAAAGTTTTTCATTATAATTTACATTTCTTGTCCAGTTACTTTCATCCCTATTTTTATTGCATTTTCATTTTATTTTTGTTTCTTTTAACAATCTTGCTTTTACTGCTATCGAAATTACATTTCTACCCTCTCTTAATAACTATTTCGACCAAGTCGAAATCAGTCTTTTGCAATTGAAAACTATAAAGCAAAATCTTTAGCACTTTGTCCTAGGATTCTCTAGTTGATCCTTCGAGTAACCTTTAACAATAGATTAAACGGTTGTTTATCAATTTTCAGTGTAAACAAATTGGCATACCCGGTGGGACATGTACTAAACATTTGTCTTTGATAGACATTTCATAGTTTTCTCTTATAAGTTTGTTATATATGCATGATTTGTTATGAGTAGTTTGTATGCGATTGAGAAGCGAGAAGTCTTTACCCAAGTTGTCGCGTTCTCCTATAGATAACATCAATTCACAAAACAATCCCCAGAATGTAGTGGAACAACCAGCCGCATCAACGGTTGAAGAGCCAGTTATTTCAACACCTGTTAGGACAACGACTCTGGTGGTGTCAACGACGCCAGCTGCACCAGTACCATCACAGGGGCCAATACAGCCAGGGAATGCTCTTTTTAACACTGCAATTGCAAGACCTTTATTTGGATTCTCAATGCCAACAAGCGGTAGAGATTACCCATATGGTATGTCAACTTCGATGATGACTAACCTTCATACTAATATGTTAACTTTTAGTGACAACACAATGGCTATAGGGCCATCATACAATCCATATAATGCTTCGACGTCGACCATTAACAATATGGTTCGACCAGAAGGAATAAGTTATATCCCTCAAACTAGGCCATCTTTAAAAACTACCTCTATGATGGCTATGAGGAAACAGATGGATGAGAGTAATATAGAATTAGTTAATACGTTTACCCAACAAATGGGAACCATTTTTAACCCTTTGATTGCAAACACAAACAAGACTTGTAAGTTATTAGCGAATCAAATGGGTAAAATTGCTAACTTCTTTGACACGCCTCAAGTGCAGGCACGACCAACAACTCAGATATCAAACATTAGGCAGGTCGAGATGCCCGAGAATAGGACAACACAAGCCATTATAGGTCAGAACCAATGATTTCGACCACCTGGACCTCCCCCAAATAGCAAAGAGTGAGAACATATAGGACAACATAACCTTAGACCTTTGGTGGTCCAAAGAAAATAAGACGTTGACTAGGTGCTTAGACATGTCCAACAAAATAATTTAGGGGGGCATAATAATATAGCGAACGTGGTCGAACATATTTTGGCCCAAAATGGCCTTAATGTGGGACTTCACAGGCCTAACTTTATATCTCCTTTGTTAGAATACGTTCGACAAACAAAGTTACCTAGGGGTAGGAATGTCCCAAAATTTTATAAGTTCGCTGGAGACAATAGTGAGTCAACAATCGAACATGTCGCCAGGTGACACACCACAAGTGTACGGCTAATGCTAGAGTAGTAAAAAATATCGAACCTCAGGAACCAATGGTTAAGTACCGATTTCTATCCTATCGGTGTAAAGCTAGAGCGACCAAAATTTGGGTTTTTAATGAGTAAAATAGAAAAACAATTTTAAAAGAATAGCTTAAAACATGTAAAAGTTATATAAAACAAGTAGACCCTAGGGTTATGACCCCTATCCTAGGCTTCTCCACATGGCCTAAGCATTTATATTACAGGAATTCCGACTCAGTTTATAGAAAAATTATTAAAATAGCAACACCTGCTTACGTTAGCCTATTGCCCCACCTCTAACGAATGAGACGCTTGTCAGATTTCGCTCGCATAGAAATGTTTGTTAATGGTATTTACCTTTGCACAACTATTAAAGATGGGGCATTTCTCATTTCATCTTATCACTCTCGTGACTTCGGACTTAACCGTTTAAAAAAACTGCTTTCTGGTATTGCCTTTACCCTTTCGGCGCAAGTCAAATACCTAAAGGCAATACTCATAATTTCGTAGCAAGTTTTGAATAACACCCAGACTCATAAAATAAAAAGGGTGGAATTTTCGCAACTAACCTAAGTCATGCGAATAATCAAATGATAGGGTTCATACCCATAGTCCTTAGAGGATTACTCGCTCATAGTAAGAAACAATCCAACTAAAATGATAATCACGAATAAAGACATAATCGATAAATGGATAATTAAAGTAATAATTGGGAACCTGATTTATGAAAAATTAATACTTAAATTATAAAATTGATCCAACTGCTCCAATGGAGACTTGTACAAAATTGCGGAAGAAGAAATTTAAAAACAAAAACGGGAAATTAAAACTGGATAAAAACTCAAGACTAACTACGAGTTTTTATATAAAATCCTAAACATGGTAAGAATCTCCTAGTATTCAATCCCAATTACAAGTGGTTAAGATCAGATCCAAGCAAATAAAGAGTCTTGAAGTGGAAGGAATCATACCAGAAAGGAAACAAATTGGGAAAACTAACCCTCTTGTTACGGGCCGTAACAACTAATACGGGCACCTATAACAGGTCTCTGGATCTTGTATTGGGCGCATTACCATCACGGTTAGAGGGTCACTCCTGTTACGGGCCGTAATATCCATTGCAGACACCTGTAACAGGACTCTAGATTTTGTATTGAGATTTTTCGATCTTCGTCTTTTTTCGTGTTTGCCCACTTTTCATCCCTGTTTCACTTGAAACGCATATCATGACTTGAAAACAAGGGAAACACGATACCAAAGCATAAAATATAGTAAAATGAAAGGAAATCAAACCAAAGAGATGCAAAAACGATATAAAAACTACTAATAAAAGCGATATAAAAACCACATATCAAACTCCCTAAAACTTAGACCGTTGTTTGTCCTCAAGAAATAAAGCCTGCATAGAAAATCTTTGGATCAAGCGGTGTAATTCAAATGAAAGAGCTTGTGAAAATAAAGTGCGTCGATACTCATACGTGAGCTTTTGTTTCAGTTGGCTAGTTTTAATTCTCTTGGTAATCATCCATTAACAAAAGTATTACAAGAATACACACCACGGTAAAACCACAGTCCTAAATCTCCCTTTCAATCACCTCCCCAACTATGTTTTGGGCTTAAGTCTCTTCTTCGATTTTCTTTCCCTTCTCATTTGGACAATCATATTAAGGCATTTACAATTATTTTTCCGTCGCATGCATAAGATCAATAAAAAAAATTCTAGGAACCTTTTTACTATTTTTTTTTCTTTTCTTTTATGCACATTGGTGTTTATTAATCCGTTTTAGGACGACATTTGAGACTCAACAACCATTAGGATAAATAACCGGGTGAGGGTTACCCAACTTAGAAGGACTAGTTGTCTTTATTGTCTTTATTCAATTATTTTTTTGGTGCACAAATATTTGTTTTCTCAACCAACCCTATACATGTAAGTCTTTTAATCATGCCAGACTATCAATATAAACTAATTAAGGAATACTTTTTAAATTCAAGTACTATGGCACAAATCTATATGTTGTAATCGCTTCCTTACTCCATGATACCTAGGGTGTTCAGGTTATACCTAAGTTTTCAAACTTTCTCAATGTCCATGGTCCCAACCTTTCTTCTCTAAAGCTCTATATACTTGATCAACTTCCTTAAAATCAAAGCTTTCAAATGAAAATTTTTTACAGTTATAATTTGGGAGAGAATTCGATGGTGATTTTATTTTATTGAAGGAAAATACTAGCAGAAGCAAATAAAAGAAAACCAAAATAACTTAAAACAAAAATAAATACTAAAACAGGTAACCCCCCCCCCCTCCCCCCAAACTTGAACAAAATATTGTCTTCAATATTTTATCACAAGAGAGATAGGGTGAACTTATAGGTATCCTCAATGAGAAGGGGGAAACGCATCATCAGCTACTGCATCATCGCTTCCACCCGAGAATAAAAACAACACAAATATAAATGGAACATATGATTAGTGATAAAAAAAAATATGGGTTTCCTTCCACACAACGCCTTATTTAACGTCACATGGCTTGACGGCTCTCGAGTGTCTCCACTCAAAGTGGTTCCTTAAGGTCTAAATAAACCCCTTTCTCAACTACATCTCCATTGACATAGTGTTTCAAGCATTGTTCATTCACAATGAACGAGCCTGTGGTCTTGCTCCAAACTTCTATCGCTCCATGCGGTTTTGCACTCTTCACAATGAAGAGGCCTAACCACCTGGACATGAGTTTTTCGGGGAAGAGCCTAAGTCTGGAGTTAAATAGTAAGATTAATTCCCCTTCTTTGAACTCACAATATATGATTCTCTTATCATGTCAAATTTTGGTTCTTTCTTTATAGAGTTTGGCGTTCTCTTATGTATCAAGCCTTAGTTCCTCAAGTCCGCTTTACTATAACTTCCTTTTATCTCCTGCTGCCTGATAATCTAGATTTAGTGCTTTGATGGACCTGTAAGCTCTATGCTCAAGTTCAACAGGAAAATGGAAGGACTTCCCATAAATCATTCAGAAATGGGTCATTCTAATGAGGAATTTGTAGCAGTGCAGTATTCCCACAATGTGTCGTCGAGTTTAGAAGACCAATCCTTCCTAGAAAGGAATAATGTATTTTCTAAAATGGCTTTTATCTCTCTATTAGAGACCCCTACTTAGCCACTTATTTGTGGGTGGTAGGGTTTGGTAACTCTATGTCTCACCCCATACTTCTTAAGAAAGCTCTTAAATTGTCTAGCGATGAAGTGAGTCCCTCCATCGCTAATCACTAACCTAGGGACCCCAAACCTTGGGAAGATGAATTTTAAAACATTTTTATACAAATCATGCATCATTTTTCGGAGAGGCAATAACCTCAATCCATTTGGATACATAATCTAAGACTACGAGAATGTATTGGTTTCCTAGAAAGGAAGGGAATGGTCCCATAAAGTCAACCCCCCAGACGTTAAAAATTTCAACTTCAAGAATGTTATTCAAATGCATTTCATTCCTTTTAGATATGTTCCTTATGCATTGGCATTAGTCTCATTTCTTGATGAAAGCATTAACATCCTTAAAGAGAGCTGCCTAATAGAGGTCGGCTTGCAATATCTTCGATGCAGTTTTGTCGGTACTAGAATGGCCACCACAAGTGGAGGCATGGCAATGAGTCATCACGCTTTCGACCTCTTCCTCAAAGATACATCTTCAGAAAATTCCATTGACACCTCTCTTGAAAAGCAGAGGCTCATCCCAATAGTAATGTTTGAGATCGGAGAAAAATTCTTTTTTTGTTGATAGTTCATATCCGAAGGTAAGACTCTGACAACAAGGTGATTGACAAAGTCAGCATACCAAGGCGTTTCTTTTCTAATCAATGTAAAAAGTTAGTCATCCAGAAAAGAGTCATAAAGAGGCAACTTTTTTGGTTTAAGTTCGGTCAGTCGGGACAAATGACCGGCAACTACATGTCCCTTTCTTATCCTTGATCTCAATGTCAAACTCTTGTAGCAACAAGATCCACCTGATAAGTCTAGGATTTGAATCCTTTTTGCTTAGGAGATACTTAATGGAAGCATGTTCAGTGGTTACATAATTAATTTGTGCATAATCGAGAGTTCTACTAGCATAATAAATAACATGAATTTTATTGTCTTTTCTCTAGCCTAACACTGCGCCTACTGCATAGTCGCTCGTTACACATAGTCTCGAAAGGAACCTACCAATTAGGGGGTTGTGTTACAGGTGCAGAGATCAAATCCTCTTTCAAAGCTATGAAGGCCTCAAGACATTCACTGTTGAAGTTGAATTCGACATCCTTTATCAACAGCTTGGCCAGGGCTTGATAATCTTAGAGAAATCTTTGATGAAACGACGATAAAAGTCAGTATGACCTAAAAAACTCTTAACCTCCCTCACAGTGGTGGAGGGTTTAACTTCTCTATCACCTCAATTTTGACTTTGTCAACCTCTATTCCCATTCAGACACCAAGTGTCCTAGGACAATGCATTATTTAACCATAAAATAACATTTTTCCTAGTTTGACACTAGGTTAACTTTAACACATCTCTCTAAGACCTTCTCCAGATTCAACAAACACTCATCAAAACTACAACCATAGACCGAGAAGTCGTCTATGAAGACTTCCACGATGTCTTCCAAAAATTTTGTAGAAAATCGACATCATGTAGCAATGGAAAGTAGCAGGCACATTGCAAACCCCAAAAGGCATTTTTCGATAGGCGAACATACCATAAGGGCAAGTGAATGTCGTTTTCTCTTAGTCACTGGGATGTATGGGGATTTGGAAAAATCTCAAATACCCATCAAGGTAACAAAAGTGTGTGTGCTTGGCTAGACGCTCAAGCATTTGGTCAATGAATGGGAGCGGGAAGTGATCCTTACGAGACACTTTGTTAAACTTCCTATAATTTATACACATTTTCCATCCCCTGATAGTTCTAGTAACTACTTTCTTTCTCTTTCCCCTTTGACAACCGTTATTTCTCCCTTCTTAGGGACAACCTGAACTAGACTCACCCAATTACTATCAGAGATAGGATAAATTATACCGACCCCCAAGAGTTTGACCACTTCTTTCTTAACTACTTATTTCATGTTGGGATTTAGCCTCCTTTGGTGTTCCCTAGAGGGTTTATAGTAATCCTCCAGCATGATCTTATGCCTACAAACTGAGGGTCTAATCCCTTTTAAGTCATCTATAGTGTACCCAATAGCTTTAGGATATTTCTTAAGAATAGTAACAAATTTCTCAGTTTCAGACTCCCTTAGGCTTGCATTCACTATCACATGTGTGGTGGTTTCCTTATCTAAGAATTTCTATCTAAGGGTTTGGGGTAGTTGTGTTAGCTCAAGAAGGGGTTTTTGAGATTTAGGCTTTTCACCTTGTGTCATGGGCGCCTCAAGATTATAAGAGGTGAGGCTTTGGTCCATTAGTCTCTGGTTTTTCATGAATTTATGCGCTTTATAACAAATGCACCTCTATTTGATCGAGAGGAGGGGGTTCAGATACGCTTTCTTGGATGCAAGCGTCAATGACATTGACTAAACAACAAAAGTCTCTTAAGGAAGGGCTTTTCATGAGTTTCGCCAATATAAACTCAATCCTCTCCTCACCGACCTTAAAAGTTTACTTTCCCTCTTAACATCAACGATGTCTCTATATGTAGCTAAGAAGAGCCTTCCTAAGAGTATTGGGATTTGAGAATCCTCATCAATCTCCATGATAATGAAGTCAGCGGGAATATAGAATTCTCCTATCCTCACAGGAACATCCTCTAATACACCACAAGATACTTGACTGACTTATTTGTAAGTTGTAACGAGATGTTGGTCGGCTTCATCTCTACCATGCCTAACTTCTTAGGCACTGATAAAGGAATCAAGCTAACACTAGCCCCTAAATCACACAGAGCTCTCTCAAAGTTCATGGTTTGGATTTGGCAGGGGATGGAAAAACTTTCGAAATCCTTTAACTTTTTGGGAAGCATGTTTCTCATCACAGCACTGCTATCAACAATCATCGCCACTGCCTCATGATCCTCAAACTTTCTCTTGTTAGAGAGGATCTCCTTAAGAAACTTGGCATAAGTGGGCCCTTGGGATAGCGCCTTAGTAAAGGGTACATTGATGTGGATCTTTTTAAGGAGTTCCACAGACTTTTTGAATTGGGGCTCTACCTTAGCCTTCACAGATCTTTGTGGATAGAGGATGAATGGTTTATAAGGAGTAGAGTTTATGTAAGGTGCCTCCTTTTCAACTTCATCATAACCTTCCTTTACAAGTGGTGCTAGTTCGTTTACCGTAACATCATTACTCTCATTGGTACCACCTCAACTTCCTTATCGTTCTTACTATAATTTTCTCAACTTTTTTCCCTTTCTATTTTTCCTGAGGGACGCCCAAAATTTTACCACTTACTGTTGTCACAACATTCATTTGTCCCTTAGGATATTGTTGTTTAGTGATTTGAGAGATTTTAGTTTCTAACATTTGGCTATGGATGGCAATGTTCTCTACTTTGGCAGCCAGTTGCCTAAGGACTTCATTGATTTATGAGTTTTGATTTATAAACTTTTCACTTAGGTGAGTTTGAGATGCCATAAAGTTTTCTATCATTAATTCTAGATTGGACTCCTCTTGGTTGGTTGCGATAGCATTTTGGACATCTTGTGGTCCTACAACTTGTTGAGGTTGGTTGCTTTTGTAGGAAAGTTTTGGGTGGTTTTGTTACCCAGGGTTGTAGGTATTGGAATATGGATTATTATTTGATTGTTCATAAAATTGACATTTACTTAGGTAGATCCTCTGATGAGAATCATTTGGAAATCATATCCAATATATCCATTCACACCGCAAATCTCACAGCTGAGAGTAGCGGGGGTAACAGAAACAACAGGGTAAGGTGTAGTAGAAGTAGCAGAGGCGATGCTTAAATTTTAAATCTTTTGATATAGGGCATCAAACTTAACATTCATGTGATCAAATTGACTCACTTCATAGATCCCTCCGATTTTAGGGGTGGTCTTAGCGGCGACTTATCACGCGTTTCCCCAAGAATGATGGTTTTTGGTCATTTCCTCAATAAGGTTATATATTATATCTTGGGGGCTCTTCATGAGGGCTATGCCAGAAGCCGCATAAAGGGTCATCATAGTGGAATGAAGGAGACCTTTATAAAAGATGTGGATTATCATCTATTTTTAAGCCCATGGAAAGGGCAAAGCCTTAACAAATCCTAAAAACACTCCCAAGCGTCAAACAAAGATTCCCCCTCTTCTTGCTTAAATATTATTTATCTCATTCCTAACTTGGACTGTCTAACTTGGCGGAAAGTATTGCGCGAGAAAAATGGCCTTTAATTGAGCCCAAGAAGTGATAGAATTAACGGGTAGAGATTGAATTCAAGCCTGTGCTCGGTCTCTTAGGGAGAAGGGTGTCATACCCCAAAATTTACCCTCAGATTCTTTGATCTTCTAATTTTATTTTATTTTACGTTTTATTAACTTATTATATTTTAAGTTTAATTATTTCATTTTCCTTTTTCACATCATACACCAGTTCACTACCCAAAACTAAATCCAGCCTGCAAAACTAAACCATTTACACAACACTCCAAATTTGACTTGCTCAACTCTAGCTACCATAAGCAACAACAACTAAACAATGACCATTGATCCTATCTTTCCTAAACCATATACCCTCCAAAGCCTACTCCATGACACATACTGCACATAGCAAAATCTTATTACTACATGCCAAATCCCTGTTATCACCAATTTGAAAATAACAGAAATTGCGTCACATATATCTCAACACTACCCAAACAAAACATAGACCTTGCACAAAAACCTGCTATGTAAAAACTATTGAACATAGAGCATTGACAAAAAAACAACAAGACACTAAAACTAAAAATTGGATCAAAGAGTTGAAATAGAAGAGAAAGCAGAACATCTATAAAGGGGGACAAATTCTGAAGAAGAAAACATTTTTTTGAAAAAAAAAACTCTTACTATTTCTCCACCGTGTGAAATGCTACAAGACAGACACCATAGAAAACCATAGAAAACAAACACCATAGAAAACCATAAAAAACGAACACCATAGAAAATCAGGCAGAACCTTATTTGACCTTCCTCTCCAACATCATCAACTTCATAGCATCTATCATAACAGTCGCCTCACCTTCATCTAAACCACACATCACAACAACAAACGAAAACAAAGCAAAGCGAGCGAACAAAAAGAATGGAACAGAGAGAAGTGAGAGAACTGAATTAGAAGAAGAAAGAAAGGATTTGTACCAGGTTCGTTATTCTGCCGTTCTTTTGATTCATGAAAGAGAAGGAAATCAGACCAAGGAGTTGTTTTTTGTTCTTTGTTTTCGCGTGAGATTGTTGTTCGGTTTTGATTAAAGAGGAGGGTAGGAGATTGTCATGAAAGGTGAAGGAGGCGATGGCAATTTGAGAGCAAGTTTGAAGTGATTAGAACGTAATCATGTGTCATACCCTCTTCTTACGTTTCTGAGGTTCGGTTTTAAAGTAAAGTGAAAGTAGTTAGGTTTTCTCCCAAAGTCTTTAACCATGATATTTGGGTTGGGTCATCCAACCCACACTTTCTAGGCCCGCCATTTTTTTTAGAACAAGATTTAGTATTTTAGAATTTAGTTTCTTAGTTTTTAAAATTGATTATTTTAGTTTCTTTAAGATTTAGTTTTTAGAACTTAGTTTTTTTTTGTTTTCTTAGAATTAATTATGCAGTTTTTAATTAAATTCTGACTTATTTAATATTAATTAGCTTTTAGTTTTAATTAGAATTTAGTTATTATCTTTTTATTTATTAAATTTATTTTATTTTTTAATTTAATTTAATTAGAATATAGTTAATTAGCTTTTAATTAGACCTTAATTCATTTTAGTTTTAATTTGAGATGTTAGAATTTAGCTTAATTAGTTTTTTAGAATTTAGCTAGTTAATTATTTAATTAGTCTTTAGTTTTAATTATATTTTAATTCAATTAGTTTGTTTTAATTAGATTTTAGAATTTAGTTATTAGTTTTTAACTAGATTTTAGAATTTAGTTATTAGTTTTTAACTAGATTTTAGATAGTTAACTAGTTAATTACTTTTTAGTTAATTAGTTCTTATTCTTGTTAATTAGAATTTATTTTATTTTGTCTTTTAGATTTTAGTTTAATTAATTTTTAGTTTAATTAATGAATTAGCTAGTTAATTAGTTTTTGATTTAATTAGATTCTCATCTTAGTTAATTCTTAAATTAATCATGACATTTCCATATTTTTTTTGTTTTAGTTAATTCCTGATGTTCAATTTTGAATATAATCCTTGATGTTTTTGGCTGTGATTAAATCCCGATTTTCATGTCCTATCTTTTAAGTGTTTAATTTGTCTGAGCATTTACTGTATATATTGCTTTTCCTCTCACACTTGGGGCTCGAGGTTTATCTCTTTGTTCCTCAGTTGCTTCCTCCCTAGTTCCAAAGAAAAGGATCCCCCTTGTTGATTGTCATGTCATACTTAGCATAACCTTAGGTTCTTACCCTTTATCCAAATCTTAGTTTAGAGTCGCTGCACTTTATGTAGGTGTCTCACCGCAGACATTTACTTTTCCCATTGAAACCTTGACCACAGTCAAAAGTTCCTCGCCCCTATTGAAGGGAACTACGAACACTCTGATTTCTCATTTATCGATGAGAATATGTAGACACAAGTTGCAATTTCTTGGCGAGCTCACTAACAACTAACTTATTTGCAACTTAGGATTGGAGTCACCGTGCTCCAGATAGTCGTCCTGCCGTGGATATTTCCCTTATTTACCTTTGTCATAGGACTTGGAGTCTCCGTGCTCTATTTAGTCGTCCCGCCGTGGACATTCCCTTCCTTGCTAATTTAACCTTAGTTTAGAGTCACCGCACTCTATGTAGATGTCTCACCGCAGACATTTACTTTTTTCTTTGGAACCTTGACCACAATCAAGAGTTCCCCACCCCTATTGAGGGGAACTACGGTTGCTCTGATTCCATTCCCGTCAGGATACGTAGGCATGATATGCGATGTCTTGGCGAACATACTTTACACATACGTTGTATATGCTTTAGATCTTTACCTTGGCACACTTCCTTTAGCAAACACACTTTAACATAACATAAATACTGACAAGAGGTTCCTGTAGAGTACTATAGATACTTAGGATGCTAACACCTTCCCTAGGTATAACCAACCCCCGAAATTTAGATCTCTTAGTTGTGTTATTACATAGCGCACTGATCAGTGCATTTTGATGCACCTTCCTCTATATTTATACTTAGACATTTCTATAGTTTAGTTTGTTTAATTTCCTATTTTATGATGTTTTTACAATTTAATTTATTTTCAGCTTTATTTGATTTTCGTTTGTTATTTTTAGCATTAGCAGCTTTTAATAAAAAAATTCATAACTAGAGCTACAGAAATCGGATCAAGGCGTTCTACCAGTCGTTGGAAAGCTAAGAAAAAGATCTACAGCTTTCATGTTGCTCAAGGAAGTTGATTTGTATTTCTTGAGTCTCGAATAATTCGTTGAAGTTTCTGACTTGTGATAATGTAGTTGTTTTTCCCTTTTGGGCCTGATTTAGGTTTCCGACCCAATTGAGTATGTAATGCAAACCTTATTCTGTTTATAAGGTTGCTGGTGTGATACAAAATGGTACCCTAGTTTATTTTACTAATTTCTTTTTGCTTTTCATAAATTTCATGGCGAACTAATCCTGAGGGAAAATTTGTTGGTTTCGAATCCTGTAATTCTTTGAGGTTTATTTCAATTTCGATTTAATTTAATTCGGTTCCAATTTGTTTTATAACTTCGTTTACTTAATTCATTATTATAATATAAATTGGATTTAATTCGATCGATTAATGTTCCTTAACTTAATCGCGGATTAACTTAGCTTTTTCGTTAATTTGCGCCATCTTTAACCGTCTACTTATTTCGGTAATTAGTAATATAATTCGTGCGATGTTGACGACGCTTGTTCATCAATATTGCAATCGAATAGGAATTGGAACCGCTTAGGAATTAGAATTGTAATGACCGATGATAAGTTGGGAGTCGAATCGGTAGATAACCTATTTTAATCACTTATTTTAAAAGTCACTTATTTTACTGTTCATTTTCTTAATCGAATCATAAATCAAAACAACCCCCCCCCCCCCATAAACCTTTTCTTTAATTGGTTATTTTATAAACAAGAATCCTTGTGAGTTGACATTCGAGTTACTGTCGTTTTACTACATTTTTCAAATTACTCGTTTCTGATTCGCGCACGACAGCGGATCACGCACTTAGGGTTTTCTTTGATCTTTACCCTTTCCTTTGGATAAATCAAATCTCGATGGTGAATTTCATGATTTGTGATTCAAGTTAATTAGTAACTTGATATTTGATTCTCACCACAACAAAAGGGAATATAGTCTAAGGTGAATAACGTTCTGGTTGACACCATTTACCTTCACAGTGCCACAATTGTCTATAAAGATGGATAGATGTAGGTTTGGATTTTCTAAAGGTAACTCTAAAAACTCGTTTTGTTGGACCATACTTATCAATGACAATTTAAGCTCAAAATGGTTCGCCTAAATAGGCGGGTGCACAATACTACATTGTGGTTCCTCATCCGTGGAAATCACATAACCTTTCAAAAGTTTCGTGTTAACAACAGAAGCAGTAATCGCAAATTGTCTTTGAATTTTGTGCCTTTTTAACAAACACTCAATTTCGTCAACAGGTTTGACTAAAGTATTAACAGAACGTGTTTTAAGCATATAAAGGTAGCAGTAGAATTTGAACAAATAAAAATAAAAAATCCAGTCTCTACGATGATCAAATAGAACTTAAATATTAACGCAATTGATCCTCAGCAACGGTGTTAAAAACTTGACATGCCACAAGTGTACAACTAACTTCAAGTAGTAAAAAGTATCGAACCTCAGAGACCAATGGTTATACACCAATTTCTATCCTATCGGTATAAAGCTATAGCGGCCGAATTTTGGGTTTTTAAAGAGTAAAATAGAAAAACACTTTTAGAAGAATAACTTAAAACGTGTAAAAATATATAAAACAAGCAGGACCTAGGGTTATGAATCTTATCCTAGACTTCTCCGCATGACCTAAACATTTATATTACGGGAATTCCAACTCAATTTATAGAAAAATAGTTTAAATAGAACACTTGATTTTGCTAGCCATTACCCTACCTATAACGAACAAGACGCTCATTGTCTTTTGCTCACACATAAACGTTCATTAGTGTTTTTACCTTTGCACAACTATTAAATATGAGGCCTTTCTCAATTTCATCAAATCACTTTCGTGACTTCAGACTTAATCATTTAAAAAAAAACTTTCTGGTATTGCCTCTACCCTTTCGGCACAAGTCAAATACCTAAAGGCAACACTCCTACTTTTGTAGAAGTTTTGAATAACACTAAGAATCTTAAATAAAAAGGGTGGAATTCCCTCAACTAGCGTAAGTCATGCGAATAATCAGACGATAGGGTTCATAACCCTTAGTCCCTAGAGGACTACTCGCTCATAGTAAGGAAAAATCCAACCAAAACGATAATCACGAATAAAGACATAATCAATAAACGAATGATTAAAGCAATAATTAGGAACCTGATTTATGAAAAAGTAATACTTCAATTATAAAATTGATCCAAGTACTCCAATGGGAAATTAAAACTGGATAAAAACTCAATACTACCTATGAGTTTTTATATAAAATCCTAAACATGGTAACAATTTCATAGTATTCAATGTCAATTACAAGTGGTTAAGATCATATCCAAGCAAATAAAGAGCCTTGGAGTGGAGCGAATCAGGCCAGAAAGGAAACAAATCGGGAAAACTGTCCTCTTGTTATGGGCTATAACAACTGTTATGGGTACCCGTAGCAGGTCTCTAGATCTTGTATTAGGTGCATTACCATCATGGTTGCAGGGCCACTCCTGTTATGGTTCGTTTGTTGCATACCTAGTAAATGCACATTCATATGCTCTATTAGCGAGTTTAACTCGCTTCAGATCTAGAATTTTGACATAAGCCTGACAATTCCAAGCTCTAAAGTAAGACAAGTTTAATTGTCTTTTCTTTAATATCTCATAAGGAGATATCCTATTTTTAGACTTGGGTACTCTATTCATGACATAGCAACGATAAGGAGCAACACCAGTGAGGAGCAACACCAGAATTCAAACCAATTGCAACGATAAGTTCAATAAGAGTTTTATTCTTTCTTTTTGTTCACAATTCCTTTTAGGAGAGTGTGATGCACTCGTTTCATGTACAATTCTATGTTGTTTATAAAATTCATTAAATAATTTGGAGTCGATTAAACCAAATCATAGTTACTGCAACATGGAACAATATCGCAGTTACTGTAATAATTATACAAATCATCTATGAGTTGATTAAAAATATGATTTTGTAGAGATAATCATTCTCTTTTCATAAGGTAGTTTCTTTTTTAAGCTGTAAATCATTTGCTTTAGATTTGCAGTAGAGTATAATTCAGACAAGTTAATAGTTTAGTATAAATTCACAATTTTGTTACCATTAGTTTGCTTGGTTGATACAGAAGGAACAACAAGAATGTCCTCAGTAAAAAAATGGGTAACCTTTAAGGTTAAGAAAAAAAATTCACTTTAGCTTGCCAACGTTTGAAGTGAGAACCATCAAACTTAAATAGTTTGTCAGATACATCGGTCACAAAATTACCAATAACTTATTTAGTAGCCAAGGCAATTTTTCAAACGTTTTTAAAATGTTGTTTCACGGTTTTGAAAATCAGTCGCGGAAGAAATTATCGGGTCAAGTCATAGACTATTTCGCTCTTTTTAAGACGTTTCGCGACACTGCCCAAAATTATACAACGCAATCGAACTACCGTAGTGCCTCCAAGCTAAAGTCGTCTAGTTATATATTGTACGATTACTACTTATATGGTATATAATCGATCTAGAAATACACTCTCTGATGGTGCAAAGACCATTCAAATATGATATAAATATCACTCGTAGTATCTGGTATAACGACCAATCGTAATAATTTCTCAAACCAAGAGAAATTTCAATATTTCTCCAAAGAAAATTCAATAATGGACATTTGACTACTTAAAATAATTTCTCAAATAAAAAAAATTCAAATAATTCTTTAGAAAATTCAAAAATTAACATTTGCAACTTTTCAACTCAAACGGAAAAAAATTAACTTATTTCTCTCTAAAAGAATTCAAAAAAATACTCTAAAAATTCAATGAGTAGAATAAAGAAGGAGATAGTTATTAAACAACTCTTCCTATCCTATTTCCTTGCTTTCACTCACAATTTTAGACTAGAATCTAAACAAAAGAGCATGTTTATTTTAAGTTTCCTTTTAATGAAGAATTTCACGGTATACCTGATATAGTATGAGTCATACTTAACCAATTCATGTACATACTCCTCTTGCTTGCTGGATGTGAAATCTAACCTCAGTACAATCAATCATACTAGCTACTATTAGATTTTTTTTTTTTTTGTGAAAAATATCTATTTTTCTTACTTATTTAAGAAGAGAAAAAGAAAGAATAATAACATGACAAAGTTCACAAATAGACTAAAACAGTGGAGAGTTATAAACCCAGGGCCAACGGGTCCATATGTATTATTGCACTTACAAACAATGGGACCTCTGGCTCTTTGTTCATTTCTCTAATTTTGGACTAGAATCTAGGCAGAAGGACATGCTTATTTTAAGCTTTGTTTTATTGAATCTCACTTCTAGCATTATGATACCTTACGTCGGCAGCCTTTATTATAATTTTTTCTTTATTTTTTTCTCTTAAAAATACAAAAAGGTCTTGTGTCAAAGAGAAATGCAAAAGTAAAGTAGAGTGCCTCACTCTTTGATGAAACATGGTCACGACCTACAAACAATGGGTCACTACCCTTTGAAATAGATACACAAGCAACCTATTAGACATCACAAATTCACTTTAATAACAAGCAACCTATTAGACATCACAAATTCACTTTAATAACAAGCAACCTATTAAACATCACAAATTCACCTCAATACGGCTTGGTTTAAACTTTAAAGCATGCTTTGAACATTATAGCATGTGGGAAATAGGGAATGTCTAAGACATTTTTCTATGGCATGACAATTGGTTAGGTTATAAGATTCGAGACTTCATTGTCCTTCCAAATCAACTCAAGTACCCGAAAATTACTACTATCCAAAAACTAAGTCAATGAGGTATTTTAAACATTATAATAATTTCATCACTTTTGCACAATATATATATATATATATATATATATATATATATATATATATATATATATATATATATATATATATATATATATATATATATATATATATATATATATATATATATATATATATATATATATATATATATATATATATATATATATATATATATATATATATATATATATATATATATATATATATATATATATATATATATATATATAATCAACTTATTCTAAAAATAAGTTTTTTAATTTATTCCACATCATAGTCTTAAAATTGAATCTAATTTAGTAGTTAAATTAATATTTTTACTTATAACCATTCGATTAAATCTAATTTAAAGACTATGATTGTGGAGTAAGTTATAAAAACTTACTCTTAGAGTAAGTAAATCCTCACTCATATATATATATATATATATATATATATATATATATATATATATATATATATATATATATATATATATATATATATATATATATATATATATATATATATGTATATATATATATATGTATATATATATATATGTATATATATATATATATATATATATATATATATATATATATATATATATATATATATATATATATATATATATATATATATATATATATATACACACACACACACATGATGAAGACACTCAAATTTGGAAAGTTCAAGCAATGAAACAGTTACATTAAAAAATGCATATAAATGGTACAGTAATGAACATGCATAAGCTAGTTGGGTTAGAATCATCTGGCAACCTTACATTTCACAAACAAAATCTCTCATCTCTTGGAGACTCGCGCGTCATGCCTTCGCCACAAATCACAATCTTAGAAGAGAGAAATTACATTGAGTTCTAGATGTTTCATATGCGCTCAAAACTTAAAAACTCATAAACACTTTTCTTGAATTACTATTAAAAATTGCAATTATGAACATGGTTGAAATCGTTGTTATGCATACTGCTTGATCGAACTATCTAATTTGTGAACCTATACAACATTTATAATCTAGGTTGGTGTCTATAACTCAAAAATCTTATTATTGTAATCATTACCTTAATCATCTAAAAAACTTGGCACACCAGAAATACACTCAAATTTAATGAAGCTTAGATAAACTTTGGTACGGAAGTTAGAGATATAGAAAATTTGATTCACAATGCATCTACCTCACTTAAAGTACATATGTACTCATTGATGCATGAATTCACTGTCCTAAAATACTTTGATATAAACTGTAGACCCTTTGCACCTTGCATTAAGAAAATCAATTAGAATGTCCACAACCTCAATAGGTTAAATGTAACACATATGAGGTGTCTCGAGGGAACCCTATACTTGTAACTTGTTGAAGAGTTTTTCGTGATTCGTTGGGCACCTACTTAGGTGCATTCTCAAGCAAATATGGGTGAAATTGTGTCTGGTCACTAACAATATGTCACACACGATATTGAAATAATGTGCAAGATGATCTAAATTAATTGATTAGTATTTAAACATATAATAAATAAGAAACACATGGAATTGATAACCTAGTTTGGTGCAAATGTTAACTACATTTGGAGGGTTGTAGTCCAGTGGAAAGGAAATTGACGGTCTTATCTAAACTCTCATAATTTAGTTCCATTTTCCTATAACTACCCTTGAATTTCAACTCAAACTCCCCCCTAAATATGAGATTCATTCACTTTCATTCAAACACTTTCCCAAGTGTTTGTAAGAAATAATATTTCAGACGTGACAAATTTCACGAGTACATACCAAAAGCTCTATCTTTCCTATAACCATAAAAGAATAACAACTGATAGATTTTTACACAAGCAAGACACACTACAAAAACAAATAGCTAAACTCTGGAACGTCTGAATACTCTTTTGATGTGTGTCTGCAATAAGGTAGACGATATCTTTATAAATAGATGAAAGTCCAGTCAAAAACCCATTAGGATACCAATTGTAAGTAGAGTTGCACCTAAGAGGGGGGTGAATTAGGTACTGAAAATCTTTTTTCGGTCTTAATGAAGATTTCTTGTTTTACTTTCCTAAAATTTACTAAGTGTTGAATGCAGTAAAAGCAGAAAGTAAAGATACACGGCGGTGTATCCTGGTTCTCCACACAGCCCGAGAGTACTTCAGTCCCCTTTCAACACGAAAGAGATTTTTCAATATTGTTAGATCCTAAGACAAGACTTCTACCTAGTCTTTCTTATACAGACTCTAACCAATCAAAACACCAAGAACAATTCTCTTAGATTTTTATCACTAAGTCCAATGAGAAAAATCCTCTCAAAATGGACCTTTTGCTTCCAACAATTCTGGACAACAAGGTTACAACCTTATAAATTTATTTTCAACAATCCTGGAAAAATAAGATGTAATCAAAGAACAAATAATTCTGATTTGAGTAATTTGCAACAGTATTCAATTATCAATCTTGCGACTGATATTCTTCTTGAGATATCAACTCTTATATATCAAATACAAGTGTTCAAGAGTAAAGGAATGAAACCATGATGAAATAATGAAATTTGAGGTGCAGCAGTTTCACTCTTGAAAATTGAGAATTTTTGACACTTGTGAAAATTTGGAATTTGAGAGATGAAATGAAATTTGAATTTTTTTGCAAGAAGGTTAATATCAAAGTCTGATATTATGAGGTATATAAATGCCTCTAAGCACGTTTTCAAAAGAGTGCAAATGACCAAGAGTTGTCATGGTTCAAGAAGAAATGAGAAAACACAATTCTGCAAACAGATGCAATTTTCTGGCTCACTGGGCCAGTAGTAACCGGTTACCATATGTGGGTAATTGGTTACCAGCCTCAACGTTTGAAAAAATTTGAAAGATTACATAGGGTAACCGATTACCAGGAATAGGTAACCGGTTACTCAGAACAGGTTTTGCTAAAAAAACATTTTGAAACAGAGGAAAAATGCATTGTAAGAGTTTTCAAATAATTTTAAAATGATATGCAAGAATGAGAGATGAAGTTGAACACTTGTACAAGCTATATAGAAGCTGAATGTTGTATCTTCATTTGTGTAGAACTTTGTCTTCATTCTTTAACAAGTCTTGACATATTGATTTAACATTGAAGTTCTTCAAGCTTGATTTCTTTGAGATTATTTTATCCATCTTTGTATGTTGTAGAGTGTGTCATCATTAAAATCGTTTGAGAAGCCATGTCTTCACACAAACAAAATCTTCAACAAACTGAATTGTTTACTCAAAGTAAATCAAATTAAATATTTCTAAGCATATTCTGATAATAAACTATTTTTCAACCGAAATATTTTCAAAACAAATCAGCAGAATCTTGAACAAAATAATTCTTTCTTTCTAAACCTTCTTTGATGCAAAAAAAAATTGTTCCGGCTTTGCTAGGGTTAGGTGACCATGGGCAAACGAGGCATTAGACGACCAAGGAACCAGCACTATGCCAAAAAAGACCTTTAGCAGCGCTTTTTTTTGCCTTTAGCAGCGCTTAAAAGCGCTGCCTAAAGTGGCGCTGCTAAAGGTAAAGACAACGCTTTTTTTTGCCTTTAGCAGCGCTTTTTTTTTGGCCTTTAGCAGCGCTTTTTTCACCCTATAGCAGCGCTTTCATAACCGCTGCCTAATCCCCCTTCATCTCCCCCCTTTAGCAGCGCTTTTTAAAAGCGCTTTCTTAGACCCCCCTTTAGCAGCGCTTTTTTAAAGCGCTGTCTTAGACCCCCCCCCCCCCCCCCCTTTAGCAGCGCTTTTTTAAAGCGCTTTCTTAGACCCTCATTTTCCAACCTATAGCAGCGCTTTTTTATGCCTCTTTTTGCCCCTTTAGCAGCGCTTTTTTTAAAAGCGCTGTCTATTCTTCACGATTTTGAATTTTTTTTTTTTAAAAAATAATCACATTTTTTATATATTTTTCAATAAACCTGCTTATAACAAATACATTCCCTGCTTATAATTCAGGTCTTTAGTTCAACAGTTTGGCCTTATATATAACAATTATTTTGGCCTTATTTTTGTGTATTCATCAATTTGCAATATTATACACAATAACTAAAGTATACATTATAATTCATCACTTTGAAATATTATACACATAAACCTGCTTAAATATATTACAACACAGTCCGATCCTCAGAACAAAATCACATATACAATCAATTCACATATAATTACAAATCTGATAACTTTACAAATAGATACAATATCAGATGTCACATTAGGAAGAAATAAACTTAACAATCTTTACTTGACTATTGAATTCTGTATGAGACTGCATGAAGTTCACTATCAGCCACAAATACACGGTTTTCTTCAAGCTTTGTATCATTATTCAATTGAATGTCTTCCAAGCTTAATTCAATAGAACATGATTCATCTTAACAACAACACAAGCAAAAACAATAATAGATAAGTAACAATACACTTGAACAGGCCCATGTAGATCATTAAGTACTAGATTTCTATGAAATTTTCAGTTCTTATCATTATTTGAAGTTTCTGTTAATCAGATTAATAATTAAATATGTATTTATAGAATTAATCTTCATTATCATTACCTTCTAATATATATTTCCTCATGAAGTACCAAAGCAGCCAATACAGTCACAATCACTGTCACAAGAGGGCTAAACAATGCAGAGAAAAGAGGTCCTCTCTGTGTTATGCACCATGCTTGAAGACAAAACATAACCGCTGATCCCATAATTCCCTACAAAATATATTTATTACAAATTATCTAGGATTATGATGTATAAATATTGGTGTGTATCATCATGAAAAATTACCGCATATAAAGTGGAACCAAATTGAAGTAGAGAATTAATCTTCCATGCATTAAGGTTTGGCTCCAAGAATACTGTCACTACGGCTGATTGTAATGTTGAAATGAAACACATCCAAGCTGACAGTGATAAATAATTAGGATGACTTTTGTAAACTGGAACCTGAAAAATATATAAGGGTGAAATGTTATATGTTTATAGAATAATAGTTATATCATAAGTATTAATTATTAAGATTTTAAAAAACAGTCTCTGATGGTACCGATATTGATTTTGTTATTGATTCTGTTATTGACGGTTTTTATGATAAGGAATTAATTATGGTTAATTCACATCCGCAACAACCACTAACACCTGTGCCGACTAAAATCGCGTAAGCATAGACCGTTATTTAAGACTTTGATTGTACTGAAATTAAGTACCTGCAAAATTAGCCAAAATGACCAGGCAACACTACTTGCCAAAAGAAAAACACATCCTAGCAACCAATTCTTATCAGTATCACTTCCAGCCATGATTGATTTTGAAGGTATGATCATTGCATTTAATAGTTTTGGACCCTTCAACAATACTATAGACAAAGCTCCACAAATACATATCAAAGTCCCCACAATTTTGGTTATAGTTCTCAAACTTCTAATATTTACTTTTTCCATTCTGTAAAATATTCAAAGAAACATATTATTATTGGTTTGAATTTTGATTGACTAACAAATATAAGTTAAGTTAGTTATTAATTACCCTACAAAGGTTGCTATTAAAAATGTAACTCCGGGAATAAGATTGATCATGGCACTTGCAATTGAAGAAGACGAAAGATATAGTCCCTCAAAATATAGATTTTGATACAATGTAATGTTGCAACATCAAACATCATTATACATATACAAACATAAAGCTGTATGAATGATCTATACATTCTAAAACTATATCCACATTCATGAAGACACGTGAATTCATTAAATGTTGTGTAACTCGCCAAGCAAACTTTATTTCAAAAAAGTTGTCGGATCTATATATTTATGTTTTAAAATTTAATAAATAAATAAGAATTATTTGTGAATTTAGACTATTTCATAGAAAAATAAATAAATTTCAAGATTAACAGAAACTTAAAGCTTTCATCTAAATCACAAATAGTGTGAAGTTTCTAAAGCAACATAATCTAAAAAATCATTGAATATATGTGCAGTATTTCCCTTATAAAAATTATTAGTAAAAAGAACTCATATAAGGTGTGGCATTTCAGCAAACACCTTGTATACGGCTAGATATAATGAAAGTTAACATAAGTAAATTCATTGTGGCATTTCAACAAACACCTTGTATACAAAACTCAAGTCAATATCAAACGAGTAATTTTCATCAACGGTATCAACAAAAACAAGTCAAAAACTCAGAAAAGAAGTAACACTAACATCATATAATCCAAAAAAATGAAATACTAAGACATTAATCCAGAAAAATGCAAAATGAAAAACTTCAAATACCGTAATAATGGACGGACGGCGGCAGAATGAGGTGACGACAGAATGACCGGAAGAAAGACGACGAACGGAGGCGCGGACGGAATGCGTCGACGGTGACTGTTCTAATTCTGAATAGGGCAACATTCGCGAGTGGAAATAAGAAAGAAGAAGACTGTTCTGATTCTGTGAAAATATTGGAATTTTTTAAATTTATGCTACTTAAACCTATTGCAGCGCTTTTTTTGGCATTTAGCAGCGCTTTTAAAAGCACTGCTATAGGCCTGCCTTAGGACCCCCTTTAGCAGCGCTTTTTTTGGCATTTAGCAGCGCTTTTAGAAGCGCTGCTATAGGTATGCCTTAGGACCCCCTTTAGCAGCGCTTTTTTTGGCATTTAGCAGCGCTTTTAAAAGCGCTGCTATAGGTCTGCCTTATGACCCCCTTTAGCAGCGCTTTTTTAAAAGCGCTTTCGTAGACCCCCCCTTTAGCAGCGCTTTTTTAAAGCGCTTTCTTTGACCCCCCCCCCCCTTTAGCAGCGCTTTTTTAACAAGCGTTGTCTTAGGTATGCTATTTTTTTGTTTTTATTTTTCATGACCCTTTAGCAACGCTTTTTTAGAAAGCGCTGTCTTTTGTTGCGCTGCTAAAAGTCATTTCTGGCGTAGTGCAGGTGGCAGCGCATCGGAAAGGAGCTGAACGGGCAATTGTAACACATGTTGTTATTGAACAAGACATTAAAGAGACAGAACGAACAATTGTAACACTTACTAGTATTGCACAAGACAATTAAGATACAGAAAAACGGAATGCAGATGAAAAACACCAATATGAAGAAATTTCAACAGTCGAGAAGAAATAATCCAGAAAAGCGCAGAAGGCCTAGAGAAACATGTGGATACCCTATCTAAACCCTGGGTAAATATGATCAAAGGTGATAGGAACCTTAGTAGAGGTATGACTGTGGAGTTTGTTGCGCCATACTTCATAAATGGGGAAATAGAAATCAGGATAGAAGATTCAGATGTCGAAGACGAATTGGAATTCTGGGAAAACATAATAATTCTATTTGCTTTAGGGGATTTGCTCTCGATGAATGATGTAAAAGATTCATGGAGAAATCATGGAATTTTGTTACAATGCCATATTTATATTATAATGATGAGGGATACTTCATTGTCAGATTAAAAAGCGTGCTAGATAGGGAATCTGTAATGACATAAGGACCTTATTTCATTCATGGAAAATCAGTCTTCATCAGAAAATGGAGCCCATAATTTGAGATGAAAGAGGACCTCCTACGAGTTCTACCCCTGTGGGTTACAGTTCCCAACCTACCACTGCACATATGGGGAGAGAAGAGTATCTCCAAGATCACCAGTGCAATTGGGAAACCAATCATAATAGACTAATGTATTGTGAAGAAATTACGCATTTCGTATGCTAGGGTTTTGGTGGAAGTGGATATCACGCAGAAACTGAAGGAAGCTATAAGTATCAGGGACCACAAAGGAAAATTGATGGAGCAAAAAGTTGAATATGAATGGAAACTAGCATACTGTCAAAAATGTATAAAGATAAAGCATGACGGTGACTTGAAAAGAAAGAATGAGAAGAATGCTAAAGTTTGGAAACCTATGACAAACAAGTTAAATCCTACCAAACAAGCAGACAAAGTGAATCATATACAGGAAGCAGATAGTAGCCAAGCCATTCAACAGAAGGAGAATACAAAGGAGAATTCTGATGTGAAAACACCAGAACCTATCAAACAAAATGAAGAATGGACTATGATTACAACTAGAAAATTGGATAAAGGAAGGAAAGGTACGAGTCACACACTTAAAACTTCTTTTGTGAAGTTTCAGAATTCTTTCACCCCCTTAGGATTGGAGAGTGTCCTATGGGAGAACACAACCTTGACACATGCTTGTGACTTGTAACGTCAGGGGTATCAATAAACAAGCTAGGCATAAAGAGATAAGCTCCTATATCTCTACTTTTAATGTCCCAATTCGTGCCTTGGTGGAAATTAGAGTGAAAAAACAAAAAGCTGATAAAGTTAGAAGGAACTTTGGAAAGGTATGGAACTTTATAGATAACTATGAAAACCACATAAATGGTAGGATTTGGATATTATGGAATCAGAATAAAATAGGGTTTAAAGTACTAACTTCCACTGAACAATTCATCCATGCAAAGGTATATGGATTGGACCAAACTCATATGTACACAGTTACTGTGGTGTATGCTTTTAATCAACTTGAACTTATGAGGCATCTTTGGAAAGATATAGAAACACTTAGCAGAGATATTAGTGGCCCGTGAATTATAATGGGAGACTCCAATAATGCAGTTTCAAGTCAGGATAGAATTGGAGGAAATGCAGTTAATGAAGCTGAGTATAGGGACCTGGTAGACATGATGCAAGTTGTGGGTTTATTTGAAGCACCAACTCAAGGTAAACATTATACTTGGACTAATAAACACACTACTGAAGTGATTTACTCTAGGATTTACATGGTTTTGGGGAATGCAGAGTGGTATCAGAATTTTCATGATGCTTTTGTTGAAATTTTATCCCCTAACATATCTGATCATGCATTTGTGAAAATTGGCAACCATAAGCAAGACATAAGGAGGAAAACTATGTTCAAGTTCCTGAATTGTTTGACTTAGGACCCTTCTTTTATCCAAGTTGTGCAGAATAGTTGGCACATGAAGGTGCATGGAATACCTATACAAAGACTTTGGACAAAACTGAAGAGGCTCCAACCTGCGCTTAAGCAAATGACCAGAAGATATATTGATATTCAAAATTAAATAATCCAGGCCAGACAGGAGTTATACCAAGCCCAGGAGAAGCAACAACAAGATTTATCCAATGAATAAACCATTGAGCATATCGGGTTATGTATAGAAATAATCATTCACCTCAATCAAATAGAAGAGGATATTCTGAGACAAAAGGCTAAAGTTAAATGGTTGCAGTTAGGTGACAACAATAATGCATACTCCCATACTTCTATGAGGGAAAGGAATAAACAAAAAGGGTTGTATAGTATGCAGGCTCTGAATGGGGACCTACTTAGTAACCAAGAGGACATTGAGAAAGAGATTGTTGATTTTTATACAAAGCTGGTAGGCACAAACTCATCTAATTTAAAAGGCATTGAGGTTCCTATAGTGAAAGCTGGAAAAAATTTAAGTAGGGAAGATGCTCATCAGCTTATTAAACCTGTATAAGAGAAGGAAATATGGGATGCCCTTAACAATATATGAAAGAACAAGGCCCCAAGAATTAATGGCTTCAATGCTTACTTTTTCAAATAGGCTTGGCAAATTGTAAAGTATGATGTTATAGCGGCTATCAGTGAGTTTTTTTAGACCAGTACCATGTACAAAGCCATCAATTCTTGGGATATGGGGCCAATAGCTTGTTATAGTACTTTATACAAGACCATTTCCAAAATCTTAACTTCAAGACTTGGTAAAATCATTGGTGTCGCAACTGCAAAAAAAACGGCGGAAACAAACAGAAGAATCGCCACCGAACATTATTTATCCCAAAGAGAGGGAAATGAAACGATCGAAAAAAACATGAAGAACGGGAAAAGACAAGGCCATCGCAACAAAATCTTGGGTTCAGGAGTCGGTTACGCAAGGGGAAGGTATGAACACCTCTCACGTCCGTTGTACTCAACGGGATCCACACTTGTTATCTAATCAAAAGGTGTGTTATTTAAAGACTACTGCTAAACGGAAACGGAAAAGAAAAAGAAAGAGACTCAATAGGATATCACCGTCCTATGCCTACGTATTCCCTCGTGCAATAGGAAAGTCAGAGTCAACGTAGTTTGGAAAACTACGGGTGATGGGGGAAGGTTGCTCGCCAAGACATCGCCATTTTGTGCCTACATATCCTTATCTGGTATGAAAAATCAGAGCAAATGTAGTTCGGCTAACTATGAAACCACAAGTTGGTTAAGTGTTTTTTATGAGTGACGTTAAGTTCCCATTCCAACAGTTAAGGTTAATACCTTTTTGCGGTAGAACGGAAAAGTAACGCATTCTTTCTGAGAATGAGTTTGAAACACAAATCCTGAAGGATAAAAAGGTTCGAATTTTGTTTGTGATTTTTAGTGAAGTGAATTAGTTTATTTTATGATTCACATTGCACTAAAGATTATGATATAGGAACGAATTTGTTGCACATCGCTCACAGAGCGTACACTAAACACTCTAGACAAGTGAGGTGAAACCCCCCACTCATCATTTTCCATATGCTTAAGGTCCATGGCGCACAATGTTCATCATCTTTATTAAGTGTGTTAGCATCGTTTTGAGATGAGAATAGAGAAAGACTCACAAAAGGTCTAAGGGAAACTCGGTCTTAACGTTGTCATTAAAAGTGGTCCTAAGGTCGGGATGCGAAAGGGAATTATATCCTAATGTTAGCATGCAAAAGATGGACCTAAGGTTGAGGTTTAAATGAGCTAACCTACTTGTTATGATGCATGGATTTCACTCCTAATGTATATCCTAATCCAAACTTTAATCGAAAATTAAATTGGACTAGGAATCCTAAGGCAAAAACAACAGCTACAACAGTGCTTCCTGCACAAAACAACAATAAAATTCAGGAAGGCAACACAATAACATTTAACAGCTACTAATTCAGCACAAAAGTACGTGTAAAAGGCATGCAACAAGCAAGCATAACGTAAAATAACATGTAAATTCAAAATAACACAACTGTAGAAAGTAGAGCAGCAAGCATGTTTCAATGCAATCAACATGAGCAACCATCAATCATGAACAAGTATCATGCAAGGATGTACATGTATCATTAATCAAACACAAATGTTCAACAATATTGCATCATTAAGAATCATCAAGAACAACATGCTTTTCATATCAATTCAAGCAATTAAAAGATCATGCGACAAATGGAATCAGAAGCGAATATAAACATGCATCACAAGTCCAGCAAGATAATCATCAACAATTAATCATTAACATGATACAAGCAAGCAAAGCATATGATCATCACATCCATCAAGCAACATGAATATGTTAAGCATTTCAACCGAAAATCAAAAGTTACGCGTCGAAGAATCACAATCAAACAATCAAGCATAATGAAGCAGGTTAAGAACAGTCCACACAAATGCATCATATCAATCCATGAAGGTTAGAGGTGGAAAGAAATCAAAACATGCTTGAAAACAACCAAAAATCACATTCTGGTCCAGTGTTAATTGATTAACCATTTGCTAATGCAAATTGGTTAATCGATTAACCACTTGAAAATGTCCAAAATTACACTGGTTAATCGATTAACCAGTTTTGTACTGCAACTGGTTAATCGATTAACACTGCACCAGAAGCAGAAAAACAATAATTCAAAAGCACTTTCAGCAATTAATTCAATGTGCAATCATCTAAATGATCATGTAATCAATTATGAACGAATTTACCACCAAAAATCAGCGACCAAACATCAATCAAACTTAAACAAGCATTGAGATCACAAATCACATAGATCAAAATCACTAAAATCAAAGAAAATTGAAGATCTACATTGTGATTATCCAAATAAGCTCAAAACAGAATTGGATCTAGAATTAACCAACCTTCAAAGCTGAGATTTGCTTTGGTAAGTGTTGATCTATTGCAAATTGGTAGATCCAAGCTAGAAACCCAAGAAATCTTCAAGATCCAAGAGCTTTCCTGCAAGAGAAGTGAAGAACAAGCCAAAATAAGCCAAAATAGATCCAAGAATCACTTATAAGCTTGCTTCCAAAATCATATTCAAATCCAACAAATCAAATGATGAATTGAAGATGATGGAGATGAGTGGTGGAAGTTTAGCTCTAAAATTCAAGGATTCATATGAAGAATCAATGAACTCAAGAAAAAAGCTCTAATGGAGTTTTGGAGTGTAGAAAAGTTGAGAGAATTTTAGAGCAAATTCTAGAGAATGAGTGTGAAATCTGAAAATTGGAAATTATGAGGATTCTCTCTTGAGGTTTGGAGCCAACTCACTTAAATAGGCTCTTGGTTAAGAGTATAATTGAGGTTTGGAGTGAGGTTTTAAAAATTGTAATGGGATTAGGAATGGAAAATTGGAGGGAAGTTGGATTGGTTTTGAAGGTTAATCAAAATTTATAGTGATTCTAGATCCTTCTTCTGGTGTAAAAATCAATTAACAAGTGATCAAAATGGACCCCAAAAGTGGAAGCATTGAAAATGCACGTATCTGTGCAAATTTTCCTTTGGTTAATCGATTAAGCATTTGCTAGTGCAAATTGGTTAATCGATTAACTGCTCACAAATTTTGAAAAATGCGCCATTTGGAGGGAAACTTGCACATTCGCTCGTTTTCACCCGTTATGAGCCCTGTTAAGCCTCTGAAACTTGCCCTTTGACATTATAACTGTGAAAATGCCTGAGATAATCTGTGACCTGTCTCCCAGGATGAAAATAACCTGCTGAATAAAAATAAAATCGGCCACTCGATTGCTGGGCAAAATATATGTCGATGCCTCTCACGCTCGTTGTTCGAACTCTTGCAATAAAAGAGAACCTTAAGCCATAGAAACACCTTGATCCCATGTCTCGAGAACCAATGCCATGATATGAAGAAATGTAAAAATGCATAGAAATATAAGCCAGTAGATCAAGAAACGATGAGGCAAATTTTGGGGTGCTACAATTAGCATCATCATAGAAGATACTTAATCTGCATTTGTTCTTGGCAGAACTATTCATGATAATATCATGCTTGTTCGGGAATTGGTGAGAGGTTATAGTAGAAAACAAGTATCACTAAGATGTATGATCCATCTAGACATTCAAAAAGCTGATTATATTGTGTAGTGGCATGCCTTGACTCACATCATGCAAGAGATTGGTATCCCTCAGGTTTTCATTAATTGGATCATGTCTTGTGTGTCAACTATATCTTATAGGTTTTCCATTAATGGTACTCCTTCTAGAATTTTAAAGGCTAAGAGAGGGCTGAGACAGGGAGACCTCATCTCCCCTCTCTTATTTGTGATCATTATGGAATATTTTTACAAAACCCTCCAAAGTTTGCAATACAATCCTAACTTTAACTTCCACCCCAAATGTGAGAAGTTAAAGATCATTAACCTATTTTTTGTAGATGATATACTGTTATTCATTAGGGGTGACATTGGATCACTTAAGTTGGTCATGGAAAGAGTGCAAGACTTCTCAACTGCCAGTCTGCCACTGGTTTATACATCAACAATCTTAAAAGCAACTTGTATATGGGAGGATTGGATGATAATACTAGAAGACATTTACAGCTGGAAATAGGTTTGGCTCCAGGTATGATACCTTTTAGATATCTAAGGGTGCTCTTGAATAGTAAGAAACTGTCTATCCATAACTGTCAACCACTGATTGAAAGGATGGTTCAAAGATTAGATCATTGGAGTACAAAGCTTATATCTTATGCTGGTAGATTCCAACTAGTTGGAAGTGTTATATTCTCGATTTCTAATTATTGGATGCAAATTTTTCCTATACCTAAGAAGATCATAACTCATGTGGAAGGACTTTGTAGAAGATTTTTATGGACTGGTAAGGGTGATATCAGTAGAAAGGCTTCAATAGCATGGGATCATGTATGTAATCCAATATCTACAGGGGAAAAAATGATTTCGCTTGTTGAGTAGAATAAAGCGACTCTTGGTAAGCTACTTTGGAACATTTGGAACAAAAATGATATTATGTGGATAAAATGGATGCAAACATACTATATGAAACGTGTAGATGTGCAGGATTTCCAGCCTGCCCAAATTTGTGTTGTGGATTGTGAAGGCCATTTTCAAGAATAAAGATATGTTGATAACCTCAGAACCGTGGCAGAAATTTCAACTGTAAGGAAGATACATTACTAACATCATGTATAAATCCTTAAGAGGAGATAAACCTAAAGTTGATTGGAGAGTCATGTTCTATGGAAATCTTACAAGACTTAGAGCTACATTCATCTTTCAAATGGCGTGCCAAAACCGTCTTATGACCAAGGATAGGATGACCAAGCTTGGGATGGAAAATGATGGGCTTTGTGTTTTCTATCATGGGCAGGAAAGCTGTCATCACATCTTTATTGAATGTTCTTACACGAAACAGGTATAGAAGCAGGTACTAACTAGCTTTTGCATTGAGCATGAACCCGAGGCTTGGAGTAATGAGATGCATTGGCTCATTCTTGTAACTCATGGCAAAGGTAGTAAGGCGAAACTTATCAAAAGTGCAGTTGCAAAAATGGTATATTATGTGTGGAGTATCAGAAATAAAATTGTATTCCAACATTGTAATGGAGAGGGTTTGGATAGTAGAAAAACCAGAGAAGTAATCCTTCTTAGAATTGAAAGGAACGAGAAACTTTTAGAGTATTATAATAGGACTTAATTGGTGTGGTCTATTTGTCTTTGTGGTTGCTGAGTCATCGTGTGCCTAGATCGATTAGGATCATCGCGTATGGTATTGTTTTTTGGTAATAATATATCTCCTTATTCCAAAAAAAACAAATCTTTCTAAAATAAATCAACCAATAACTGAAACATATAATCTAGAATCAAGCATAGCCAAAATAAATCTTTCCAAAAATAGTGCCCTAGTGGATAACTCAACCATGATGTCTTAATGACTTTCGAGACATCTTGCTTAACATTCTTCCTATAAACACATCAATCCATCTGTAATAACAATATTGTTAGGAAAAACAAATATTGAACACTTATAGCCCAAATAAATACTTCTAGCACAAGCAAATAAATCAAAACACTTATTCTAGCACAACTGATTGATAAAAAATGCATATTTTAAACAAAAATAGCTTCATAAGTATATAAGTGGGCATTTTCCCCCTATTTTATCAAAAGGGACAAGGGAAAAAACTAGAAACCAGAGTTTAAATAAACACAACCAAAAAATAAACAACATGTCTAACTAAACAATTCAATCTACATAGCAACAACAAACCAATGAAAAAACAAAGAGAGTCAAAAGATGGAGTAGGAGAGTTGATGTCAAAGGCATCTTCATTCTTGTCACCATCACCATCTTCATTTTTAGAGTTGGGCATACCCTCAATCTGATCAACACGAGCTCTATATTTTTCAATACTAGGGACATTATGGTGAGATAAACAAGGAAAAAACAAAGAGAGTCAAAATATGGAGTAGGAGAGTTGATGTCAAAGGCATCTTCATTCTTGTCACCGTCACCATCTTCATTTTTAGAGTTGGGCATACCCTCAATCTGATCAACACGAGCTCTATATTTTTCAATACTAGGGACATTATGGTGAGATGAACAAGCTCCAGAAGATTGGGGAGTCAATATTTTGATAATTCCTTCACATATATTCTCCTAGAAACGAATGTGGTTATGATCTCTTGAAAAGAATTTGCCTCATGAATCAACGCCTTGAGAATGTGAATTCTCACATGCCCTAAAAGGGGAACATTATCTAGCATGTCTTCATCAGAACCCTGACCAATTTCATCAACAAAAGCAATATTGGGTATCACAATGTCAACTACATGTTTCTCAATAAACAACTTAGAACTAAAATTTAACACGATTGGGGCAACACCAATCTCACATTACAAGTAACAGTATCATTATTTTAGTTACTCAAAATCCCATAGATCAAAGATGGAAAACTAATAGGCATCTTGACGATATAAGACTCAAGATGTTTAATTTACTGATCAAAAACATATTCTACAAAACCAAAGGGATCATGAGTTCCTACTTGGTATAGACGACAAACGTGATTGTGGGTTATACCTGATGCATGAGAGGAAGAAGTCTAGTTATCCATTATAGTCTTGTACAAGATGTTATACTTCACACTCAGGTTGGAAGCTACCAAAATACCTTTTGAAGGTTAGTCCTCATAAGTAATGCAATTAATTTCTCCATTTATGGTCTTCAAAAAGGGATTACGCTCAACAGTTATCAGTCTTCCATGACCAAGATAGTCGTTTGTGATTGTAGGGGAGAAAGCAAAATAATGCCATCTCACATGGAATTTCATATATTCTCTATTCTTTGAATTATTATACCCATTTGAAATATTATCTATAAGTTTTCATCTGCTTAGGATAATAGAGCCTAATATCAATCAGAATCTTTAACAACTGAGCAACACAAAGGAGCTCCATAATATTGCTACATTTATGTGCATTAGTAGAGAACATTGTTTTAAATGTCAATCTCCTATGGTTGACAAACACACACTTTGCTACATTTTCCTCAAAATGGAAAGGTACATTATCAAGAGGAAATGGTGGAATGTTCCTCGAAATATTTTTCCATCCAATAGATATTTTTACAATTTTAACACACTTTGCATCATATTCATCAATTGATCATCTTCAAAGTCATCCATGATGTTAGTGACACGCTCCTTAACATTATTTTATATGATTCTAGTAGTAGTATTTTTTTTCATAAACTTGTTTTTGTCATACTTCTTCTTATCCTTTTTAGCTTTCTTTTTTTCCAGCATTCTTCTTCTTCTTCTTCTTCTCCTCCTCCTCTACACACTTTTATTCTTTTTCTTCTAATATTATCCACAAGATTTTTCTTATCAGCATCATTCTTCTTTCTATTCTTCTTGGAACCTACTAAATAAGACAACGAGACTTCTTCTTCAAACACCTCATTTTCTTTTTGGGGGATTTTCTAACACTAGTGATTTCACGAGTAACTTTATCATTAACAAACTCATTGAAAACATTATTCATCTTCATTTACATCCTTATTAACTTCTCCAGATATCCTCATTGAAAATATATCCTATTTCTTCATTGACATATTTATTAACATTACCATTGACATCTTTACTGATACCTTCACTGACATCTTTAATGATATAAGTACATACATCTTCATTAACCTCTTTAGAATTAGAGTGAGTATGTGAATCATGCACTGCGTTATTAGGCTCAGTTTCAATGGTGGGGACCTCAACATTCATAATAAGATCAATCATATTATCACTAAGAGGATTATTACAATCATTAAATGCCTATATTGTCTGAACCAAGTTATCAGACTCATTTATAACATCATTTCTTACCTCTATTTGACCAGTTATATCTTGATTCTTATTTAAAAAATAGTCTCACTAATAATAACAATTTCATAACATTTACCTTGAACAACATTATAAGGACATTCAATCAGAGATCTCTCAATCTTGACAGCAGCTAATGAAGGACTGTGAGTCGCTTCAAAATCCTTGTTCACTTCCATGTTCCCAAAAGGTCCAGAGACAACATCGGTTAGGTCATACATGGGAAGAGGGATACAATCATCTGCCTTCTTCAGAGTCTTATGTTTGAATTTATTAGACTTGGTAAGAGGAGAAATACCTTTGAACTTACCATAAACCTTTCCTTTAATCTTTATGCCATTCATTCGAACTCCATGAGAATTCGTAACTACAAAGTCCTTTTCAAAGCTTTTCTTCTTCAATTTCTTCTTTCCATTTCCATAAGTGTTTGTCTCTCTCCTTGTTCATACCATGCTTTTAGAGTGATTTAGTAAATTTGCATAGGAAATTGAAGTCAAATATAGGTTTGAGGCGCAGAAGAAAAAATCAAGAATGGGAATTTTTTTTGAATATTTAAATACAAAAAATCTTTGTTGGACTGAAAGATACAAGTAACATCATTTCTGAGATGTGTGGTGGGCCAAGAAAAATCCCAGTAAGACCAAGAAAAATCATTTAGCCACACTTTCAATAATTGTTATAAGTTGATAATGGAAAGTCCTAAGACTGATTAGAGATTCTCAAATTTTATAACATCAAGAGATTTTCTAAATATATCATCCAATTTTTTTGCCTATAAAATACGTTAAAGGGTGATTTTCTTATCTTCAAATAGTTCCCGAATGAAATGATGGTGACTGTCAATATGTTTGGTTCTAATGTGTTGGACATGATTTTTAGAGATATTGATAGAACTCAAGTTGTCACGATATAATGTCATGACATCTTGTGTCACATTATATTCTTCGAGCAGTTGTTTCATCCACGACAATTGAGTGCAACTACTTTCAACAACAATATATTTTCCCATACACTTGAAAGGGCGACACAATTCTGCTTTTTACTAAACCAATAAATTAAATTGTTCCCTAGAAAGAAACATCCACCAGATGTGATATTTATATCTTCATCATTACCTGCCCAATCATCATAACAATATCCCACTAATGAGGAGTTTATATCAAAGGAGTACAAAAGTCTATATTAAGATGTTCCACTTATGTATTTAATGGTATGCTTAACTTGAGTGAGATGACTAACCTTCATATTGGATTGATAGTGAGCACATACTCCCACTTAAAAAGTAATGTTAGGTCGATTGACTGTAAGATATAAGAGGCTTCCAATTATACTCATGTAAAGGCTTTGATCATCATATACTCCTTGTTCATCTTTTGGTAACTTGACATGAGTGGTAACATGTGCGCGTTCGTGTCTTGCATTCTCCAAGACAAATTTCTTCACAATCTTCTTAGCATTTTTACTTTGGGAAATAAAGATGTCAACTTTCATTTGTTTCACTTGAAAGCCAAGAAAATAGGTAAGCTCACCAACCATGCTCATCTAAAATCATCATGCATTTGTTGCGCAAAATGATAAACCATATTGCTTGACATCCCTCCAAAAGCAATATCATTAACATATATCTGAGCCATCAATATATTCCAATTATCCTTCTAAATAGGGTATTATCAATTCCTCCTAAGACATAACCATGGATAGTATGAAATTATGTGAATATCCTATAACAAGCCCTAGGGGTTTGTTTGAGGCTATAGAGAATATTTATTAGTTTATAGACATGATTATGAAGGCATGGATAAATAAATCACTTTGGCTGCTCAATGTAGACTTCTTCATTCAAGTACACATTAAGGAAATAACTTTTCAAATCCATATAATTTGTGAATGGGATATTGATCTCAAATTTTATTACCATGAGTTCTCATAAAGGTGATAGGTAACCTCATGTAGATTTTGGAAAGGTTACACTGTAGGTATGGTTGTGTGGCCCGAGTCAGTTTTACCGGGTCTCATAGTGGGCGTCAAATATTCTTACTAAAAACATCAAAAGGTTGACTTCCCTGTTATTAATTAGGGAGAGCATTAAATGATTGGTTATTGTGTATGTAGGTTAAAGGATTTTTCGCTAGCATTGTTGATGGTCCAAGGTTTCTCCTAAGTTTGCTCTTTTTTATGTTATTCATCGTGCTCCTACCTCCAATTGGTCTCCAAGACCTCCTTATTAATATTGTTTCTCTCCCATTCCCTAGGATCCTAAGATACTCTCTATTTATTATTATATATGATAAAAATATAGTTTGATAGTCATTAGTTGGATAACAATTACAGTCATCACTATAATTGCCATGAACGTCTGCCTCTTCACTAATTATAACTCCCATGTCATAATGTATCACCATGCAATTATTTCTTATGACCTTTCAAATGGTATTTTAGCTTTATCATTGGATCCAAGTTGCAGTAACTAGATCATTATCGGCTTATACGAGGTTAACTACGTCTTGCTTACCTTGATACCCTAACCGAATTCCAACTAGTAAGTATAATGCGGCTAACGACTTGCTAACATGAAACATACTCGGTTGTCACACTAACTTGGCCTCAAGAAAATTCTGGTATGTACATAAATGATCCCTCGATCTTATATCCTGACTGGTCAAACTAATTTTCCGGGATGTACAATGTTTATTATGGCCATAAAGCCTATTAATCATGATTATTCAATAAAAGGGGTTGGAGACCAACAACTGAGGGGGGAGAACGGGGTAAGAGCAATATGCATGTAAGACTCAGGGATAAAAAATGGAGTTGATAACCTCTTCCTCCTCTATACTAATCATAGACAGACTAACCGGTCATTTGTGACCTTCCCTAGCTAGCATCAAAGAGGTTAACCTTTTAATGTTTTTGGCAAGAACACCCAGTCATTTGTGACCTTCCCTAATTAGTTTCAGAGAAATTAACATTTTAATATTTTTGACAAGAACACCCCTAAAGAGACTTAAGGTTAGAACTTCATGTTCAATTATTAACTAATACTACTAATCATGCTTAGAGCATCTTTAGTGGGAGTAAACTAAATGGGTAAACTAAGATACTTTTGTGGGCCCAAAGTGATTGGTAGGATTTAAAAAATTTATAGTTGATTTGAGTAGTTTTTACTTTAACGGTGGTTGTCTATAAGAAACCAAAACTTGACCCCACATTTTATATTTTTTATTCAAGTTACCATTAATTTAATTATTTTAATTAAAATACATAATTTTTTAAATAAAATTTATCTTAAAAACTTAAAAATAATATTAAATTTTTCATAGGAATACATAAAAATAATATTGTGTGTAAAAAAAAATAGAAGTAAGCTATAATACATAAAAATAATACAAAAATTACATCTTAAAAATAATACATATAAAATTCACAACAATAATACATAAAAAAAATTACATTTTTCATAGGAATATAATTATAATAAGGATTCGATTGGTTGAGATCCATTTGATAAATAAATAAGATTGGAAATTGAAAGAAAAAAATTTAGAAGTAAAACTGTGTGTAAAAAAAATTAAAATTTCTATAGAATTTATAGAAGGTAAAAAATGATAATATGACCGTTACTGTTTTCAAATATCATATCCTTACTTTAATGTTGATGGAATATTTAATTTAATGTTGTTGAAATATTTGAAATATTTTATTAATATTAAATAATATTATAATAGGTTTCACATAGTTAACGTTAATTATATAGATAATGAGAACTAAATTTTAGTTCATTTGGATTTCATGTCAGTTCTCCTATAATGCAAATTCCTTATTACTGACGTAAGCTATAAAGAATTTTGGTTTAACAACCCTGCGTTAAAGTTGCTCTTAGAATAATAATAATAATAATAATAATAATAATAATAATAATAATAATAATAATAATAATAATAATAATAATAATAATAATAATAATAATAATAATAATAATAATAATAATAATAATAATAATAATAATAATAATAATAATAATAATAATACAATTAATTCATTAGTATAATTTTTTTAAACATAAATAAATATTTTGTGATTAAATGACTAATTAAGAAAACTTCTATTTAACTAAATCTTACAATCATATGTTGATCAATATATATGGACTTATCTAAATCATCAATCTCATATAGTAGCGGTATCTAATAAAATTTGATGGATACTTAAGTGTGTATATTAACAAAACTCTAAAATGATATATTAAGATAAAAATTCACTTGGGATACATTACATCTCTAGTACGTTTTAGAGATCAAAATCTCTACTTAATGCCATTAGACATTTTAAAAAGTAAAACCCATTCCTTCCACTAACTTTATTAAACTAATGTCTAAGCAACATGAAATTACATCAAAATGGTTTCGCATAAAACAAACGTACATTAAACACACAAACAAAAAATAGTAAAGTTCCACTATCATCTAGCTTCAATTATCTATTACCAACAAATCACAAAAAAGTAAGGAGAAAAAAAACAGATTTGGTAATGGGTAACCGAATTATTCACCAACTCATCCCTCAAAAATCAAAACGACAACGAGTCCATTCAAATGATTGGTCCAATTCTTCTTTTTCTTTTCTTTTCCATTTTCTTCCCTACTTCTTTTCCAACTAATAAAAACCAAAAAGTTCAAATCATATTCATAAATATTCCCTCTATTCTAAGGAGACATTGTCCTAAATATTCAACCATAAAGTTATATAAAAAAGAAAAGCACACTTTCTTAATTCTAACTAAAGTTTCAATCCTCAGTGGTTGGTTCTTCTTCTCTTCCTTCCTAACCTCAACCAACACAAACACACTCACTGCGTGTTCTTTTCCTTCATTTAGTTCTTAGTTTCTTTCTTTCTTTTTTCACTCATTTTTCTTCCATTACCCAAAAATGCGTTTCTTTCTTCTCTTTTTCTTTCTATTCCATTTCCGTTTTCAGAATGTTCTTCCATCTCCAATCTCAGAATACCGCGCACTTCTTTCTTTCCGTGAAACAATTACGGATTCTACCCCTCCCGTTCTCTCTTCATGGAACATCTCAACCACACACTGTATCTGGTTAGGCGTCACATGCGACGCACGCCGCCACGTCACCGCTCTTAACCTCACCGGACTTAACCTCTCCGGCACACTCTCGGATAATCTTGCTCACCTTCCATTTCTCTCTAACCTTTCCTTAGCTGATAACAAATTCTCCGGTCCCATCCCTCCGTCGCTCTCCGCCGTATCCGGTCTCCGGTTGCTTAACCTCTCCAACAATGTCTTCAACGGAACTTTTCCGGCCGAACTTTCTCAGCTCAAGAGCCTCGAGATTCTTGACCTGTACAACAACAACATGACCGGAACACTTCCTCTTGCTGTCACCGAGTTACCGAATCTCCGTCATTTGCATCTCGGTGGTAACTACTTTACCGGTCAGATCCCGCCGGAGTATGGACTATGGCAACAGTTAGAGTATTTAGCTGTTTCCGGTAACGAACTTGCCGGGACTATTCCGCCGGAAATCGGAAACTTAACCAGTCTCCGAGAGCTTTACATTGGATATTTCAACACGTACACCGGTGGCATTCCTCCGGAGATTGGAAACTTGACTGAGCTTATCCGTCTCGACGCAGCTTACTGCGGTTTATCCGGCGAGATACCGCCGGAGATGGGGAAGCTTCAGAACCTAGACACACTGTTTCTTCAAGTTAATGCACTTTCAGGTTCTCTTACATGGGAGCTTGGAAATTTGAAAAGCTTGAAATCCATGGATTTGTCTAACAACATGTTAACCGGTGAGATTCCGACGAGTTTCAGTGAACTGAAGAATCTCACGCTTCTTAATCTTTTTAGAAACAAACTTCACGGAGCTATTCCGGAGTTTGTCGGAGATATGCCGGCGTTGGAGGTTGTTCAGTTGTGGGAGAATAACTTCACCGGTAACATTCCGATGAGTTTGGGAAGAAACGGAAGATTAACTCTTCTAGATCTTTCTTCAAACAAGTTAACTGGTACACTTCCACCTTATTTGTGTTCTGGGAATCATCTTCAAACACTGATAACTCTTGGGAATTTTCTGTTTGGTCCAATTCCTGAATCTCTTGGTAGTTGTGAATCTTTGAATAGGATTCGAATGGGTGATAATTTTCTGAATGGTTCAATTCCTAAAGGTCTTTTTGGACTTCCGAAACTAACTCAGGTTGAGCTTCAAGATAATTATCTCTCTGGAAATTTTCCTGAGACTCATTCTGTTTCAGTTAATCTTGGTCAGATTACTCTCTCAAACAATCAACTTTCGGGATCATTGCCTCCTTCTATTGGTGATTTTTCCAGCATGCAGAAGCTTCTTCTTGATGGTAACATGTTTTCTGGTAAGATTCCATCACAGATTGGAAGGTTGCAACAGCTTTCAAAGATTGATTTTAGTCATAACAAGTTTTCTGGTCCTATTGCGCCTGAGATTAGTCAATGCAAGCTTTTAACTTTTGTTGATCTTAGTCGTAACGAGTTATCTGGGGTTATTCCAAATGAGATTACTGGTATGAGGATATTGAATTACTTGAATATATCGAGAAATCATTTAGTTGGTAGCATTCCTGGTTCTATAGCTTCAATGCAAAGCTTAACTTCTGTTGATTTTTCGTATAACAATCTATCTGGTTTGGTTCCTGGTACCGGTCAATTCAGTTACTTTAACTACACGTCTTTCTTGGGAAACCCTGATCTCTGTGGACCTTATTTGGGTGCTTGTAAAGATGGTGTTGTAAATGATGCTAATCAACCTCATCATGACAAGGGTCATATTTCTTCTACTGTGAAGCTACTACTTGTTATTGGGTTGCTTGCATGCTCCATTGTATTTGCTATTGCAGCCATATTCAAGGCCCGGTCTTTGAAGAAGGCTAGCGAGGCTCGTGCGTGGAAATTGACCTCATTTCAACGCTTGGAGTTCACTGCTGATGATGTTTTGGTTTCCTTGAAGGAGGATAATATCATAGGAAAAGGAGGTGCTGGCATTGTTTACAAAGGGACGATGCCGAATGGGGAACTTGTTGCTGTTAAAAGGCTTCCGGTTATGAGCAGAGGTTCATCTCATGATCATGGATTCAATGCTGAGATTCAGACATTGGGGAGAATCCGACATAGGCACATTGTTAGGCTGTTGGGTTTCTGTTCAAGCCATGAGACAAATCTTTTGGTTTATGAGTACATGCCTAATGGAAGTTTAGGTGAAGTTCTTCATGGAAAGAAAGGGGGTCATTTGTATTGGGATACCAGGTATAAAATTGCTGTGGAGGCTGCAAAGGGACTTTGCTATTTGCACCATGATTGTTCTCCACTTATTGTTCATCGAGATGTAAAATCAAACAACATACTTCTTGATTCTAATTATGAAGCCCATGTTGCTGATTTCGGGCTGGCCAAGTTCCTGCAAGATTCTGGAACATCGGAATGCATGTCGGCTATTGCTGGTTCATATGGATACATAGCTCCAGGTATTGTTCAAGCTCAACTTAATTGATGAATTATACATTGAGTTTCCTTTTCCAAAATCATAATTGTACATTTAATCACTGCTCATAATTTTGACTAACTGACCAGACATAATGGTTTCCGTGTAGACTGTAGATTTTGACTATTTGATCAAACATAAATGGTAGGTAGCACTGCATTATTTGATTTTTTTTCATAGCCCCCACCATTGATGGTTGGCAATATGTCTAGTCTATTGCTTTCTCATATACTTTGTTTTGCACATGGTTTGTTATTAACATTAACATGGTTGCTATAATTGAGTTTGATAGTATGATGTTTATTTATGAGTTTGATATTTGATTGCAGAATACGCGTACACATTGAAAGTTGACGAGAAAAGCGATGTATACAGCTTCGGTGTTGTTCTTTTAGAGCTTGTAACCGGAAGGAAACCAGTAGGAGAATTCGGGGACGGTGTGGACATTGTGCAATGGGTGAGAAAAATGACAGACTCCAACAAAGAAGGAGTTCTAAAAGTCCTAGATCCTAGACTTTCATCAGTTCCACTTCATGAGGTCATGCATGTTTTCTATGTAGCCATTCTCTGTGTTGAAGAACAAGCAGTAGAAAGACCAACCATGCGCGAAGTTGTTCAAATTCTGACAGAGCTTCCAAAGTCACCCGAGTCTAAACTAGGAGACTCAACATTTACAGAATCCTCTTTGTCACCATCAAACGCTTTAGAATCTCCAACTTCAGCCTCGAAAGATCATCAACATCCTCCGCAATCTCCACCGCCCGATCTCCTAAGCATTTGAAGTCACATATTGGTTTAGTTCGGGGTGTTTTCGACTTAATTTCGTTTTGCATTTATTTTCTATGTTTTTATTTGGGGTTGGGGGTTCTAACTTTAAGGTTAATTAATGCTTGGATTTTTCAAAAGGGTTTTGTACAGTTGGATTGGTTGTAGGGAAATGGGGTGTTTTTTCTTCTTATGAAGTCGTTATCTACATCTATCTAGCACTGCTTTTAATTATTGTATCATGACTGTTGTTATTCTGAGGCTGCACAGGGGAGCAATGTTAACATCAAAGGGATAGTATTGGTTTCTTAGAGGATCCATGACAGGTAGAGTGAAAGGGACACACAACAATAACACAGAAATGGGTTGGGTAATGTGACTGATGAAAGCTGAGTGGTTTGGCGCAGAATGAGCTGTGATCAGTGATCAATGCCTAGAGGCTCAGGATCTCATAAGTAGTGACTACTAGTAGAGTCATTCATTGGTGCGAAAATGAAATGAAATGAGACTTTATTATGTCTTTATGTTGTCTAGAAGCACAATTATTTTAGTATAAATTAACTAAGGGTGAAAAAGAAAGAATCACTGTCTGAAAAATTTATATATGAATTTAGTAGTGAGAGTGATAGGTGAGGGGCATGCACGTGACACATGCAACTAAATAGCATTAGTTTGTTATGGCTTGTGAGTTCAGTTGTCACATTATCTTGAAAACACACATTAGACACAACGCTAACATTGTGATATACATGTCCATAATAATTTGAGGAAATGTGAATGTGTAGCCATGAAACTAAACTATTTGAATTCATTTATTTTAACATAATAGTGAGTACTAGTCACAATGCTTGAGATAACATATGAATGAAGCTTATTGATGTAAAATTGAAAGGTTAATCCCACTAATATCTTTTTGAAATGTGGGGATAAAGAACAATTACAATCAAAATAAATTTTCAAGCAAAATTAATGTATATTAACAAATTCACTTGAGTAAGAAGAATAAGATAAAGTAATGAGTACACAAAATTTGTTTATCTTTGATCAATTTATTATATTTAAAAAGATGTTACAAGATATTATAATATAGTTATAAGAAGTTAGTTGTTAAAATTATCAATAATATTTCTTATTTTCTATCAAAGTGTTTTATAATTTTTCAAATTGTCAATATTTGAATCACACAAATCAAATATATTTAAAAGTGTTTCTCAATCCTCTTTAATACCTCCAAAGATATATATATATATATATATATATATATATATATATATATATATATATATATATATATATATATATATATATATATATATATATATATATATATATATATATATATATATATATATATATATATATATATATATATATATATATATATATATATATATATATATATATATATATATATATATATATATATATATATATATATATATATATATATATATATATATATATATATATATATATATATTCTCATTAGGATTGTGACACTTCTTCTTTCTTGCTCATAAATTGGTTAAAAAATAAATTTTATAGGTGCCAAAAGAGATGTCGTGCGTTTCTAAAGAAACACAAGAACACAATGTGTTCCTCCAAGGCGCACTGTGTTTTTGGAACACACCACATTTATGTCAAACACAATGCGTTTTTATGAAATCCCAAATTGGTTTTAAGCAAATATCCATAATTCTTCATATTGACTTTAAAATCAATGATGATTCCGATTTAACCATCAACTACCTTGTTGATCTTCCCAAAGCTTGAATCATTATTAAACGAATTTGGCCACATTCAAATAATACTTGAATCTCGATCTAAGCACTTGCATTCACTTGCACCCAACCACCCTTCATATTGAGGTAGTCGAGGAAACCCACAATTATGATTCTTCATCACTGAATTTCTTTTACCATTCACCGTCTTCAAATATTTTTGACTCCTTTTGCTTTCTAATGCCTCCCTGAAGGTCATTGATTTTGAGTTTTGTAACCCTTCAGCCACATTCATACAATAACAAACAAGGTCAACACAATCATATACGCGAGATGAGACAATTTCCCTCCATACTCTATCACGAGTCAAATGATAATCAAAAGTCATTATAAATTTTCCTTCACTAAAACTAAGATCAGGAGCCTCGACTTCCTTACCATCCATAGTCTCTCTAACAAGAACTTTCACCTCTACTAGAGTATTCTAAATTATAACTTATGATATTTTCATATCTACATACTCTTTCTTCCTTTACAGGTCTCACTAAAAGTAAGATATTTGTTTATTATGAACTTTGACCCTCCAAGTTTTACATTCCACAACTTGTGACCCTTCTCATCTTTTGATAACCAATGAAAACAAAATTCACATCCTTAGTATCAAACTGGTCTACCTTGATATGCAAAAACATAAAAGATTTAAAGACCTTTAAATTAGAGTAGTCTACCAGTTTCGTATTCCAAGGCTTCATATGTTCTTGAAGTCTATTAATGTGAATGATATTTGTCGATTAGGTAAGCTACTTTACCACTAGCCTTATCCTAGAAACTTCTTGGCAATCCAACTCCAAAAAACATGTCAACAACGGTTTTATGTTTCTTTATACATTGTTTCATGCAAAATTCATTATTTTTTTATACAAAAAAATATCCAAGCCTTTGTCAATTCATCTTTTACTAAGATATCGTGATCTCAAATTTCATAGTTTGTTTTTGTCATAAAAGTCTTCACTTGATAATGATGCATGGTCAATACCAGTCGAACCATCTAAAATAGGTTGCCCATGTATTCTAGACCTTTTTGTGATGATCCATTCACCTTGTAAATTTATCACCCCATGTTCAACTCTAGTGGAATAGTGTATATCATCAAACATGTTTATGGAAAATAAATTTCGTTCGAGCTCGAGAGCATACCATAAATTGCGTAGAAGAAACTCACAATTATCAAATATTTTTAGTCTAATCGTACCAACACCATGAACCTTGCAAACTTTATTGTCACCAAGTTGAACGACTCCACATTCTTTAACACCAAATTTCCAAAGTGATCTTTTCTTGAGCACATGTGATAAGAACATTATATGTCCATGACCCAAATATTTTCGGTCTCCAAACTTGCCACCCCTAACGCACCAACACCTTTATAACCATATATACTTATCTAAGACAATTACAATCTGAACAAAAGCTACATGACCCTTCATCGAAAGAATTCATCTTGTATGTGACTAGTTTTCAAACAAATAAATAATTTTAACCTTCACTTATCAAAACCTCTAGATTTGGACTTTCCTCTACTTTCACTCCCTACTCTAAGAGAGTACTCTAGCCTTTACCACAATTGTTAATCTTTAATTCTTTCATCATTGAAAACTCTTTTGACCTACATCCTCCAAAACTTCATCCAAGATAATAGTAACATTCTTGCTATAAAAGAGAGCATCCTTGAAGGACTTAAATGATTTGGATAATAAGATTAACCAAAGTAGAGTTGTGTCCCCTCATCAATCTTCACTTCAATATTTTTTAATATATCAACAATTTTGTAAAATTTTGTCAATCAGTAATAAATTTTTTCTTCAATTCAAAATGAGTAAAGTTATTATTTCAAACACAACTATCAAGCTAAAGATTTGGCTATATACAATGATTCAAAATTCACCCACATCAAAACTACAAAATTTTCTCCTAATAAATTTTCGTAAAACTTTATCTTTAAGGCAAAAGATAATGACGCTTTATGATAACGGGTGACTGGATTTTGTAATAAGCAATAACAAAGAAAAATGCTGATTAGTATGGAGAAATTGATAGATTTAACATCATGTTAAAGTTAAAAACTAATCACTGTTTCGATAACAAACAAATGAAGTGGTTAAGATTTAATATGTCAACAAGTTCATCATATCAATATGTTACAATAGTTATACGATGGAAACGTGACAAGGTTTGTACGAGCGATCGAGCTTCATTAATTTGATATAGTTTTCAACATTAACACACTGTCCTTTTTCATGTTCATTAATAAATGTTACTCCTATGTTATTGTTTTTTTATAGTATTTATCAATGTTACTCTCCATGATTGAGAAAAGAAAGATTGGAACATGAAAATTTCAACCAAAGAATCTCTACAGTCTCCACAACGGAGACAACAACACAAGAACAAGCATAGTACTAGTACAATGTCTTGTAATAGAGGCAACGTAAATCCAAAATCTTGAAATGAAGCGCAAAAAAAGCCCGTTGATGTGGCTTTTGAGCAAGGTTCAAATTATTTGTGTAGACAGAAACACAAAACTGAAACGTGAAAGTTGAAAATGGAAAGACATGATAGGAGAGATTAATCGGTTTACAAAACGACAAAAAACTTTTACCAATTATAGAGAACAGTGTAGGGTCATGCATTTTGGTCTTGGCTCCATCCATGTCTTCTCTCTACTTGCTTTCACCTACTGTCACTGCCCAATTGAATATGTATATTTAATGTCACACTACCGACTCGTTTTCTGTTTTGTAACCTTTCTAATTGTAGGTTCCATCTGTAGAATGGTCACACTTTTGTGTCACCTTAGTGGTCCAATGCATCTTAGTTGTTGATGTTATGTAATTTTAATGTCAAGTACTTTAGTGGTTTGGATTTGTATTGACCATATGGTTACAAAGGTGCAATACGAAATAAATAGTAGTAGTTGCAAAGTTTATTTTATTTATTTATTTATGTGACAATGTGGTTTCTCTCAGCTACATTTTTCAAACTCCCCTCATAATCAACAAGACTATACACAAAAACAATGGTACGACAGTGTAATAGAATTGAACAATTTTGTGATAGTAGATTGAAAGATAGATCACTATATATGCATAGAACATCACAAGGTGAATTGGCAACACTTTTGTGTCCTTGCTTATTTTGTCCTTTGCAATTTGTAATTACCTTACCTCATCCCTCCTCCTAGGATTCTTTATTAGCAATATGCATTTGGAAATTTACACAAGGGACCCATTTTATTTATGTGTATGCATTAGTGGAAGCAAGGTTGGTTCCATAGAGAGGAGTAAAAGTAAACAACATGTAATAAAGAGTGAAGAAAAATTTGCAAGTATTGTACAATGTGCAATAAAAGAGGTGTGGTAGCAGAAGATATCTGACAAGTCCAAAATAGTAGCTGGTTGATTAATTATTTGTGTAGTTGCCCACAAGATCAGGCTTCATCATTAGTAGTACTCACTCTTCTTTGACTACATTTATTATTGCAGACACCATTGCAATTAATAGTATTACTAAGTTTTTAGGATCTGTATTTATTATATTATACTTGCTATGTCAAAATAAATTACTATGGGTAATGTTAACTTGTGCCCTTAAAGCATATGTTAAGAAAACCACTTTTAGTAAATTTGTATTGAAAAAAACAATTTAAAAATTAATTTTATACTTTAATTTAAGTTTGTACACAATTTTCAAGGTGATATTTCTTAATTTAGTTCTTAACATGTGCCTCAAGGGCACAAGTTAACATTACCCAATTACTATACTCACTCACAAAAGCAAAATCAGTTTTAAGTCAAATTGTTCAAGATTTGGATAAAGGGTTTTGATAATCCAACGTGTAGCGCGCTGTTACATTGATTTATGATGAAAATTTGTATCTCTTAGCTTCCTCTAATTTTAGATATTTTTCATGAGAGACCGGACCATCATAAATATTATTTTCATCCATTTAGTATTATTTGTTGGTGTTATTACACTCTTGCAAATGTGGAAGTTAATTGAGAAAAGATAGAAAGAGTATTGGAGTGAAAGAGAAGAACAGAGAGTATTGAAATAAGAAGAGATGATTATTATTGAATGAAAAGTTTTGTTAGAGAGTTGTTACAAAACTACACAAGTAGTTATTATATATATATATACATAGAGTAACTAAGTTTGAATTAATACACAACATTATCTAACTTGACTCATTTACTAACAGAGGAATTATAGAGACGACAAATTAGGTTAAGCGATTTAGATCACGAGTGCGACACATGGACTAGGTTGCCACATCCTCAGATAATTCCGGCTATGTGTAATCCACCAAGATGCCTTTTGAAGCAATGTAACTATTGTCAAAGCCGAGAAAATAGTCTCATGACTCAGCGTTTCTCGCTAGGTTATGACAGACTATATAACAATCTCTAGGGATGGGTTAAGCATCACGTTCTTTACAAATCATTAACATACAACATTTGTTTTGCTTATCTAATATAGAGCCTATACTATTGTATTCACATCAAGTACAGTTGATACCTACTGTGAGCCTTTAGTAAAACATTCTTGGGACACTTATTTTAAATAGTTTTTTTCCTAACTATCATTCATAGTGGTGACCACACGCGTAACATCAAGTTCTAATGATAAGGAAGCCCTAGTGGAGATATAAGCTATTAAGGATGAGCTGCGCTGTCAGCACCAGAACTTGTAAGCCACTGTCTAGACCATCCTGCAAGAATTGCGCCATAACGACATATTCTAAGAGGGAATAGAGGTTGAAAAACTTCAATCTTTCTCTACCAAATCTAGAAAGCTTGTGCCCCAAAAAATTTCATGTCATCCCATTCAGTGACGCTACGTAAGAAGATTGACCCTTAGGAACATGTCACCACCTTCAACACAATTGACGATCGTAGGTGCATCAGATTCATTGAGCATGTTTCAAGAACCCTAAAAGATGTCAATTTACATTTGTATATGAATTTTCCTCGATTCTTAGTGACCAACCATTAACATCTATAACGAAAGCTAATCAACCAGTAAACACCGTAAGGTATCCACCACAAGCCTCTTCAGCATGCGTCAAAGGAACTCTAAATCCTTGAGAGAGTATTTAACATGTTTCAAGGAAGCCACCATCAAGGTGGTGAACCTTAGTCAACAGATCTATGCATGAGCTTTCCATAATGGACTAATAACTGGATATTTCAGTGAATCCTTCGTTCAAAAATCCGCATAAAAAATTATGGCAATGACGTAATGTTATGTGAAGGGTGAGGAAATTAACATAGAAAAAAGATCTAGAGACATGAAAGAGAGAATGAATGATGGATTTAACACCTCCACAAAATGAAAAAAATAATTATCCATATCCAATAGAGACCGAGGAAACTTCAAACCTCCTAGAAGGTTTTTTGAAAATTACACTCCATTAAATTCCATATAAGAATAAATATAGCAATAAGTGTTGTACGCCAAAGATATTATTAAACTTTCAACCCCTAAGGATAACCTAACAAGTGGTGCAAATATCATAAGGTTAAGGGTCGTCATATATAGAACTACCAACAACTGAAGAAGGAAATGAAGCATCTCCTTTAGGAGAGATGTCTCTGTTAGTGCGCGAGACACTTTTAGTGAGGAGAGAAAATGAGAGAATAAAAAAATAAGGATTGATATTATAGAAGGAATAAAATTGAATTACAAAATGTCTATTTATATACACCTAAGTGACTTGACTACTAAGTAAAATAACAAACTAAATAGCAAACCCTAAATCCTAATTAGCTTTGACATTGGGCCACATAATTCAACTTGGATTATATCTAATATCTCAATATACCCCTTTATAATCCAAGTTGTTGAAACACACTAATCATTGTCGATCTGAACTATTCCTAATTTCTTTCTCAAAGTTAGGAACCTGTCGATCTTCAATCCTTTGGTGAAAATGTCAGTCAATTGTGCTTCACTTGAGCAATGCCTTACTTCAAGTTCACATCGATTCACCTTCTCCCTTAAGAAGTGAAATATATCTTTGATATGCTTACTTATTCCATGCAAAACTAGATTCTTCGCCAAACTTATGGTTGATTTATTGTCGATCTACAGTACCAGAGGTTTCTTCACTTTAACTTCGATCTCTTCCAGCACAAATCTGATCCAAATTGCTTGACACGTAGCATAGGACTCTGATATATATTCAGCCTCACATGATGAAAATGTCACCACATGTTGCTTTCTCGAGCACCATGAGATTAAACCACCAAATACTTGAAAGAAATATCCACTAGTGCTTCTTCGATCTTCCTTATCTCCACACTAATCAGCATCTGAATAACAAGTAACCATAGCTTCTTTGATTTCAGAGTCTCTTCGGGAAAAAAAATTCCATAGTTTGTCGATCCTTTTAAGTATCTCAGGATTCTTTTTGCAGCCTTCATGTGTGACACCATTGGTTCACTCATATATCTACTCACTAATCCGATTGAGAAATATATATCAGGTCGACTGTTGCACACATATCTCTGAGATCCGAGAATTTGTTTGAACAAAGTTGCATCGACTATGTTTTCCTCTCCATGCTTCTCCAACTTCAAATTTGGTTCGAAAGGCGAAGATGCAGGAGTCAAATCATCCATTATGGATATCTTGAGTATCTATTTGACACACTTTATTTAATGTAACACCATACCTTGCTTCAACATTTTAAGTTCCATGCTCAGGAAGTATGACAACTTTCCCAAATCTAACATTTCAAATTCCTTCTTCATCAGCTCTTTGAACTTTGACAAGTTATTCAAATTACTTCTAGTTACTAGCAAGTCATCAACATATAAGCAGATGATTGTTATATCCTGTGCCTCAACCTGAATATAGAAACCATACTCTGATTTGCATTTGGCGAATCCCATTTTGACCAAGTATGAGTCGATCTTATTGTTCGATGCCCTAAGTGCCTGCTTGAGGCCATATAGCGCTTTGTGAAACTTGTATACTTTTATTTCTCCCTCCTGAATAAAAAACCCGGAAGGTTGTGTGACATACACCCCTTCATCTAAAGGCCCATTCAAAAATGCAGATTTCACATCTAAGTGAAATGTTGACCAACCTTGATTGCATGTCAAGGCTACTATAAGTCGAACAATTTCCAATCTTGGGACAGGTGCAAATACTTTAGAGTAGTCAAGTTCGGCTCTTTGAAGAAATCCTCGAGCTACCAATCTCACCTTATGTCTTGCTATCGAACCATCAACATTTTGCTTCAACTTGAACATCCTCTTCACTTTGATAGCTTTTGTATGTGCTGGAAATTCAACTAGCTCCCATGTGTTGTTTCTTTCGATAACTTGTAACTCTTCGACCATATCAAACTTCTATTGTTTATCTTTGAAGGCTTCAATATAATTGATTGGTTCATCACCTACAAGTAAAGCAAAATGAACTAGATATCCATCTGTTACGACTTCATCATCATCAACCACTTTATAGTATAAAAGTCTTGTTGGACGAGCTCTAGTTCTTTGAGGTCTCTAGATTGTTCCAACTATATCCTCTTCAACTTCAACTATGTTGGGTATGTCAGTAACAACTTCGACTTCAACTAGAATATCGATAATATCTTTGACTTTGACATCATTACTTACTTCATCGAAATTATAGCCCATCAATGGCTTGTCAATTGCATTACTAGAATTCCAGTCTCAGACATAATTTTCATCAATCACAATGTCTCAACTCATCATGATATTATTGTTCATTGGGTTGAATAGCATGTATGCTCTAGTCTTATGATATCCTTCCAGAATTATAGGTTCACTCTTGTTATCAAGCTTCCTTCTTCTTACATCAGGAGCATGCTTGTAGCAAACAGAGCCAAACACATTCAGATGACTCACTGATGGTTGTTTCCCACTCCACACTTCTTTAGAAACCTTGTTTTTCAGCTTCTTGGTAGAACACCTATTCAGAATATAAACAGCAGTCAAAACAGATTCACCCCATAAGAATTTTGGTAAATTCTTCTACTTCAACATGCATCTTTCCATGTCCAATATGGTCATGTTTCTTCTTTCTATTATTCCATTATGTTGAAGAGTATAAGGAGCATTTACTTCATGATCAACACCATGTTTTTCACATAGTGCTTCAAATATCTTGGATGTGTATTCACCGTGAAATTCTGGTATCAGATATTAGATGTCGAAGGAGATGTTCCCGACACAAATATCTGTATAATAAGAACAAAGATAAACAAAAACAATTATAAAGAGACACAACAATTATTAACCCAGTTCGTGAAACCACACCTAAGTCTGGGGGCTACCAAGCCATGAAGGAAATTCACCACCAGTAGAATTAACTCAGAGCTAAACTCCCAGTTTATAACTCCTCACTTAATCTCTACCCATGCAATTTCTGCCTAGAGCACACCTAGACAAGAGACACCTCTCACTCCCCCTCAATCACAGCAGTGATAACAGTCAATGAAATAAGAAGACTTTAGAAGACACTCTTCAAAGTCACAGCTTGATCTTGCTTAAAAGCTTCAATCAAGTATAATACACTCTTACTTACAAGCTTTGAGTGAACAATTTACAATTAACAACTTAGTCCAATTCACACATTAAACAATGAGTGAATGGCTCACAAAACTAACACACACGAAGGCTTAAGATGCACACACTTTTAATCCTTACTTCTCTTGGTCTTCAAGCTAAGGTTTACGTCTCTTTAAATAGCAATGCAAAATGGGCTTGGGCTATGGCAAAAGTAACAACAGGATTTGAGAAGATTCCAATCTTCATCAATAGCAACAGATTTGATTTGATCAATCAGATCTAATCAAATCATTCTTCCAATCTTCAATCAATCTTCTGAGAATAACTCCAAATCAAATCAAATCTGATCCATAATAAGTGTATCAGAAATGCTTTTTAAAATACCACTAAAACCTCGCAGATTTCACACCAGAATAGTGCAGCATATTTGCACATAAAGAAATGAACAGACAAACATATTCATACATAATGTTTTGTCCATGAGTGTCAAGACATCTTATTTGACATCATGATATAAGTCTTGTTAAAAAGTCCAAAGCAACCTGCTGATCCTGACAGACAGATGTCACGATATCCTGTAGGACATCTTGTGATTACACCTAGTTTTACCAAAATGCCTGCCAATCAAGAACTAACAAACTCCCCCTTTGGCAAATTTTGGGTAAAACCAATCACAAGAAAAATAAAACCAATAAAGAGTATAGCACAACAGAAAAAATTCACATAAGGAGAGTAAAAGCAAAGCTACCCCTCAACAAAATAACAAACATCACAACAACTGAAGCATAACACAATCTTCACAGCCTTCAGTAACATGTAACTCCAAGCATACAGGTAAACAAATAACAAAGCTATCCCCAAAAAGGAATAAACAGTCAACTAGCAGGATCAGCATCCTGTCAAACCAATCAGAGCAGTAGACACCATCTTCGCCTTTAGCTACACACCTGCTATTCACACCAGCACACTTCTAGCCATATACCAAAGTGTATACAATATACTCTTCTCCCCCTTTTTAGCCATAATTTTTAGAACAAAAGCTAAGATATATAGCAAAGATCAAAAGGTTAGAAACAAACAAGTTAAGGGCATAGAGACCCCACAAATATTACAACCCATAGGAACATGAAGTGCAACAGAATCAGTCTATTCTGCCAAGGTAGACAACACAAATAACAAACAAAAAAACAGCCCACAACAAAGCAAAAGGCTTAATCTTCATCTTCAGAAACAGAACTAGAGGCAACATCTTCAACATAAATTGGAACATCTTCCCTATCATCCTCAGAATCCTCCCTAGACCCAGCGTGATCATCCTTTTCACTAGCATTATCAGAACTAGGGGATGGATCTATGCGAGAAATTAGGGTGGAAATACCATGCACATACGACCTTTCTGGAGAATCTTAGTGACAAGTTCCCTAATGGATCTGCCAACATATGTAGAACCTTCCTTGTTTTTCATTCTAGTAATGTTGTCAACAGAGGAATCTGAAGATTTACCTTTGGAAGGTTGTTGGGATTTGATTGCATGAGGGGGTGTCACCTCAGAGGCATCTTCGAAGGGGGTGGGGTGGGCATCACGTTTGGGAGACATCTTGATGTTGAAAGAAGAAATGTTTAGAGGATGATGGAGATAAATAGCAAAGTTCAGATTGTGGGAATTGTAGGTGCAGTTAGAGGGAAAATTTTGTGTGGGATAGTGAGCTTTAGTAGTCAAAGGCGTGCAATGCATTAAAGAGGGATGTTGAAACATGTTTATTTTAGAAAAACTTCTTTTAAACTCAAAAATCCCTCTTAGCAGTAATTGCTATAAGTCCTCATAAATACAAATTCCTAACTTTCCTCTCAAGGTCTCAAACTGATTAGCATCCAAAGCTTTGGTAAAAATATCAGTCAATTGATTTGATGTAGTGACATGCTCAAGAGTAACGATTTTACTTTCAACAAGCTCCCTAATAAAATGGTGTCTAATATCAATATGCTTAGTTCTGCTATGTTGAATAGGATTCTTGGAGATATTTATAGCACTCAGATTATCACAGTATAATGTCATGACATCTTGTGTGACATTATATTTTGTAAGCATCTGCTTCATCCATACAAGTTGGAAACAGCTACTCCCAGCAGCTATGTATTCTGCTTCTGTAGTAGACAGGGATACACAGTCCTGTTTCTTGCTAAACCATGAGATGGGGTTATTTCCCAAAAAGAAGCAGCCTCTAGATGTGCTCTTCCTACCATCAGCACTTCTAGCCTAATCAGCATCACAATATCCAGACAACACACATCCAGATCCATGATTGTACAACATCACATACTCACTTATCCCATTGATATACTTAAAAATTCTTTTGACTTGATTAATGTGGCTAATCTTAGGTTTAGCTTGATATCTGGCACACACTCTCACAGCAAAAGTAATGTCAGGTCTGCTTGCTGTAAGATATAACAAGCTCTCTATCATGCTTCTATACAGACTTTGATCCACATTAACTCCTTTTTCATCTTTGGACAATTTTAGATGGGTAGGTGCAGGAGTTCTTTTGTGGCTGGCATTTTCCATTCCAAACTTCTTAATAATGTTCTTGGCATACTTACTCTGAGATAGAAATATGGATTCTTCCATTTGTTTGACTTGAAGAACCGGAAAGTAAGTTAGTTCCTCAACAAGGCTCATTTCAAATTCAGATTGCATTTGTTGCACAAAATGTTGAACCATCTCTTCTGACATCCCACCAAAGACAATGTCATCAACATAGATTTGAGCAATCATGAGTTTTCCCTCTTTTTCTTTGATAAACAAGGTCTTATCTATGCCACCTTTTCTATATCCATTCTCAACAAAAAAACTATGTTAGTCTTTTGTACCATGCTCTAGGGGCTTGCTTCAGGCCATACAGGACCTTTTTCAACTTGAAAACATGATTAGGAAAGGTTGGATTAACAAAACCCTTAGGTTGTTCCACATAGACTTCTTCACTTAGGTAACCATTTAAAAAGGCACTTTTGACATCCATTTGAAGCAGCTTGATTTTCAGAATGCAAGCAACTCCCAGAAGAAGTCTAATGGATTCAAGTCTAGCTACAGGAGCAAAAGTTTCATCAAAATCAATCCCTTCAATCTGAGTATATCCTTGAGCAACCAACCTAGCTTTGTTCCTAGTGACCATTCCTTTTTCATCAGATTTATTCTTGTAAGCCCATTTGGTTCCAATCACATTTTTTCCTTCAGGCCTTGGCACAAGATCCCAAACTTCATTCCTCTTGAATTCACCCAATTCCTCTTGCATGGCATTTATCCAGAATTCATCAGTTAAAGCTTCCTTGATGTTCTTAGGTTCAATCTTTGACACAAAGCAAGAGCTTGAGACAATTTCTCTAGATCTAGTGGTTACCCCTTTATTTGGATCACCTATGATAAGATCAATAGGGTGATATTTCTGAATTTAGATGGAAGGTCCTTTATTAACTGGTTCATCCTCAGTGATGGTGGGATTATAATCATTGTTTTTGTCTTCAGATTCATCTGAGATATCAAATGATGTTCCAACATCTTCTAGGACATCAGTTTCCTTATGCATGTCATCTATAACAATATTGATAGACTCCATCATGGTATTAGTTCTATAGTTAAATACTTTATAGGCTCTGTTGTTGGTAGAGTAGCCCAAGAATATCCCTTCATCACTCTTAGAATCCATCTTTCTTCTATGGTCACGATCTGAGAGAATGTAGCACTTGCTTCCAAACACATGAAAGTATTTCACAGTAGGTTTTCTTCCTTTCCAAATTTCATACAGAGTGGTCATAGTTCCAGTTCTCAAGGTTACTCTGTTGTGAACATAACAGGCAGTGTTCATGGCTTCCGCCTAGAAATGGTAAGGTAGTTTCTTAGTACGGATCATAGCTCTGACTGATTCTTGTATTGTTCTATTCTTTCTTTCCACAACTTCATTTTGTTGAGGGGTAATAGGAGAAGAGAATTCTTGGTTAATTCCTTCAGTGGAGCAAAATTTAGCAAACTTTTGATTTTCAAACTCCTTTCTATGATCACTTCTGATTCCGACAACTTTACTTTCTTTTTCTCTTTGAAGTTTCTGATATAGGTCTTTAAACACATCAAACACTTCAGATTTTTCTCTTATAAAATTCACCCATGTGTATCTTGAAAAGTCATCCACAACAACATAAACATACTACTTTCCACCAAGACTTTCCACTTGCATAGGTCCCATTAAGTCCATGTGAAGAAGTTCCAAAACTTTAGAAGTGGTGAGATGTTGGATCTTCTGATGAGACATCCTTGTTTGCTTTCCTATTTGACATTCACCACAGATTTTTCCTTCTTCAATCTTTAGCTTAGGAATACCTCTGACAGCTTCCATAGATATGATCTTCTTCATTCCTCTTAGATGTAAATGCCCAAGTTTCTGGTGCCACAGTCTTACTTCATCTTCTTTGGCAAGAGCACATTTAGAGTCCTGAGAGGCCGATAGATAACAATTGTCTTTGGACTTGACTCCTTTCATGATCAGCTATCCCTTTTCATTTGTAACCAAACACTCAAGTTTATAGAAGTTGACACTTAGACCTTGATCACATAGTTGACTGATGCTAATTAGATTGGCAGTTAATCCTTTGACTAACAGAACATTGTCAAGATTAGGTGTTTCTGAGAAGGGTAACTTTCCAACTCCCTTAATTTCACCTTTGGCCCCATCTCCAATGGTTACATAGCTGGTTGAGTGAGGTTTGATGTCGGCTAACAGATTTTTAATACTAGTCATGTGTCTTGAGCACCCACTGTCAAAGTACCAATCTTCCTTAGTAGAAACGTTTAGGGACATATAAGCTATGAGGCAAGTAGTGTCAGTTTTAGGAACCCATTGCTTCTTGGAGAGAAGAGTGTTAGGTCTTGTCTGAGTGGTAGAGGTTGGATATCCATGTAGTTTGAAACAAAAGCACTTTATGTGCCCAAAGCGACCACAATAATGACATCTCCATCTTTGGAATTTTCTTGGCTGATTGGTTTGTTTTCTGTCATGATGTTGAGACATCTGCTGGAACATCTTCTGCCTTGATTCAGAAGGTTTGTGATGAGAGGCATAGTTATTGTCTTCATTGAACCCTAACCCTGTCTTGTCTTCAGATCTTTTGCCATATTGAAGGATCTCTTCTAAGGTTTTGGTACCACTGTTCATCATTCTAACAGACTTTCCCAGATGGTCAAGTTGAGAAGTTAGTTGAGCAACTTTATCATTCAAACCCTTGATAATTGTCAGATGTTCCTCCTTTTCAGTCTTTAGCTTGATGATGTATTTCTTCTGTTTTTCACCTTGCTGGCAAACTTCTTCGCTTCTGAGGCACGGTTCTTTGTAGGACGCTGTCAATTCTTCAAAAGTTAAGTTGTCTTCATTGGAATCTTCATCAAAATAGTATCTTCCAGTTAAGGCAGTTATATGCTTGACAGATTCTTCTTCAATATCACTGTCAGAGTCTTCATCAGTCCATGAAACAACTAGACCCTTTTGTTTCTTGAGATAGGTTGGGCATTCAGATCTGATGTGACCAAAACCTTCACACCCATGACATTTTATCCCTTTGTTGTTCGTAGGTTTTTCTTTAGTTCTAGTTCTTCTTCCTGCATCATTTGACTTACTGATGTCAAGTGAGATGTTCTTGGTATTTGGTCTAGTATCCATTATCTTCATTACCTTGTTGAATTGTCTTCCCAGCATAACTATGGCATTTGATAGATTTGTATCCTCATCAGATTCATCCTCTCTTCTTTTAGTATTCGACACAAAGGCTATGCTCTTTTTCTTGTCAGCTTTGTCATCTATTCCTACTTCAAAGGTTAGGAGAGAGCCAATGAGTTCATCAACTCTCATCTTACAGATGTCTTGAGCTTCCTCTATGGCAGTTACTTTCATGTCAAATCTCTTGGGGAGAGATCTGAGAATTTTTCTTACCAGCTTTTCTTCAGACATCTTTCCACCAAGAGCACTTGAAGCATTAGCAATCTCAATAATATTCATATGAAAGTCATGTATGCTTTCATCATCTTTCATTCTCAGGCTTTCAAACTTAGTTGTAAGGAGTTGAAGTCTAGACACTTTTACCTTGGATGTGCCTTCATGAGTAGTCTTTAGAATCTCCCATGCTTCCTTAGCAATTTCACAGTTGTTCACCAACATGAATATGTTCCTGTCAATTCCATTGAACAAGGCATTCAAGGCCTTGGAATTTCCCAGAGCTAGATCATCTTCTTCCTTTGTCCATTCTTCCTTAGGTTTTAATTCATTTGTAGCCTTTCCATCTTTATCAACAATCATAGGATGTTCCCATTCCTTGATGACAGCTTTCCATGCGTTACTGTCCAGAGACTTTAAGAAGGCAACAATTCTAGGTTTCCAGTAGTCATAATTGTTCTCGTCCAGAACAGGTGGTTTGTTCACAAATCCTCCTTCTTTGTCCATGGGACCAGAAAGTATCGTCCCTAGATCTCACCCAGAACCAGAGTAGGATGCCTGCTCTGATACCAATTGAAATTCTGGTATCAGATATTAGATGTTGAAGGAGATGTTCCTGACACAAATATCTGTATAATAAGAACAAAGATAAACAAAAACAATTATAAAGAGACACAACAATTGTTAACCCAGTTCGGTGAAACCACACCTATATCTGGGGGATACCAATCCAGGGAGGAAATTCACTACCAGTAGAATTAATTCAGAGCTAAAATCCCAGTTTACAACTTCTCATTTAATCTTTACCCATGCAATTTCTGCCTAGAGCACACCTAGACAAGAGACACCTCTGACTCCCCCTCAATCACAACAGTGATAACAGTCAATGAAATAAGAAGACTTTAAAAGACACTCTTCAAAGTCACAGTTTGATCTTGCTTAAAAGCTTCAATCAAGTACAATACACTCTTGCTTACAAGCTTTGAGTGAACAACTTACAATTAACAACTTAGTCCAATTCACACATTAAACAATGAGTGAATGACTCACAAAACTAACACACACGAAGGCTTAATGCACACACTTTTAATCCTTGCTTCTCTTGGTCTTCAAGATAGGGTTTACGCCTCTTTAAATAGCAATGCAGAATGGGCTTGGTCTATGGCAAAAGTAATAACAAAATTTGAGAAGATTCCAATCTTCATCAATAGCAACAGATTTGATTGATCATCAAATCATTCTTCCAATATTCAATCAATCTTCTGAGAATAACTCCAAATCAAATCAAATCTGATCCACAATAAGTGTATCAGAAACGCTTTTTAAAACACCACTAAAACCTCGCAGATTTCACACCAGAATAGTGCAGCAGACTTGCACATAAAGAAATGAACAGACAAACATATTCATACATAATGTTTTGCCCATGTGTGTCAAGAAATCTTGTTTGACATCATGAGATAAGTCTTGTTAAAAAGTCTAAAGCAACATGCTGATCCTGACAGACAGATGTTATGACATCCTGTAGGACATCTTATGATTACACCTAGTTTTACCAAAATGTATGTCAATCAAGAACTAACACACCACCTCCATCTGTTCACAGAACTTTGATCTTCTTTTCACTTTGGTTTTCGACAAGTATCTTGAATCTCTTAAAGATTTCAAATACTTCGTCCTTTTGTTTGATCATATAGATCCAGAGCTTTGGAATTTACTCATCAACAAATGAGATGAAATACTTGTTTCCACCAATGGTATGCTCTTCAAAAAGACCACATACATCTGAATGTGCAACTTCGAGTATGCAGGATGATCTCATTGGCATAGTCGAAATGAAAGACTTCCGCAACTACTTTCTAACTAGACAACCTTCACAAATTTTTCCAGGCATCTCAAGACTTGGTATACCAGTTACCATATCTTGAGTGATTAGTTGATTGAGCAACCTATAATTTAGATGACCAAACCTCAGATGCCACAACCAACTATTCTTGTGGTCGACAACTATTTTTAGACATTGTACCTCAGTCGAACTAATCATAGTTTTAAATGTCCCGTTCTTCGATAGAGGATATTTCAAGACCAAGTTATTCTAGATGTCGAAAGGTTCTAAGGCTCCATATTTCATAACCACTGAGAACCCTTTTTCGACCAATTGTCCTATACAAAGCAGATTGCACTTTGTTCCGGGGACATAGAGTACATCTTTGATCCGTGCTTTTGCTCCATTACTCCTTTGAATAACTATGTTGACAGTACCTTCTGCTTACAATGATATATTATCAACAAGTTTGACCTTGCTCTTCTTCGAATCTTTGCAATATACTAAGCATACTTTTTGACCAGTCATGTGGTTCAAGCAGTCTGAGTCGAGGAACAAGATCTTGGATTCGACATGATCATCCGCAACTGCATCCATAACCACCATATCATCAGAATCATTTGAATCTTGACGTGCAAGGTTCACTCCTTCGTCCTTGCCTTTTTTCGGTCCCTTGTCTTTCATGTGCCAATAATTCTTGGCCAAGTGACCCCACTTTTCACAATTATAGCATTGCACACCTTTTTTTTCTCTACTTTGTCTTTATGATAGGAATTTTCTTCTCATCTTTTCGAGGATTTAGAAGTTCTATTATCGATCTTATTCTTGTGAGGGTTCAACTAAGACTTCTTGCCCTGAGTCTTGTTGATTTTGCCTTTGAACTTATTAGAACCACCATTCTTCTTCCATGACCGAGCTTGTAGTGCTTGTATCGAGTATTTAACTATTTTCCTTTCGGCAATCCTAATCTCATGCGCCTCCAACAAACCAACCAAATCTTCCAGTTTTAGACATTCAAGATTGTTGTATTCTTGAATAACTACGATAACTTGATCAAAGTGAGAGGTCAATATACACATTACCTTTTCAATTATCATCTTATCAATTAGGGTTTCACCAGAAGCTTTCATGATATGGACAGGTCTCTGCACCTTTGACACATAGCGTGCAATCTTTTCTTCTTCTCCCATCGACAATAATTCATATTGTTTTTTCAAAGTTTACAACTTGAAAACCTTGACTTTCTCACCTCTTTCATAGTCATTGACAAGAATATCCCATGCCTCCTTCATCGATTCAGCATGAGCAATTCTGTTGAAATCAGTTGCATCAACTACTGATTGGATGTAAAACACCACCTTGCAATCCTTCTCCTTGGCATCCTTGTGAGTGGTACTCTATGCGTCGGTTGCATCTTCACTAAGTGTGGGAATGTCGTTAGTAACAACTTCTAGGGTTTCATGAAAGCCAAATAGAAATTGCATTTGTTTTCTCCATCGAAGCCAATTTTTCCATCAAGAGTTGGAAGGGATTTTGTTAAATTTCCGCTACCATTCATCTTTGTAGCAATTGATCAACAACAACCCACGATCCTGAAAATACAATCTTTGACGTGTGATTCTTAAAAATACGATCAAGAATCTAATCGGAGCTCTAGATACCAATTTGTTAGTGTGTGAGGCAATTTTAGTGAAGAGAGAAAAAGGAGAGAATAAGGAAATAAGGATTGATATTATTGTATGAATAAAACTGAATTACAAAGTGTCTATTATTAACACCTATGTGACTTGACTACTAAGTAAAATAACAAACTAAATAAAAAACTCTAAACCCTAATTAGCTTTAGGCTTGGGTCACATAATTCAACTTGGATTATATGTAATATCTCAACAGTCTCAAGAGGTACATTCAACGTGCACCATCAATTATATAGTAAGTCCTTGACCTTTTGGATGTGGTAGGTCTACAATCCCCTAACCGATCGGTCTGAGACGTGTAGGACGCCAAAACATCTGTGTAAAATACATAAGGCATCTATAGAGGGAAATAAAAGGGAAGTAAAATTTAATGTAATTGAACTAGAAAATGATACTACCTATCTTGAGGTTGTTGATTTTTTCCGGATGAATAAACGAAATGAATATGTATTAAGTGACTACTTAATAATATGTATTTGAATAATGTGTGGTGTGATTATAATAATTTTATATTTGTACTATGTACCAAATCAAGAATATGTATGTTGTCAAATGTTTGCACGAAATAATAATGTTGAATATGTTGTGTTAATTTATTTCATCCTTAATATTATTTATATTTTAAGAAGATTAGACATGGAACATGTCAAAGACATTTGAATCCCGGAAGTGGAATTACCCACATGATCCTCAAAAGTAAGAAATATTTTACTGAAATAAATCCTACTAAAGGTGTAATAAATACAATCTCAAATCTTGTAGATTTGATTGAAGGAACATGTAATGCTATGTTCATGTTATAAAATGGGAAAAAGTTTGTCATTAATAATGCTTTATACTTTCCAAAATCAAAGAGAAATTTATTGAGTTTTAATGACATATATCGTAAAGGATATGATATTGATATTGCGACTGAAGGTAACATGAAATACATTAATATTACTACTAATGTTTAAGGAAAGAAGAAAATTTAGAAAAATTACCAAAATTACCCTATAGATTACATTATACATATATACATAAATTGAATGTAATTTACTAGTAAAAGAAGATCTCAAAATTATGACTATATGGCATGACCATTTAGGTCATATTGATTCAACAATAATGCGTAAAATAGTTGAAAGTACTCATGGTCATCCATTGAAAGTTTTAAAACTTACAAAATAAGATAGACCATGGAAGCTTGTTCTCTTGAAAAACTAATAACAAAACGTTCACCAGGCAAGATTCAAATAGAATCACTTACATTTATTAAAAGGGTTCAAGGCGGTGTACGTGGACCTATCCATCCACCATAAGGACCGTTCAAGTACTTTAGGGTATTAATTGATCCATCTAGCAGATGATCATTTGTATGTTTACTGTCAAGTCGTGATATGGCATTTGGAAGTTTTCTTGCACAAATAATTAAACTAAGGCTTCAATCCCCTGATTATACTATAAAGAAAATTAGATTTGAAAGTTCTAGTGAATTTATATCTGACTCATTTAATAATTATTGCATGTCAATTGGAATTACTGTTGAACATCTTGTTCCTCATGTGCATACACAAAATGGTTTAGCTGAGTCATTAATCAAACGTCTTCAATATATTGCTAGACCATTAATAATGAGAACTAAACTACCATTTACTATTTGGGGTCATACAATTTTACATACTGCAACACTCATCCGTCTAAGCCAAGTGCCGATCATGAACATACCCCTTATCAACTTACAATTGGCAAGGAGCCAAGTATTTCCCATTTAAAGATTTTTGATTGTGCAATATATGTTCCAATAGCTCCACCACAAAGAACAAAGATGAGACCTCAAAGGAGTTTGGGAATATATGTGGGGTATTGATCTTACCTTACATTAGTTTTCAATAAGCACTTACAAAATATTGGAATGCGTCACGTTCGAGAATTTGAAACAAAACTAAATGTGTTCGGTTGAGGGGGAACATAATTTTGTACTCTTATTACCTTATTAAGGTTTTTATCCCAATGAATATTTTCTTATAAGGTTTTTAACGAGACAACATATGTTCCCGTAAGATTCTCCTTGATAAGACTTCAATGGAATACCGTGATAGATATTTCAAAGGGGGAGCACTGTGATAAATATTTCAAAGGGGGAGTATTATAATAAATAAATAAAAATTATTTATTATTTAGAAATATATATCTAAAATGTCAACTTAAAATAGTAATGTGAGTTATCTATCAAAGTGTCAACATTGAATAGTAATGTTCTATTTACAATTTCAATTTAGAATAATAACGTAAATTATTACATTCATTTAATAATTGAAATTCTAGTAGTATAAATACCCCTCTTTGGTTCACGTAAAGATACACAAATTCTCTTTGAGAAATATAAGATATCATCCTACTTTCTTCTCTGTTTATTCTTAGTTTGATTCAAATATTCGTTTTTCTCAACAATTTTGATATTGTATTTTTTTGATAACATATATTATTTCAATAAAATGCTACATTTTTTTTGGAAATAAAATACTCAATCATAAAAGAAATGTTAAGTATGAACTTCATATACCTATTTATATGATGTGATATTTTTGGGGTGTGATAATAAAGTCCAATTTTAGCATACAAGTGCAATGTCTTTTGACTTTTCATAATGAAAACGGAAATTGGACTTTTTATCCTGCCACCTCGAAAGTTTGATATGACATTCCCACATATTTTTATAATGGAAAAAATACCCTTCTTATTATTTACCTCTTAAAATTTTATATTGGGTTAAAAAATTTATAAAAAATAGAAAAAATCTGATAGTTATGCATAAAAAATTGGTATGAAAATTTTTGGAAAAATAGACTTCATGCAATTTTACTGGATATTTTAAAAACCGGTATGTGTTTTTACCAAAATTTCTATAAATTCTAGTATTTTATTGTATTTTCCAAAAAAATTCAGTATTTTTTTGAAAATTATTTGCATTTTTACCGCATTTTTCAAAAAATTCAACATAGTTGTACCAAATCTTTTGAAAAAACTGGAATTTTAGGAAAACCTATTGTTTCTACAGAATATTTCTAAAAATTAGGTATATACATAAAAATTTCAAAAATTTTCTGGTATACCGGATTTTTCGCCTACTGTACAAAGTTTGGTAATTTAGAATGCTTCATTTGTGCGGCCCAGATCCTGATCCCATGCAGATTTGACATAATTTTCACCATTGATGTTGTATGTTTTACTTGTATGTTTTCTTTTTAACTTGTTCATTACTTAGTAGGCTTTCGTTATCTCTGACATTGATAATTTATTTAGTATATGTTGTAAACAAAATATATTTCTCTCTCGAGTTGACGTGTTAGCATGTGCACAATGCATTGGCAAGCAACATGGTATTATTGTTGTTATTATTCATTCTGATACCGCAAATGGGATCAGAGGAAGGAGAGATAAATTTATTATGGGTTGTGAGAGAGAATGAAACTATAAAAAGAATAATTCTTTTGATAACATTTATAGTATGAAAGTTAAATGTCCATTTATGTTGAGACATGTGCCAAATGATAGCGGTTGGAAGGTTATGGTTAGGTGTGAGTTTCACAATCATATACTAGCTAAAAACTTAGATAGTCATGGCGTATTAGGTAGTTTAAAAGATGATGAAAGACAATTTGTGAATGACATGACAAAATACAATATGACTCTCAGATATATAATAGAAGCTTTGAAAGATAGAGATCCAGAAAACTTCACAAGCGTTACCCAGGTCACTAGATGTACAAGGTAAGATATACATACAAGACGAGCAAGAAAGGTCCCTTGACTGAAATGCAACATCTGTTGAGTCTTATTCATGAAGAGAAATACATGTACTGGACCAGAAACAAGGATGATTCAAAAGTTGTTGATATCTTTTGCACACATTCTAATTCAGTGAAGTTGTTGAACATGTTTAAATTTGTGTTAATTTTTTATTGTACATACAAAACAAACAAGTATTTCATCCCTTAATAACACAAATTTTCATTTATTTGATTATGAGTCGGAAGTTGTTGATTATTTATTATGCATACAAATAGATATCATCTACCACTACTTGAGATTGTTGGTGTTACATCCACAAAGTTGACATTTTCTGTTGGATTTGTGTATATGGAACATGAAAGGAATGAAAAATTCACATGGGCACTAAAGAAGTTGAAAGATTTGTTCGCTTACGAGAAGTTTCTACCTAAGGTTTTAGTGATAGACCAGGAACTAGCGTTAATGAAGGTCATGGAATTTGTGTTCCCAAACTCAACTCATTTGTTGTGTTTGTTCCATATTTCAGAAAAATCTTAGTATGAAGTGCAAGGAGTATGTTAAACCAAATAGGCATGATCATGTTATGGATCTCTGAAACAACATCATGTATTCGAATAAAGAGTATGAGTTTGTGGAATACCTTAAGCATTTTGAGGTTGTATGTGCTAATATTCCTTTACTTGTTTAGTATGTGCACGAAACATGTTTAACATCCTATAAAGAAAGGTTTGTTACCGCATGGACTACTAGAGCCACTCATTTAGGGAACACAAAAACGAGCAGGTACATCGACGTGACTTTGAATACATAGCATTGCTAGTTATCAATTAATGAAATCATTTTCTACTTATGTTTTTTAGGGTTGAGTCTGCTCACTGGAGACTAAAAAACATATTGACTACCAGCATGAAAGGTTTATGCAGAAGTTGGGATGGTGTGAACACCATTTAAAGTTGCAACTATGTTCAATCAAAGTATCATTTGAAAAAAAGTATTGTCAACATTGAGCATCACTATAACCCTCAATTTTACTCGAGATTGCACGGTTTCGTTTCAAGACAATGCATATAGCACATTAGAAAGGGTAAAATGTGTTGGTTCTAACAAAGATGCATGTGGTTACTTCATTATAATAACGCATGAGTTGCCTTGTGCGTATCAACTTCCAGGTCTTCAAATAAAAGGTGAGTTCATTCCGTTTAAAGCGATTCACATGTTTTTGAATAAATTATACATTGAAGATCATGATGTCACTGAAGAAGATAGTGGGACACAATTGGATTTAGAAGAAGAGCGTGTATAGGTATTTCAGTACACTGAATATTGCAGGCCAAAGAGTGATAAAAAAAAAAAGTTCGGGAACTAACACATCCATCCACAACTTCCATGTGTTCACCACCAGTGAAGTACAAGACAAATAGGGGATATAAGAAGAGTAAAAGGGTCAAGAAAGTGAGGTGCATCGTGATCATTCACAGTGGGAGTATGCTAAGGGCTCGTGGGGGAAGTCAGACTACAAATAGATCATGTATGAAACCAATTGAAATTCAATCGTCTAACCCGTCTTCAAAACATCTTTACTTGTCTCATTTTTCTGATTTCTTACATCAGTACATTGATGACATTGTTTATGTGGGTCAAGATGGAAATTGTGGTTTCTGTGCTATTGCAACTTTACTTGGATGGGGCGAAGATTCATGGCCTTTAGTTCGGGCGCTGTTAGATGTTGAAGTTTATCAACACTTTCAAATTTATTCCAATGTGTTCTATGGCACAATATTTGAAGTTAGGCATTCCTTGCTAGTAGCTAGCTTGGGTTTGCAGGATCGTGAGAAATGATGATGATTCCTGATATGATTTACCATATTACTTTTAGATACAATGTCATATTGGTCTCGTTGACCAAAAACCTTATTATAACTTTCTTCCCATTAGTGATATCTCCATGCATTGTTGCGAGTAGACACAAAATTATTGTAGTTGGTTTTGCTAACAACAATCACAGGGTTCATGTGAAGTTAAAACCCAATTGTCCATTTCCTTCCGTCACTAGCCGATGGAGACAGAATTGTAGTGAAGGTGCAAAAGCATGAGAAACAACATATGCGAGACACATAAGACACTAGGAAGAATAAGCTATGAAGTCAACATAGTTTGTTTTGTATTGATATTGTAGTACTTTTTGCATTATATGTATATATTTTATTGGGTATATTTCGTAAAAAAAAAAAATCAAAAAATTAAATTTTTTTCAAAACTCACCATTGTCTAATAGATTTTTCACATTTTTATAAAATTTGGTATATACCTGATTTTTCAGAATATACGGTACATTTCATAGGTTATCAGATTTTTATGCACCGGATTTTTGAAGTACTCGGTATTTCTTCAAACTTTTACCATAAATCATTGCGTTTATACAGGAATTTTTAGAAATTTCTGATATTTCTTAAAAAAAACTCAAAGCATCCGATTCTTTTTGTTTGCAATATCCAGTTCTCATTCGGTATATTACAGTGTATTTAAAAATCCAGAATTATTACGTAAAAGTATAATAGTAATAGCAATGCTCATGTGGAGGTGCCAGGTCAGATTTTGAGAATGGCATAATAAATTCTCCAAACTTTCCTATGCAAGCTTTAATAAGTTTATGGGCTTTTCAGCCGAAACCCAACTTCTATTAGAAGGTTGTTTTCTTAGAGGCATTTCTACTATGCACCTCTAGATATAGTCACATCACTCCCATTATTTTCATATAAACTACTTGTGTTTTTTTAATTCTCTTTACATTTTTATGAAAAAAGTTATTGTTGAAACCCAAAAATTCAGAACATAGAGAGAGTGAGTAGCCTTGATACAATATTAACGTTAATCGGTATCCTTATAATATAAATATGTGATTCACTATTACACTTCGCGTCTGTTTGGTTAATTTATAGTTTCTGTAAAATCGTGGTTCAGAACTCATTGCCAAACATACACTATATCTGTTTTCGTACTATAACTTATATTTTTCAACTATTCTCTTCTTGTGTGTTGATGAATTCTTAGTGCGTTTTAGTACATTTACAAACCGAATATGTTCAAAGCAGGAGTTGCAGTTGCAGCAATAATGGTAAACATGAAGAAAATTTTGATATATGTGTTAGTACTTGAATATTTCTTTTAATCAAAGCTCAAATGGCCACGTTTATACTTCACAAATTATAAAAACTAAATATCTATATTGTCAACAAAAAAAAAGCTATATGTATTTAAATTAAACACACTTTTATTGTAATAAGAATGAATATTACTACCACATAAGTAATTTGAAAAATTTGATCTCACAACTGACATGGCTGAATTCCACCACTTATTTTCAGGATATGCTATCAACTCATTTTCTGATGAAAGAAATGCCTTTCTCCACGCTTGATGCTAACTCTTTCTTCGCCTTTTCCAAACTCGCCCTGTCGAAATATAAACTAGATATAAGTTTGATGTTTCAGTTAGGGAACTAGTTAGTTCAAATGATAACTGTTACTGCATACCTCTCATAATCACTTAAGGGACCTAGAGGAAGAAATTCCTCGACTCCGTCACGGCCAAGTCGTACTTTTGATGCAAAGAATGGAAGCTCGGTCACCTATAATAACTGACTCAGTTTAATCCTTAGAAAAAGTACTTATTCGGGCATCAACTTTGAAGGTTATGATATGGAAGAGGATTCAAGCTTATCTTAATGGAAAGCAGGTTTTCAATTCCTACCCGTGAATCAACATATGCACATTGAATGATTCCGGCCTCTCCTTTCAATGCACGAAGACATGCATCTGCAAATTTAACAGCGGCGTATGCCTGCAATTTACACATAGCATTGTTAAGAAGTCGAGAAAATTATGCTAAGACAACAAACAAAAATGAAATTTCAGAAAAAAGAAGTGATTGAGAACGAACTTATCTTAAACCATACAACTAACTATATATGGACGACCGAGATTGTTTTTCTTAAATATGAGCACGACCATTTATTATTATATTGTATGGTCAAGATTAGTTCTTTTTATGAGAATATGCTCTCGATTCCCTATCGATACAAAACAAAATACTAACCATTGATAGCGTTGCAGACCCAGCTCCAGCTTTGGCCTAGAGAAAATTACAATATAATGCAAATTATAGCAATGATGAAATCATATATAGCACAATTTCCTTTGCGTAAATTTTTACCTCAACAACTTCGGTTCCACCGTTTTGTATGCGATCTGTCAAGTATTCAATTTCCTTTGTGGTGAAAGAGGAAGGTGGTTTAACCTGAAAATCAACGACAACGAATTTGAAATATTAAAATTTTCTACAGTACTACAATTTGAAGTATTTAAAATCAAATATGGTAGCAATTACGAATTAGAAATAGTTGTAGTGACCTGAGAAAGAAGAGGTAAAATCGTGACTCCGGCATGTCCCCCCACAACAGGGACATCCACATCCCTTGGATCAAGACCCATAACTTCAGCCTGCATTTTAAGCCCGACAGGGAAAACAAATTAAGTAACTTCACTTATTAAGTAATAAGAATAGCCGGTGAGTTGAAACAAAAAGGAATTTGGCATTGGAGATTTGATCGATTAAGTTGAAAAAGTCACTTCACTGTCCTAATTATGCTTTAAGTGTGACTATAAAAAGCTGGACATAGTAATTAGTAGAAAATACGTACCACAAACGTATTGGCCCTAACCACATCAAGCATTGTAACTCCCAAAAGTCTCTTGGGGTCATAAGTACCGGCTCTTTTGAAAACTTCAGCCGCAATAGGGACAGTGGAATTAACGGGATTGCTTATCAAGTTGACAATCGCCTTGGGACATCGCTTCGCAATTGCTTCGCAGAGTGTTTTAACAATCCCAGCATTTATATTGAAGAGATCATCTCTAGTCATTCCAGGTTTACGGGGAACACCAGCAGGAATGATTACCAAATCCATACCTGTAAGTGCATCTTCAAGCTGATTTTGCCCCAAAAATCCTCTAACCTAAACATAAAATTCTTCCGAGTCATGTTAACATAAAAAACAACAATTTAATTTCACAAACCTAAACATTTTCTATGGTTAGACATGCATTCCAGATTTAGATCATGCTTTAATTGGTTTATTTGAGTTTATCTACTGCCATAAGCACTTGTGAAACTGTTTGATAGATCTTATAAAAATAATTCATAACATGTCTATAAGGGTTTTCAACTTATTTTAAAAAGCTCTCTAGAATAGCTTATGAAAACAACTAATAGCATATATGAAATGATCAAACACGCAATTCGAATTTAGAGCATATTTGGATCGACTTATTTTAGTTTATCTGATGACACAAGCACTTGTGAGGCTATTTCAAATAGCTTATGGAAACAACTTATTCTATCTGAATTATCAACTTAATCATAAGCTCTCCATATTAGTTTATGAAAACCATATAATAACTTATATGAAAACAATTTTGTTTCTATTTTATGAGCAAATCAAATGGACCCACAAAAATTCAATGAGCAAGTTTATTAACTTATATGAAATTCAGGACAATAAAACCTGAGTTAGGAACATACAACAGCAGAAGTATCCATGTGACTGATATCAGAAGTAACACCAGGGGTGTTAACAACATCATACAGATGAAGAACGGAAACCAATGGATTCATCTTCATCAACATGGAAAGAGGCTGTCCTATTCCACCTGCAGCACCCAAAATTGCAACTTTGAATCCAGGTGCTCCACCTTTGGCACGGCAATGGAAACTCGTCAAAGAGGAAGAACCATGTTCATTCATCTGTTGAGATAACATCATACACAGTTATATTATACATGATGAATCTAACAGTGATGATATTGATCTAATTGGTTGTGGAATGTAATGAAAGAAATGGTGGAAACGAACCGTGAGATTGGGAGGGTTGAGGTGGCCGGCGATTCTTGCAATTCGTTCAGTTGCATCTGAATTTGGCTCCATTATTTCACGAATTTCGGTTGTTGTTGTTGACGTGATTTCCGATTTTGGGTTGTTGTTGTCGTGAGTGTGTAAGAAACTTGGCTAGAGTTTTGATTTGATCTTGATCGGTGTGGGTGTATATAAGGTTTCTTACACGTGTTCAATTGTTTCTTTTACTACAAAACAATTATGGATATATTTAATTTTCTTTCAAAAAAAATTTAATTACTATTTAAGTATAATAAACCTGTAAAATAGTTTTATACTAGCTTTTAATAAATAAAAAATATTGGTACGTTATGTCATAAAGTTAATTTTAAAATATTTTGATAATTTATCGTGTGGTTTAATGGTGAATTTTTCACTAGATTATCATTTTTTTAACATGGTAAAAACACAACATCCATCAAAGTTTAATGATAGGGGCATATGTTGAACACAAGTTAGAAATATTTCATCTCACATGTATTCTTTCTTTACTAAAATATCTGGTACATTCCATGTTGTTTTGCGTAATGTAGTCAATCCAAAAGAATCATCACTTTATCAAATTTTTGGCAAAATAACTATTTCAAAACTTACAAGATGTGCAATACAAACTGAGCAAAATAAACACACCACAAACAAACACACAGAGCAAACAGTAGTAGCAGAAGTAGCAAAATATTAGAATACATGTAATGTGGGTGCTACATCAAAAACAAAATAAACACAGTGCTCCCATATAGTCAGACATACAATCAATTATGCATGCACACATTCAAAGTCAGTAGTCTCAACTAGATAGTCAGAATAGTCAAGATACACTACTACACATCAAACATCAGGGTTCCCACACTTATAGAGATCAACTCACGCATGCACATAGTTCAATCCAGATGTCAGACCAGATGCTCCAACATGTGAGCACACAATCTAACCAATGATCCACAAACACATTTAGTAGTTAGGTTACTCATAACACACTCCTACCACGGTTACTCCTCATTTTTGGAAAAAAAATTAAAAAAGATATTGAAAGAAGAAAAACCATAACAAAGATCAAATAACTTAGAACTGACTTCAGTGAATATCATAACAAATCACGGATTGTTAAGGAGTTATTACAGATCCAACAACAAAACAAGGAACATACAATCAAACTAAAATAAAAACACCCAGAAATATCAATCTTCAAACTTGATATCCAAAACAACACCTGAATCAATGAAGGTAACTCAGTCTTCATCTACATCTGAATCAGAATCATGTGTTTGACCAAGTCATTTCTTCAAAGATATCATCTTTGATACAAACATCATCCAAATCACAGATGCTCCAACAAAATGTTTATCACGTGTCTCCACCTTGGTTTCATCATCTTTCTTTGACTCTGGAACCTTAGCCTTCTTCACAGACTTGTCTTCTAGCATATTGACCTCCTTAGCTTAACTCGTTTTTGGAAAAAACTTCAGAGAAGGGAGAGAAAACAAATTTCTGAGTACAATAAAGAAAGAGATAAAGAGCGTTCTTACTTGTAACGATGGACCAATTATAAAGAAACTTTGCAATCAACCTTATTTCACATGCAACATTGGTATTAAGAGAGAGAAAATGTCTTTTTATACCTGTACACCTCTCATGAATTGATTGCTATAAATTCTCACATATAATAATTCCAAAAGCACTCCTTAGTTTTTCAAACAGAGCTGCATCCAAAGTCTTGGTGAATATGTCAGCTAACTATTTTTCAGCTGCTATATGCTCAAGATGTACAATTTTTGAAGGGGAGAGAAACACAAGAAACAGGGGTTTGAATTGAGTTTCACCAACTATGAACTTTTGTGCGGAATTAAAACAGTGCAAGTAAAAATAAATAGACACAATTATTTTTATCCTGGTTAACTGTTAACAAAGTTACTCCAATCCACCCACCAATGTGATTTTTCCTTAGACAAGGACTTAATCCAATAATCTCAACAGATTACATCAAAACAACTTGGACTATATGTCCTTGTTGCAAACCACAATGGATAACCTTCATTCTCTTCTTGAGAATTCTGACTATACCATAGTCTCTCAAGGAACTATCAACAACAATTGATTACAAAGGTGTGTACATGAAATGCTTCTAAAAAGAAGGTGACACAATTGAAGTACAATAACACAAAAGTGTTCTTAGTAAGATATGAGCAACAACTCCTTGCTTTTCTACAAAACTATCATAAGAATAATCTCCTAGAGATTTTCATCGTATCAACATAAGTTTTGAGAGCTTAAAAGCTTCTTTTAATGCTTATCTTATTTCTTGTAGAGCAGCTCTCTAATTCTAGTTGAGCATTGAGCATTTTCTTTTTGAGCTTATCATTTGGTGCTTGCTTACGCCTTGCACACATACTGTCATGTATTCTTCAGCTCTATAACTTCTAGTTACTCTCTCTTGATCTTCTTTTCTACTCTTGCAGCATTTTGCACTTTGGCAATTGATATTTTCACTCAGCTTGTAGCAGCAGCTATAACAACATTTGTTTTGCGCTCTTTCACTATTCTTGTTTTTGTAGCATGTAAGCAACACAAGTTCACTCACCGCTTCAGCTCACTTTAATACACACACACACACACATGTCTTTAAGTCTTCAGATCTTTAATAAATAGGACTTGAGAATAGATCTATTAGAGGGTATAATGGGAAACATATTCCAGTTGTAATAACCCAACGTTCACTGAAGGAATGGTCACATGATTATAATACAAAAATTTATCCTTACGCCACCTAGTCTAGGTAGAGGTCACAAACTATTTTGTACTCTTATATTCAACGTTTTATCCAACCATTCTTAATCTTCTGTCTTCTAAGTCTTCAGAGGCTTCAGATATAGATTTGATGAAGCATGTAGAGAGATCAATACTTGTAACTTTAGAACCTAAGTCTTCAGAATCCCAGATCTTCGTTCAGCAAAACTATCTTAAGAGTTTTCAACACTTTGTCTTTAGAAGTGTTGTCTTTAGAGACTTCAGAACTTGTTCAACAGAACCTCGTCTTTAGAATCTTCAAAACTTGTTCAGCGCATATTTATCTTCAGAGTCTTTAGAACTTCGTTCAACAAAACCTTGTCTTTAGAGTCTTCAGAACTTGATCTTCAGAAATTATGTCTTTAGAATCTTCAGAACTTCGTTCAACAGAACCTTGTCTTCAGAAAATTCAGAACTTAATCTTTAGAAATGATGTCTTTAGAATCTTCAGAACTTCGTTCAATAGAACCTTGTCTTCAGAAACTTCAGAACATGTAGCAATAGAAACACAACCTTTAGAAAGCCTTTAAGGCTTGATAACCAAGTCTCAATTAAAATATTTAATATAAATGTTGAGCCTTTCTAAATATTGATTTAACTTGTACACAACATATGTTATCTTTCTAGAGTGTTTAAATCAGAGTCTGATGACGTCACACACTTTTCTATCAGATTCAGATCTAATTTAGCAACAACTACACACTAGACAGAAACCATAAAGTACTAAATTATGCTCTAAGATAACATGTGCAGTTATCATCAAAACTTAAGGCCAGATGCAAAACCACTCTTGTTCTTACAATTTTGTCTTCCATAAGTTCCCTTATGAAATGGTGACAAATGTCAATGTGCTTGGTTCTACTATGCTAAACATGAGTCTTTGAAATATTAATAACACTTAAGTTATCAACGAATAATGTCATGACATCTTGTTCTACATTCTACTCCTTCAACATCTATTTCATCCAGAGAAATTTAGTGTAATTGCTCCCTGTAGCAATATACTCAACTTCAACAATAGATAATGAGACACAATTTTACTTCTTCTTGAACCAAGAAATTAAATTATTTCCAAGAAATAAAGATCCACCAGATGTGCTTTTTCTATCATTTGCATTTCTAGCCCAATCAGCATCACAATACCCTACTAGTACTTAATTTGTACCATGAGAATAGTGAATACCATAACCGCAAGTCGTGTTTATATACTTCATAATTCTCTTCACTTGAGTAAAGTGACTAGCCTTGGGTTTACCTTGATATCTTGCACAAACATCTACAAAGAAAGTAATGTCTGGTCTGTATGCTGTGAGGTAGAGTAGACTGCCAATCATGCTTCTGTATAAACATTGATCTACATCAATACCCTTTTCATCTTTGGTTACTTGAACATGTGTTACAATAGGAGTTATCTTATGACTTGCATTTTCAAGCCCAAACTTCTTCATTATACTTTTAGCATACTTGCTTTGAGATGCAAAAATATTGTCTTCCATTTGCTTTACTTGAAGACCAAGAAAGCAAGTGAGTTCTTCTACAAGACTCATTTCAAATTCATAATTCATTTGTTGGACAAAAGTTTCCACCATCTAGTCTGATATCTCACCAAAAATTATGTCATCAACATAAATATGGGCTATGATGAGCTTTCCACCATCATTCTTCACAAATAGAGTTTTATCTATGCCACCTCTTTTGTATCCATTGTTGACTAGGAACTCAGTTAATATTTCATACCAAGCTCTTGGGGCTTGCTTTAAACAATAAAAAAATGTCTTTAACTTGTACACATTATCTAATAAACTAGGATCAATAAATCTCTTTGGTTGCTCAACATAAACTTTCTCATTAAGATAGCCATTCATGAAGGCACTTTTAACATCCAGTTGAATTAATAAAAATTTAAACATGCGGGACATTTCAAGTAACAATCTAATGGGCTTAAGTCTAGCAACTGTAGCAAAAGTCTCAGCAAAATTAACTTCTTTTATTTGAGTGTACCCTTGAGCAACTAACCTTGCCTTATTCCTTGTCACATAACCATTTTCATCAGATTTATTCTTGTAGATCGATTTGGTACCAATGATATTTACATATTAAGGTCTTGGAACTAATTCTCATACATTATTTCTTTTGAATTGACACAGCTTCTCTTGCATGACATTTATCCAAAACTCATCTGTTAGTGCTTCCTTGTTATTTTTTTTGCCTTAATCTTAGAAATAAAACATATGTTAACAATCATCTCTCTTGATATGATAATATCTTCTTCATTTAAATTTTCTATAATATTTTCAACAGAAAGATATTTCTGAATTCTGGTAGATGGTCCTTTGTTGATAAAAAGAATCTTCAAATTTAGTTTGATAAAATTTTCACCATACTATAAGCAGGCCTTGATGAAATTTTCACCATATTATCATTTTCTCTAATATGATAGATGTAGTGAAAAAATAAAACAAGTGTTGGAGAAATTTCCAAAATATTAAATTGATAAATAATAATGGTTAAATTAACAAAATAAATGGCGAAAAGTTGCAACTGTCTAGAATAGAATCAGAGACCTTATAATAATTGGGTGCATGGTCAAAAGGTGCAACCACCATTTTTAACACAACTTTTCATAAAAAAAGTTTGTTGTTATTGATATACAATGATTCACGAATGATTATGTTTGAATCAAATGAAATATTGTTTCTTCTCACCAATTGGTACAAGTTTTTCTATAAATAGAGATACTTGTTAGGCATAAAATATACACAAAAGTTACTTATTTCAAATGTCAAAAATTATATCTAAGTTATTCTTTTATTTTTCTAGTGCACAAGAATAAATAATGGAACTTTATTCTGTAAAATATTGTTGATTGATATGTTTAATGTGAATGTGTGATCATGTTAAGGTTTCCGAAGTATCTTAAAAGGGATTCGCTGGTTAATCCTTTTGCATCCAATTTGCATAAATTGGTGGGGGCGAATCGAACCTAAAGCTTAGTGTAAACACACGCTTTGGAATTTATTTTGTACAACTTTTATCGTACCGCTTTCATCTTCTTCTTGTTCATGCTTTGCAGTAGACCCCCGATACAAGATCTAACAATCTTTAGGTTCGATTTTCGATTTTGGTTCATACTTTATTTATAATTAATATTAAAATATGCAATTTTAAGGAAGATGGTAACAACTTTCAATGTCGATGAAAGGTACATAGTTAATTCATATAATTTGAAAATTATGGAATTTTGATTTATGGATATTTTTGTTTGTGATTAATTTGTGACTGCAACGGAGAAATGAACATTTATGCTTTCTTATTCATCAATATGGTGAAAGGTACATAATCATATTAAATAAATGTCATTTATATGATGTTTTAAATTCATGTTAAATATGTTGAATATAATATTTATTTATGTTAAGTTTAGTATATGAAATATATTTTTATATGCATGATTTATAAATTATTCAAGTATGTGAATTTGAATAATTAAGAATATGTTTGGTTTATGGTGTATACTTGAATATAAAATACATGTTAAATATTAACTTTGGTGCAAATAATTTTTTTTAATTAATAATGCATAAATTTTAGATAAAATAATTTGGTGGGAAAAAAATCATGAATTTGAATATATGGTAAATTTATTGATAACATAAAATGGTGTAAATAACATGTTAAAAATATCAAGAACATATTTCAGTTATATTGTTGTTTATGCAAGAATTTTAAAATTAAAATGATTGATCTCATATTATATGTGTATCATAATATAAAAGTATTATTTCTTATTTATCTTGATATTAAAAGTAATTTGGATATATTTTATCTTGTTGTAAGTTGACAAGTGTTCATCGAGAAACGTTACAAGAAATATTAGCAATGTTGGTTTATTATTCATTTTGTGATTTTTATTTGGATATATCATAAACATTTTTAAATATGAAACATGAATTTATCACATGGTGTTGTATTTATATGGAGTTTATGAATTACATGTTTGAACTCACTTCATGAAATAAAAGTTAGTCATGACAAATTTGTTTGATCGTGGTTGTCGATTGCTATAAATGTTTAATGCATTAAATATATCTTGGATATATTTAAGTGGAAGTAAAACTTAAAATTAAAAAGGTTAGCAAATAAAGAATAACATAAAATTTGTGTATATGACAAAATGAATGAAAAAAATGTCATGATTATAGTTTATCGAAACTATCAAGAATATAGAACATGTGTTGTATATGGAAATTGCACTAATATGAAAAAATTATTATGATTTGATGATAGATGACAAATACTATCAAGAGTACATAATGTAATCATATGTATGATTAGTTGCAAAATTGAATATTCATAATTTATTAAAGTTTGGAAAAATCTTACAATTCTTTGACGAAAGGATTAACAAATATATGATGTCTTTGGATATAATTGACAATGAAGACATCATTAGGGATACTGAACAAGCCCGTATCTAATTAATCATCAATAGTGGAAACTCGACTCACACTTGATTATTGTTAAGTCTTGAGTTCAATGATGAAAGTACATTATTAGAATGATTGAAGTACTTAATAATAGATACATCTCAATGGGTAAAAGTACTTAGACCATAAGAATAAGTGTGGTAGGATGAGATTTTCCTCTTAATAGACATATAACATGTGTTTGCTTGAGTGCATAATTATGGGTGCATTTCTGATATAGTCTACCTATATAAGAATGAAGTGGTGTCGCTTCATAGAGTTCAAGAGTTTGACTCTTAAATTCTCATGAGAAGGATATAAGACACAATGCCTTATTAAATGTGCCATATTAATAATTTGATCAATGATACCGAGATTTCATGTGTGAGTTATGCACGCTTGTTCTAATGAATAATTGGTTCAAAACTTGTCTACCAATCTATTCGGGAATGAGTGATAACTTAACTTACTAAGTATTGGTTCAAATTGCAAGATACCTTTATCTGAAACCATGAAATTTCCTGAATAATGGATTTAGATATATTTTAAAAATGGTGGGGGATTGTTGGAGAAATTTCCAAAATATTAAATTGATAAATAATAATGGTTAAATTAACAAAATAAATGGCGAAAAATTGCAACTGTCTAGAATAGAATCAGAGACCCTATAATGATTGGGTGCATGGTCAAAAGGTGCAACCACGAGATTAACACAACTTTTTATGAAAAAGTTTGTTGTTATTGATATACAATGGTTCGCGAATGATCATGTTGGAATCAAATGAAATATTGTTTCTTCTCACCAATTGGTACTAGTTTTTCTATAAATAGAGATACTTGTTAGGGATAACATATACACAAAAATTACTTGTTTCAAATGGAAAAAATTATATCTAAGTCATTCTTTTATTTTATTTTTAGTGCACAAGAATAAGTAATGGAACTTTATTCTGTAAAATATTATTGATCGATATGCTTAATGTGAACGTGCGATTCATGTTAAGGTTTCCAAAGTATCCTAAAGGGGATTCGTCGGTTAGCCCTTTTGCATCCAATTTGCATAAATTTGTGAGGGCGAATCGAACCTAAAGATTAGTGTAAACACACGCTTTGAAATTTATTTTGTGCAACTTTTATCGTACCGTTTTCATCTTCTTCTTGTTCATACTTTGCAACAGACCCCCAACACAAGATCTAACAATAAGTGGCATGACAAAACAAAGAAAATGATAGATGTAGCACTGAATATTCGTAAGTTGTACCATAATTTATTAAAAAATGCAGGAAGTAACAACACCATCATTAGAAATCAAATTAATTACATTCAATAAGTACATATGTATGTATACGTAATAAATACAAATTAAGTTTGTACCTTTAAAGTAACATAAATCAGTATGTGAAGAAATTCATCAGCTCCGAGAGGATTATCTTTGGAAGTAAGAGAAGCATTAAGCAACAAATTACCAATAATCTTGCACCGGTTTAGGATATAGATAACTTTGTCTCTATGGATGCCTTGTACATTTTTGAAGAAATTTATGGAAGTTACTAATCGTGCCACTAATGTTTTTCAGATTTAAAGTAACGTGACATGTTATGTTAACTTCCGTTAGAAGAAGATGGTAGAGATTAAAAGTGTAGATAAAATACTTTAAAAAGACCATTATTAAAAAAAAATTATATAAAAATTAAAATTGAATTTTGAATTATCTATATAGACCACATATATATTTAACCTTATAAATCATATAAATATAAATAAATATAAATGCAATATAGTTAAACATAAAAAAGCGATGCAATAAAATTAAAATAAACTAACTAGTAAATTTATCTAAATTCATAAAATTATAATCAAAGTTAAAATATTAAAATCCACAATGATAAAATAAAATTATGTAAATTAAAATTTTATTACATACCCCGACAATTAACTAAAGTAAGACTAAATAAATATATTGAAAAAAATCCAAATTTCATATTGGTTAAAAATACAATCTACAAAGGGTTTATATTGAGTGACACCTTTCATCTTACCAATTAGATTAAACCGATTTTGTAGCATTGAGTTAGGTCAACTCTCTAATTCTATTATGGTATTACAAGCCTATCGATTTAGACCATCCACCATTTATATCTAAACACCAAGACTAATAGTGTTGGGCATGAAGAGGTGTATTGAGAAAAACCCATGTGTCACATTGATTTCTAAAAAAAAAAAAAAAAGAATCATCATTGTGAAGGTGATGGTTGGCGGCATCATCGGGCCTGTTTATTAGCAAAACTCTATGTCATTCTTTATTTAAAGTCTTTGTTATGTTGGATTTCCTCCAACAACAGCAATTGTAACACTCCAATCTTGAACATTATTTGAAACTGTTTATTCGCAAACTAATGAATATTTGAGAACCAATTATAAAATAGTTATTTTATCTTCGAGGGAAATGGTCTCGTGTAAGACATCAAGCAAAGTGGCGAGTTAATTATTGTTGAGATACCAATTAAGCCTCTAACCTGTTAATTAGATCAAAGGGTATACCAGAGATTTGTGCTAGTTAAAAGAAGAGCAATACCGATAATTCAAATGAGTAAGGGGTGTAATGGACGTCATGCTTCTGTTAAGACAAGGCTATGTAGGAAGAGAAATCATAATTCATTCATAAATTCTATTTTCTCTCCTTCTCCCGCATTTCCATTACTTTTTCCTATCTTCTTCAGTTCTTTTCCTCGACATCTTCCTTCCATACTTGGAATTGAGTGCAAAGATGGAATTGTCTTGCATAAAAGTTATTCCACTTGCATGCAAGGTCAATCCATCACTAAACACAATATATATATATATATATATATATATATATATATATATATATATATATATATATATATATATATATATATATATATATATATATATATATATATATATATATATATATATATATATATATATATATATATATATATATATATATATATATATATATATATATATATATATACCTTTTTCTCTTATACTCAGGTATTAATGAAATAAGTCAAATTATGCATTGTGTTCGTCATATATATATATATATATATATATATATATATATATATATATATATATATATATATATATATATATATATATATATATATATATATATATATATATATATATATATATATATATATATATATATATATATATATATATATATATATATATATATATATATATATATATATATATATATATATATATATATATAAGAGAAAAAAGATAATTACACATTTGACCTTTACCATTGAAAATTTATGTCATATCATATGATATTTCCATCACTTTGATATAAATGATATGTTGCTAGACATTGCTCTCTATTTATAATATTAAATAAACAATTTAATATTATTGTCAACTTTAGAAAAACCCACAAAGTCACACACATTATTACAATGCATCACACAAATTAGAGGCGCATAGGCATCGTAAGCTATAGTGGATATAAATGGTTCTATAAATAGAACCCTTATACTAAAATGACAATCACTTATTTAGGAATTTTGAATATCCTACCCTGTTGTGATCACAAACGATACCTTTCAACAAATCAAGATTGAGAAACAGAGTTTTTGAGTGAGCAATGAAACGATTATAACAAAGAGAGAAAGAAGAGAGGATAAAGAAGAAAGAGAAAGAAGGATTAGGACAAATTGTTATACTATTCATTTTCTCAATATTATAAAAGATTATAAGTGAATAATACAATTGGTTTCACTCAACAACCTGAGTGATCTAGCCTATTTATAGACTAACTAGCTAACTTACAATACAAGTTAACTAAACAATTGGACCTTAACATAATGCCCAATTCGACAAACATTTCGACAATACATATTAGAACAGACTTCAACTTTAATATGTATCCTTCGACCACAACATGTGATCCAATTTCGACTTTATGCTTGTCTCCTGTCGAAATACATGAAAGCTATTCCTCGACAAAGTTTGAGTTAGACCTAAAATCTCACATACCCAGACTAGGATTCTGAGTTCTATTTCTCTCTAAGACTTTCGTTCATTCATAATTAGTATTTTAGGAGGAAAAGTAACTCATTGCAGATTATGTCCATGTGGACTAAGTAAATGTGTTGCCATTTGTGATATGCTATGATCAATTTGTTTCAATGATCAAAAACTATGAACTAAAAGAGATAATTAATGGATCTCAGACTCATTACCATTTCTGTAAGGATCACGAGGGACAATTTTGTATTTTATCTGCCACGTCTATTGTGATTTTCCTTCAAATAGTCATATTGTCTCTCATGTTAGGGGGTAAAGTCTTGATAACCATAAAAATTTAATTTTGCGGGTCCAACTGCTTCCTTCAAAATCAATGTTGTACTATACTCATCAGAAAATAAGTTGAGTATAAGTGGATGTGGTCTGTAAATAGGTGGAAGGGTCTGAGACCATATGTATAATAGTCAGATGAATGTGTAAGGACCTGTAGAGTGGTCTGTGGAGTCTGTGTAGGAATGGTGTAATATGTGCATGAATAATGGAATTTGTCTATGCAGTGGTGTAATTTATGTAGGGACTGATGATGTCTATGTAAGTAACAATGAGATCTATGTAAGAAATCCAAGAGTTGGTATAGTCAATGAGATTTATGTAAGAAATCCAAGAGTTGGTGTTGAAGAAATCTAGTTATTAAGAGTCGTCATCCAAACATACTTTATTGTCGGGTTTGATTGTGTTAATTGTAACACCTCAACTTTTTCATATATTTATAAATGTATATTCTTCTTACAAACTACACACTATTATTTTAAGTATTTTTGTGTATATATATGTTGTACATTATTATGATATTTTTGTGTATATATATATATGTTGTACATTATTATGATATTTTTGTTTAGAAATAATGCACATACATTAAGAGAAAAAAAATGGAATTTCGATAAACTTTCTCCAGGAATTGAGAATCCTTGAAAAAAAGAAGTTATTTTTAGAAATTCACCTTGAAAAATATCGTAGGAAAATATTTTCTTAAAATCAAAGTAATTTCCCATAATACGTGTCATCGGAATAATGAGGGCCACCTATCAAGGGAGAGGAATCATGTCCTCTAGAAGGCACCTGCCATGGGTGTTTTGAGAAATCATATCCTCATAAAGACAGGGATACTTGTTGCCAAAGAAAGTCGTTGGCCATAAAGTCTTTGTTACCTATAAATGGAATTCAAATTTTATTAGTCGTGTAATTCTTCTCCCTTCAATTTTTTTATATCCTTTTTGCCATGAGATGTGTTTATCAATCTCATTTTGTTTTTTCAATTACTAATTTCTATATATGTATTATTAATTTTTAATTCTTATATATCCGATCACACTCTTTATTAGTTGTTTAATTCTTCTCATATTACTATTTCAAGTTAGTGTTCTTATTTTAATTTTAAAATATATAAGAATATAATATAAATTATTTTAATATTAGTGAAAATATAATAGAAAAATTTATTTAAGATTATTTATTAATATCATGGATATTAAAACGGTCATAATCAAGTGATCATTTGAATGAGCAAACTTTTGTGATTCATTATGTATTAACATAAGTCAATTCTACACGCTAGTCACGATGAATTTGCATTTGAACAAACGATTTGGTATCAAACATTGATATTTCATTGTTAGAGTTTAAGTGTGGATGCCCATTATCAACTGTGTGTCAAAATGTTGATATTGTGTCGTTGGGGTTAAGACTCCTAGAATTCAAGAGTTCAAGTGTTGATACTTATTACAGATTGCTCAGTGTGACAATAACGATAATAATATTATAAGTTGTTAGAGATTGTGTTGCCAGGATTCAAGTGTTTAACCCATAATTATGTTAGTGATAATAGCGACATTGAAAAAATTGCAAACCGAAACTATTCTCTAAAACAAAACAAAAAATGTTGATCGAGCAGCGAAACCTTAGTGCTAACTTTGCGTAGTGTGTTGTTTTAAAATATTATAATTAATTCTATTAATAATAATAATTAATCATTTTAAAGAAAATTAATGATAACAAAGATGTGTTGATATTATTGATTTGCATGATGAATGACTTTCATCCTTTTATTTTAATTAACTTTATTATTGTAAATATATTAGGTCCGCGTTAGGTTGGATCGGTCACTTATCTTGTGAGCTAGTCTCTTCTAGTTCATGGTAAAGTAAGAGGCAAATATAAAAATATCCCCTTCTCTAATTCTCTTCATATAGCTAACAGGATTTGAAACATATTCATTCAAGTTATTACATTTGTTTTTATATTTTAACTCATTTGGGTTATTTCATAGATATTAAATAAAGTACTGTGATACGGTATTAACCTCTCAGCTTGATTCGAGTTAGAGTAACTTCAAAAAAAAGAAGTAAAGAGGTTAGAATCCAATGTAAAATTAGGAGAAAGTGCATGTATTTTATTTAGATAAAAATGGTTATAAAAAGATGGAAATCGTTCTAACAATTCCCTAGAATTTTGGATCACGTGTCAAGTGTTAATCTAATTCATTCTTGTGGAAGCTTCCATTACATAATTAAAATGAAAAGGAAAAATTAAAATAGCTAGTGGTACCAACACTATAGTGACTTCAATTAAGCAAAGTCTTGCATCTAAATAGATGGATTTCTAGCCCTTTAACTCTTTCTGAACACTGGACCTCCATTCTCATTAGGTCTAATAGCAGATATTTGGTTTGAACGGGGCTTCGAGCCTATACTATTACCTCATACTTTCATGATAACCTGTTCTCAAGGTTAAACTCCATATACGTTTTCTTAAGCATGTGAACCTATTATCGAGTGGCTTTAACAATAGGTAGTTCTATCTAATAAATCGGTAATTGTTGACACATTTCTAGGTGTCTGAAGCTAACTAGCACCAAGAACCTGAGCAGGTTGAAGGACAACTCAGGTACCTGTGATTGATGGGTCTAGAGCATGAGTGACCAATGGTGGGACATCATAATATTTTTTGAGCTCTAAAACATAAACAACCCGGTGAATGCAAGTAGTTTATGTTAATGTTAACTCATAAGAAACTGTGCCAAGGAGCTTTGCAATTTGAAATGACCCAAATAACGCTTGGAAAGCTTGGGAGAATATTGTCCACGAGCTGAGGTTTGCCAATATGGTTGAAGATGGAGCCAAATCCAAATACCAACTTCAAAAGAAATTTTTTTTATGGTCATTGGCTTGATTGTGCATACGCTTCTACACCAAAGTTATATTATATTTATTGATTTGCAACATCTAGGGTCGTTTTTCCAATTTTTCATCAAGATATACCACAACAATGAACCCTATAATAGTACTATAGCACCCGAAGGGAAATCACGATATAAAATGTAACAGAAAATAAAAATTTCCTTTAAGTTGATCCTTACAAATGATGTATGATCGGTGATAGAATTGGTTACCTCTTATGGTGATTAACACCTTTGATACAGAATCAGAAGAACAATCACAAACATTGAACAAAGAATAACGCCTATACTTACTCCACATGAACAGAGTGCCTTCAATCTCGGAGATAGTTGTTATAAATGAAAACCTTGAGGGAGGGGGAGAGAGAGAGAGAGAGAGAGTGTGTGTGTGTGTGTGTGTGTGTGTGTGTGTGTGAGAGAGAGAGAGAGAGAGAGAGAGAGAGAGAGGGAGAAATTACCTATAAAGTTCAACACTAAATTTCATCAAGTGTAAAAGCTTCTACACAAGGGTTTATATATATAATCTTTTGTGCGGGCTGCAAACTGAAAAAGCCTATTTAAGTGTACTATACCTTACGATTTTTTGCATTTCACTTAAAGGTATGGTACCTTACCATATTACGTATTCCACTCAAGTGAACCATACCTTATGTTGTTCTACAATTTACTTAAGCAAAGCATACCTTACAGTGTTATGTAACTCTTAAGTACACGATACTTTATGGTGTTCCGCATTTCACTCTCACACTAATTTATCCTTTCGCGTGTGACCTTGTAGGTTCTAATGATGTTGGCATATATATTGAATCATATATTTAATATAAAAAACAGTGAGCGGTATCTAACAACACATCAATGTTACCTAAGTTATGAAAATGTCGTGTGATATAAATAAAACCTTTATGTTATAATGTTTGTGTTCAATAACTATTTTCCCCTGATGTCTATATTGAACATAAGGCATAAACTATGGCACCCTTATCTAATTCAATATTGGGCTCTTTGACATATATCATGTTACACATGACAGACAAATTTCATCTAGGTCACTCATGTCCCCAATCAAGATTTGTAGATCACATAAACCATCTTTATGGTCATCCTGTTACGAACACCACTTGATTGAAATAAAGTACTTGACTCCATGTCTAAGGTCCATAGTGGTTTTAGATGTAAGGGTGGTATACACCACTATCACCTTGAGAATAAATTTTGATAAACCTAACTTAACAACATTCATCTAGAGCCCTCAGAAGAAAGTGTACCAATCTTTAGTCAAGATGTTCTTTTCGAATCTTTACTTCACCGATGTAATCATCTACTCTGAAGTAAGAAAACAAAATATATATCTTCCTTTTGATGAGTTTGCTAATATTTTAGATCTACCCTGTGATGAACGACACTTTAATCCAGATGAACAAGTAGAAAGTGACAATTTCAACTACAAAAATGTTTCCTCCTCTTTTCTAGTGAATCCAAAATCACTAGTATCCTTTCCATTCACTGTAGGGTTTGTGCGCCTAGATATTTGACTAATTTATTATGTGGAATACTCTTTCTAAGAAAAAGCAACTTCAACCTTATATCAGTGTGTCTTTCCTGCTTTTTAGAATTATTTGAATTCCCATATTTTTCTACTTTATGTAATTTGAATTTTAACATTAATGAAGTAATGTTTTTCCCTTCCTCACTACAAAGTACGCACATGATGTCAGCAGTTATGTTGGGGAAGTCTTAATGAACCCCCCTAAATTGGATTAAAATGTGAAATTTATGATTTTATGGAATAAATATTATGATAATAGAGATTTAAAAATAGACCATAAACGAAAACTTATAAAATAAATAAAAATATACATTAATATTTAATTATATAATATAGAGTTAAATATGTTTTTAGCCTTTATAAATAACACAAACTTTACTTTTAGTCCCTATAAAAATTTCTTTCGAATAATCGTCATCCTAAAAATTTTCATCCACACTTTTGGCCCCTGCCGTCTACTTCCACTAATGAAAGCTGACGTAGCACGCCATGTTGCACGCCATCTCACTTGAAGTCAACATCATACTTGACTACAAAAAAGGCTTTAAATCGTGGGGGTTACAAACTTCCCTAAATTCCTCAACAATCGTTCTCTCCAACCAACCACCAACTTCCAAAAGATTTATCCTCCAAACTCCACCAACTTATTTATCACACTTTCACAACCAAACTTGTGGTGTTGTGGGACCTTTTCTTCTTTTCAACGTGAAGCTTTACAAGGTGGTTTACAATAAGACTTACTTAGCTTGGAATAATCTCTACTACAAATAATACATTTCATGACAAAACATTCACCTCACCCAACAAAAAAATTGAGGTGTAATTCCAGGACGTGCCATGTTTTTTTTCTTAAATATCATATATTCCCTCGGTTGTTGAATATAACCGAGGTAAAAACGAATTTATGACATATGCTTCGATTCTCAGCAAATGTAGTTTATGTTTTTATTTCAAGTGATGTCTTTCTTTTTATTTTATTTTTTGTTTGTAAATTAAATGATCTATTTCTTCGATTACTTTAATAATCGAGGGCTAGATAATCAAATTTTACTATAAAAGCACTCGTTCATTAAGTTTTACCCTAAACCTAACTCATCTATAGCCTCTCCAAACTCGTACACCAATGCTTTCGAATGAATTGTAAGATAGAAAAAATTTCAAGGTTTTATGTTGCATGTTATTCTTCTAACACCAACCTTGAACAAAAGATTTTTTCTACTCTTGCAATCTATCTCACATTATGGTGTTGTTGTAGTTGTTGTTGTTGTTGTTGTTTCCACCTCTTGCAAAGCCATTGTTATATTTTTGAATAACCTTTCTATGTTGTCAATCAAAGAAAATTATTGATTGATTTTATCGGTTGACAACATTGAGAAATTTATTCCTAAACATACTATAAATTGCAAAGAAAGTTGTTGTTTCATAATACAAGATCTAGAAAATTGTGTTTTAAATATTGCAGCACATAAAAAGTGGTGAATGGTAAAAAAATATAAAAAGGAAACAATACATGTTACTTTCAAATTTTTTTACCATTAACCTTTTTCTTACAAGTGACATATTACATCGATTCCTTTATAAAATCAAGGGGAAAATCCCTATTTTATTTTTGTGTGTTTTCTTATTTCTAAATGTCTTTATTTATTACTGTTAATTGTAAAACCTTTTTCTACTCCACAATTATCATGGAAAAATTATACAGATATCAGAGTAAATTATTAAATTTCATAAAAAGCCACCTCAAAGGGCGTACATTTCCCAAATCAACAAAATCGGTCAAGACTCCGTAGACAACGGATTTTCTCAAAATAATCAAATCACACAAAGCAGCGGAACTCAAAGGCATAAATCAAGGATTCCTCATCAGGGAAAAATAAGCAAAATAACTCAACAGTATATATTTTAACTCAAAAGAACCCAACCCGATGTTACATATCAGAGCAAGACCCTATAAGCTAACAAAGAGGCTAAAAACTCAAAACTTCAAAAATACTCCTCGACGGCGTCCACGGCTAAACTTGGTCATCTGCATGTTACCCACGTGGAGGTAACATTCAAACATCCAGGGTGAGTAAAACAATTCATAATAACCAATGTATAAAAATCAACATATAAACGGCGTCATATTCATATTCAACACATTCATATCCTTCAATAGGCATCGAATGCCACAACATCATAATTTATACAAAAAGGCTCATAAATGCAAATGCAACATAGACTCAATGCATGTGGTACCAATAATCACAGCGCGATGGACATTGGGCCATCAACCCTCCATAGATCCCCATAAATAGGATCGATTCTGCTAGAGAATCGGAGCACATCAAAACACTTCACATCCACACAATGGGATTGAAGCCAAAGTAATCGAGGTCCTCAACCGAAGTCCGGATGCACATGAATGCATGATGCACACGTCACAAATCATCCTCATATAATAACATAAGTGCATCATCATTCATCATATTCATCATCACCACAATCATCATCATATCCCATGTCATCATATAATTCATCAAAGTCATGGTAATATCATCATATTAAGCCATATAAATCATCATGTATACATCACATAAAACTCACAGTCATACTCATATTAATTCATCACAGAAATCACAGAATCAAACATCAAGGTATCGTTGTACACGATCAACATTCGCGAAACTCTGCTACGTTCGCTGGCATGTTCGCTAGGCGAGTCTGGGGCGAGTTTCTTCGCTAGGCGAGTCTGGGAACAACATGGTTCGCTAGGCGAACTGGGCGATGACAGCAAATTCTGCTACGCACCAGAACTGATTTCTATCCAAAAGGCTTTACGATTCACTTACTGAATGCCCCAAAAACATCCCTAAATCATCCCTAAGATCCTACGACGATAAAGGCACAAAACCTATGGTTTATTAGGCCAATCCCGGAACATATTCAACCCTAAATCACAATTTTTCCTTCAATTACACCCTAAGGCATTAGAGTTACTCACATTCGAATATTCCTATTCCTTCAGGGTCAGTCATATAACAATTCAAGATTTTGGCCACGAAGGCCTAAGGTTTCCCTTTCTCATATTATGCTCTAACTGTCAGGAATACTTACCACTACACCACAACATCAGAGTTCCCAAAAACTGATTTAGGCCACGAAGGCCAAAATTCCTTTTTCCCTCAATTGAACCACGACTACATTTACCTATAATCGGTTTAAGCCACAAAGGCCAAAGATCATAATTTCTTATCTCTACCCTCAAAATCCCTACGGTTACAATCTCTATAATAGATTTAGGCCACGAAGGCCAAAAATCCTTTTTTCTCATAATTCTCCATAAAACCCTTAAACCTGTAAATCAACCATAATCACGTCGAAAGTTACACATGGAAAATTATGAAAAGTTATACTCCCCATACCTTAGTCGATTCAAAGCCTTCACGATTATCTCCAGGAATCTTCTGCCCCCAATGTTCTTCTCAGAGCTCTCTGGCCACAATACTTTTCACGGTTCACAAATGAATCTTAATTCCCTTCAGAATTCTATTTTGTCAAACCTAGTCTTGGGTCTCACAATTTGGGCTTTTCCCATAACACCCTCACTAACTCCTCTTAAATGTCCAATTTGCCCTTCTTTCAATTATATTTATTTTAATTCATAATAATATTAATATCTTCATATTATATACTATTATTCAAAATAAATAACCCAATTATACATAATTCTTCAAAATTCCACAAAACCACCGAAAATAAATATTCTTAATTAAATAAATTAATTAAAATATTCCAATTAAATTTGGGGTGTTACAACTCTCCCCCACTTAAAAGAATTTCCGCCCTCGAAAATTACCTCAAGAAAACAGAGTCGGATACAACTCCCTCATCTGATCTTCACGTTCCCAAGTCTAACTTTCTCCAACTGGTCCTCCCCACAATACCTTCACTAAGGCAATCTCTTTACCTCGCAGCTGCTTCACTCCTCGTTCGTCAATCCGAACAGGCAACTTCTCAACAGTCAAATCATCTCGCACTTGTACATCATCCATCTGAATCACATGCGACGGATCTGGAATGTACTTCCTCAACTGCGACACATGAAACACATCATGAAAATTCGTAAGCGACGGCGGTAAAGCAATCTGATATGCGACTTCCCCCACCCTCTCCGAAATCTGATATAGACCAACAAAGCGCGATGTGAGCTTTCGAGACTTCAAAGCTCGACCAACACCAGTTATCGGCGTAACTCTCAAAAACATGTGATCTCCCTTTTGGAATTCAAGTGCTTTCCTCCTCTTATCATGATAACTTTTTTGACGACTCTGCGACGCTTTCATCTTTTCTTGGATCATCTTGATCTTTTCATTCGTCTCCTGCACAATCTCAAGTCCGAGTACAACACTCTCGCCTAACTCATACCAACACAATAAAGTCCTACACCTCCTACCATACAAAGCCTCATACAGTTCCATTCCGATACTAGAATGGTAACTATTATTGTAGGTAAACTCAATCAACGACAAATGACTATCCAACGATCCACCTTGATCCAACACACAAGCTTTCAGCAAATCCTCTAAAGACTGGATAGTTCTCTCTGTCTGTCCATCCGTCTGTAGATGATAGGCAGAACTCAACCTTAACTTAGTACCCAAAGTTGTCTGCAAACTCTCCCAAAACCTCGACGTAAATCTTGGATCTCTATCAGACACAATACTCAATAGAATACTATGCAACTTCATAATCTGATCAATATACAAATCGTCAAGCTTTTGCAACGAATAACTGATCTTCATCGGTATAAAATGAGCCGATTTGGTCAACCTATCAACAATCACCCAAATCGAATCATATCCCTTCAAAGTCTTCGGAAAACTTGTCACAAAATCCATAGAAATGCTATCCCATTTCCATTGTGGAATACTCAACGGTTGCATCAGACCCGAAGGTCTCTGATGTTCAATCTTCGACTTCTGACAAGACAAACAAGCATAGAAAAATTCTGCAATTTCCTTCTTCATACTCGGTCACCAAAACAATTTCTTTAAGTCTTGATACATCTTTGTGGCACCAGGATGAATACTCAACCTGCTTCTGTGACCTTCTTCAAGAATGCTCTTCTTGATTTCTTGCACATCAAGAACACACACTCTATCTCTGAATCTCATCACACCATTCTCATCGATCCAAAAATCACCTCCGTTACCTTGATTGATTAACGCGAGACGATCCGCCAAACTCAAATCATACTTCTGACCTTCTCCGATCTCTTGGAGAATACCACTAGTCAACTTCACACTATTAGGGGTCTCTTCGCAAACCAAACTCAAATCTCTGAATTGCTCAATCAGTTCTAACTCTCGAACCATAAGCATCGACATATGCAAGGACTTCCAACTCAACGCATCAGCTACAACATTAGCCTTACCAGGATGGTAACTCAATTCAAAATCATAGTCTTTTAGAAGTTCAAGCCATCTTCTCTGCCTCATGTTCAACTCCTTTTGATTAAACAAATACTTCAGACTCTTGTGATCACTGAACACTTCGAATTTGGACCCAAAAAGATAATGTCTCAAAATTTTCAACACAAACACCACAACGGCCAACTCTAAGTCATGCGTAGGATAATTCCTTTCATGAATCTTCAATTGTTTGGAAGCATAAGCAACCACCTGACCATTCTGCATCATTGCGCCTCCAAGATCCATCTTCGACACATCACAATACACAACAAAAGACTCACTCGGATTTGGCAAAATCAACACTGGAGCAGTCGTCAACTTCTTCTTGAGTTCTACAAAACTCTTCTCACAAGCAACATCTCACACATAAGCTTGACCCTTTCGAGTCAACTGAGTCATAGGCAGTGCCAACTTAGAAAAGCCTTCTATAAACTGGTGATAATAACCATCCAATCCAAGGAAACTTCGAATCTCAGTAGCAGACTTTAGAGTCTCCCACTGCAACACAACATCAATTTTCGAAGGATCAACAAAAATTCCTCCACTAGAAATCAGTGGCCAAGGAAACCCACTTCCTTCAACCAAAACTCACACTTGGACAACTTGGGATAAAGCTTCTTGTCTTTCAAAACCTACAATACCACCCTTAGATGTTGTGCATGCTCTTCCTTAGACTTAGAATATATCAAGATATCGTCAATAAACTACCACAAACTGATCCAAATAAGGATGAAAAATCATATTCATATATTCCATGAATACACCAGGTGCACTAGACACACCAAACGACATCACAGTATATTCATAATGGCCATACCTCGTCCTAAAAGCTGTCTTCGGAATATCATCAGGCTTAACACGAATCTGATGATAACCAGACCTCAAATCAATCTTGCTAAACACACAAGCACCCACCAATTTATCCATCAAGTCATCAATTCTCGGAAATGGATACTTATTCTTGATCGTTACCTTATTCAACTGCCGATAATCCACACACAATCTCATACTACCATCTTTCTTCTTCACCAACAACACAGGAGCACCCCACGGAGAAACACTCGGTCGAATAAACTTCTTCTCAAGCAAATCTTCCAACTATTTCTTCAATTCCTCTAACTCAGATGCAGACATCCGATAAGGAGACATCGACACAGGACTAGTGCCCGGTATCACATCAATAGTAAACTCTACCTCACGCTCAGGAGGTAAGTCACTCATGTCGTCTAGAAACACCTCTGGAAATTCCTGAACAACCGGTAGTTCCACGCTCACTGCTTCATAATCAACTTGAAGCGATTCAAACAACGCAAACATTTGATCCTCATCTTCTGAGAGTTCTTCTACTTTCTTGGCAGATACAAACGTCAACTCTCCACCATCACTAAACTCAAGAAACCTCAAAGTCTTGCTGTAGAAATTGATATGAACATAATTGTACTCCAACCAGTTCATTCCGAGAATAACATCAATCTGATGCAAGGGTAGACAGACCAAGTCCATCACAAAATTCTTATCATAAATGGTCAAAGGGCAACTCAAACAGACTAACGCAGTAGTCACAGAACCATTAGTCGGGGTATCAATGACCATACTCCCAATCATAGCAGATAATTTCAAATTCAACCTCTTAGCACATTCAAGCGAAATAAACGAATGAGTAGCACCAGTATCAACTATAGCAATCAATTCAACATCATTAATAAAACAAGTACCTCTGATCAAGTTATTTGTCTTGGATTCTTCTGCATCATTCAAAGAAAACACTCTGCCACTTGTCTGAGCAGCAGTAGCAGTCTTCTTCGGCTGCTGGCACTGGGTACTGATACGACCCTTCTCTCCACAGTTGAAGCAAGTCGGAGCTTCGTCTTTACAATCATTAGCTTTATGACCCCTCTTACCACAACGATGACATCTCAGCGCTTTACAATTCTCAGCACGGTGGCCTTGCTCGCCACACTTATAACACTTCCCTGGAGCAGTAGTCGCTCCCCCACTTGGCCTTTTCCCATCAGAAGCCTTCTACTTCCCTTTATCACCAGAAGTCACATACAGCTTACCTCTATACTGACCTTTCTCTTTCTTCTCACTCAGTTGCTTGTAGTGAGTAGATCGAGCTCGGCTATCTTCATCATAAATTCTGCTATTGTCCACCAGTTCCGAAAACCAACGAATCTGCTGGTACCCAACTCCCTGCTTAATCTCTGGTCTCAAATCATTATCAAACTTGAGACACTTCGACATCTCTACGTCAGCACAGTTGTAATGCGGACAAAACTTTACCAAAGACTCAAACTTTGCCGCATACTCAGCCACAATCATATTCCCTTGTTTCAGCTCAAGGAATTTCGCCTCTTTATTCCCCCGAACATCTTCAGGAAAATACTTCCTCAAAAATTCTTCCTTGAACACAGCCCAAGTTGTTGCAATGCCAGCATCTTCCAATCTTTGACGAGTGTTATCCCACCAGTCCTCAGCATACTCTGCTAGCATATGCGTACCAAAATGTACTTGCTGAGCATCAGTGCACGCCATAACTCGGAAAATCTTCTCAATCACTTTCAGCCACTTCTACGCACCATCAAGATCATGAGTGCCCACAAAAGTCGGCAGATTGTTCCTCTGGAACTTTCCCAAAGCACGGAACTAATCTGGAGGTCCATCATTCTGAGTCATCACTTGGGCAAGTGATTCCAGTGCATCAGCAATAGCACGATCATTCCTTCCAGCCATCTGCAACCACCAACAGGGTTAGAAGGAAACAACTCAACAATAATATTCTCACACTATTGAATGACAGGGGACTAACAACATAAAAACCTGGTCGGACGGACAGAACTACTCTGATACCACTAATGTAACACCCTTTTCTACCCCACAATTATCATGGAAAAATTACACAGATATTAGAGTAAATTATTAAATTTCATAAAAAGCCACCTCAAAAGGGTGTACATTTCCCAAATCAACAAAATCAGTCAAGACTCCGTAGACAACGGGTTTTCTCAAAATAATCAAATCGCACAAAGCAGCGGAACTCAAAGGCATAAATCAAAGTTTCCTCATCAGGGAAAAATAAGCAAAATAACTCAACAGTATATAGTTTAACTCAAAAGAACCCAAACCGATGTTACATATCAGAGCAAGACCCTCTAAGCTAACAAAGAAGCTAAAAACTCAAAACATCAAAAATACTCCTCGACGGCGTCCACAGCTAAACTTGGTCATCTGCACGTTACCCACTTGGAGGTAACATTCAAACAGGCAGGGTGAGTAAAACAATTCATAATAACCAATGTATAAAAATCAACATATAAACGGCGCCATATTCATATTCAACATATTCATATCCTTCAATAGGCCTCGAAGGCCACAACATCATAATTTATACAAAAAGGCTCATAAATGCAAATGCAACATAGACTCAATGCATGTGGTACCAATCATCATAGTGCGATGGACACTGGGCCATCAACCCTCCATAGATCTCCCTCAATAGGATCGATTCTGTTAGAGAACCGGAGCACATCAAAACACTTCACATCCATACAATGGGATTGAAGCCAAAGTAATCGAGATTCTGAACCGAAGTTCAGATGCATATGAATGCATGATGCACACGTCACAAATCATCCTCATATAACAGCATAAGTGCATCATCATTCATCATATTCATCATCATCACAATCATCATCATATCCCATGTCATCATATAATTCATCAAGGTCATGGTAATATCATCATATTAAGCCATATAAATCATCATGTCATCATGTATACATCAAATAAAACTCACAGTCATACTCATATTAATTCATCACAGAAATCACAGAATCAAACATCAAGGCATCGATGTACACGATCAACATTCATGAAACTCTGCTACGTTCGCTGGCATGTTCGTTAGGCGAGTCTGGGGCAAATTTCTTTGCTAGGCGAGTCTGGGAACAACATGGTTCGCTAGGCGAGGCTTTCTTTGCTAGGCGAACTGTGCGATGACAGCAAATTCTGCTACGCACCAGAACTAATTTCTACCCAAAAGGCTCTACGATTCACTTACCCAATGCCCCCGAAACATCCTTAAATCATCCCTAAGGTCCTACGACGATAAAGGCACAAAACCTACGGTTTATTAGGCCAATCCCGGAACTATTCAACCCTAAATCACAATTTTTCCTTCAATTACACCCTAAGGCATTAGAGTTACTCACATTCGATTATTCCTATTCCTTCAAGGTCAATCATATAACAATTCAAGGTTTTGACCACGAAGGCCTAAGGTTTCCCTTTCTCATATTATGCTCTAACTGTCAGGAATACTTACCACTACACCACAACATCAGAGTTCCCAAAAACAGATTTAGGCCACGAAGGCCAAAATCCCTTTTTCCCCCAATTGAACCACGACTAGATTTACCTATAATCGGCTTAGGCCACAAAGGCCAAAGATCATAATTTCTCATATCTACCCTCAAAATCCCTACGGTTACAATCTCTATAATAGATTTAGGCCACGAAGGCCAAAAATCCCTTTTTCTCATAATTCTCCATAAAACCCTTAAACCCATAAATCAACCATAATTACATCGAAAGTTACACATGGAAAATCATGAAAAGTTATACTCCCCATACCTTAGTCGATTCAAAGCCTTCACAATTATCTCCGAGAATCTTCTGCCCCCAATCTTCTCCTCGGAGCTCTCTGGCCACAATACTTTTCACGGTTCACAAATGAATCTTAATTCCCTTCAAAATTCTATTTTGTCAAACCTAGTCTTGGGTCTCATAATTTGGGCTTTTTCCATAACACCCTCACTAACTCCTCTTAAATGTCCAATTTTCCCTTCTTTCACTTATATTTATTTTAATTCATAATAATATTAATATCTTCATATTATATACTATTATTCAAAATAAATAACCCAATTATGCATAATTCCACAAAACCACCGAAAATGAATATTCTTAATTTAATAAATTAATCAAAATATTCCAATTAAATTTGAGGTGTTACATTAATAACAAAAATTTAAATCCACCAATAACATTTGTTGCCCTAGATGAATAGCTCTTTACGGGAAATGCACATGCAATTTTAGAGCTTTTTCACATGTACTCAAAGCTGCAGTATCTTCAATGTATTTTAGGCTTATGAATCTGTTATATAATTTAAGAAGGAATTAATCTGGCACCCCCCCCCCCCTCACTTATACCTGGCACCCCTACTTGTAGCAAAATTCCAGTTTTGCCCTGAAAAAATTTCGAAAAATATGAGATTTTCGGGTTGATACTGGAAATTTCATCATTATACCATAAATTTCATAGAAATTACCGTGTCAGAACTTGCATTTGACACACATACCGGAAATTTCAAAATTTTTTGGTATTAACTACCAGAAAATTTTGAAATTTCCAATGAAGTTATACTGAAAATATAATATTTGCGTAAAATGGACAAATCTTCCGGAAATTTAATATTTCTGGTATACTGGAAATTTTAGAAACTCAAAATTTCTGGTATGTATCCAAAACTTCAAAAAAAAATTCAATATTTTTGCCACATCGCCCTGCATAAATGGTTTCACATATAATAAATACATAATGTTCACAAGATTACATAGAAAATTAAGACGACTTCCTAAGTTCTTCCTCCCAGTACCTAATTCGTCCTGCATATGCTGATTCCCATACTTTTGCTTCTTCAGTACAATTCTGTCTCCAACAACCAGTGACAGGAGGAAATGGACTATCAGGTTTTAATTTTACTTGAACCCAATGATTGTCGTTGACAAAGCCAACAATAATGATTTTATGTCTGCTCGTATACATAGGTAGAGCTATGGTAAGAGGGAAAAAGGTATTGTTAAGCCTCTGTGACAGAGAGACAAAGACGACATTGTACCTACTTGCAATAGGGTAACACATATCAAGAATCGACATCCATTTATTCTACCCTGCACACCCAAATGTTCTACTATTAAGGAATTCTCAACTTCAACAACCGTGTCATAGAACCATTTGGAAAACAATTTTGGATGTTGATGAATTTGAGTATCCAATTGCGTTCAGACCAACAAACGTGACTCTTCGTCCCATCCAAGTAAAGTTGCGATAGCCCGAAAACCATAATTTCCATCGTCACCCACATCAACAATGTCATCAATGTATGAATGAAGAAATCAAGAAACTGAGACAAGTAAAGATGCCTAGAAGATACATTGAATGATTGACTTTGATTCAAAATACTTGACAGTTGACTTTGACCTGACATACTAGAAGGTTGACTTCCTGTTGGATTTATGCATGATTTCTTTGTAGTCTGACTCCCCCGTGTGCCCTCACCATACTTCCACTGCGAGGAACCAGGATGCACATCACTCTCTTCACTCTTTCTACTCTTCTTAACTCCCCTATTTATAAGGTTTCAACCATGACATGTTCATGTCTTTCTGATTTAACATACTCCTTACGCTTCATGCTAACATTTTTGGTAATGTGGAACGAACATAACAGATGTGTTGAATTTGGAAATACAACTTGAATTGCATTTATCAACACAAGTTCTTTCGCATACATCACAACAACATTGGGTAGAAATTTCTCAGAAGAAAACAACTCTTTGTAATTACTCAATTTGTGTAGCACTCATAGAACCGGCGACAACAAGATTCAATGATGGACCTCAAAGAAAATATCATTCAGTGGTGGTGTTCTTCGAACCGGCTATATTCAATGACGACACTCACTGTGATGGTGTTCTCAGAATTGATGATATTCAATAACGGAACTCAATATGGTGATGTTTTTAGAACGGGAGACACTCAAAGAAGCTATATCGTTCATTGGTGTTGTTCTTGGAACAGATGACAATTTAAGATGCTCACAGAAACTATGACATTATGTTCACAGAACATTAACCTGTTTGTGATTTTATTGTTGTTTGATTGAGTGATCAGTATATTGTAAAGATACAAAGGTATTTCTGGAAGTATTACGGATAAATATCTCTCTCTCTCTCTCTCTCTCACACACACACACACACAAAATATTGACAAGCCTCTCATTTTTTAATCAAAATCGCCAAAAAAAATTGTTTTTGGGACCTATCCAACTGATTTGGGAAGTGTCAATTGATTATGAGACTTTTTGCATCTGTCTAATCGATTAGATAATTCCTAATAGAGTTTATAATTAATTATGATAGTCAATTAATGACCAATAACAACTTTATACCTAAATCGTCCAATTTGGACCTCAACAATCGATTATTTATAGTGGCTAATCGATTAGCCCAAACGATTGTGTCATTAATTTGGTCCATGAATTGTTTCCAAATTTACACATCATCTTGGCTTATAGATACAAACTTTTTCTATTATTCTTCATCATTTACAAAACATGAAAATATCACTTTTCATTTCTCTACCTCTCTAAATCTTTCATGATTTCTCACTTATTTTAACCATAATGCTTTTGAGCGTTCTTGAAACTCAACAAACCATGGTTGCATAATGTTGCGCGAGCTATCTAAATTAATGAGAATCGTAACCCGTAACTTCTTAATGATATATAGATTTTGGAGAAGATGGACCTAATAGTGCCACCTGGAAAATTGAAAGTGCCCATCATCTTGAGTCACTTCTTCCACCATATGTATAACAATAGGTTCAACCTGATGATCGAGCAATAGAGAGTCCAACAGAATTAGAGTTGAGGGTTGCAGGGACAAATCATCCTCTGCCAAAAGAAGTATAGATTGCTTCTTTTAACAACAATGATCAGGGCTGAATTTGCCATCACAATTAAAACAAAGCCTTTTGTTATGTCGCTCTTACAACGCATTAGGAGATAATCGGCAAATATTGATTAAAGACGACAAAGGGTTTTCAGATGAATCGAGCAACAAAGGAGCGCTTGCACTTTGTAAAGGTCGTGCGTAATAAGGTTTGGAATCCATAACTTTTCCCCCAACCAACTTTGCAAACTCAATTGCTTGAGTAATGTAGCGAGGTTGCAAAATTGCATGTTGTTGTTGAATGTCCCCACAAAATCCTAAAATGAAACAATTAAGCAAGGATTCAGCTAAAAGAACCCACACAAGATTGGAATCGTCTCAAATTATTGTTGGTACTCCGTCACAATTATGAATTGACAGAGCTTAAACAATGCAGCTTTATGATTAACATAAGATGAAGGACTAAAACATAACTCCAATGCATAAGTGAATGTGGGCCACGTCGAGAGTTGTTGAGTTGAGTGGATCCATTTGAACCACCCAAGAGAGGCCTTGCATGAAGTTCGAAATATTATCCCACTTGAAATATCTAATCAAGAGGATTCAAACCATCAAAAGGGGACAATCGTACCTTAACCGCTTTGACAACAAAAATGTAAGAGACGAAATCACTATTGAAAGGTTTGTGGATAACTAATTCTCAAAGAGTTTTGTAATTTATGTTGTCATTTTGTGAATTGACGTTCAGAAGCCAGTTGCATTTCTTTCCTTGAGCTAAAACATCATTGGAGTCGTTTTAATACTATCGATGCAAGGAGATGGTTGTGATTAAGAGAGCACAACAAAGAAGGAAAAGGTTAGAATCTAATATAAAATGAGGAAAATGCACGCCTTTCATTTAGATAAAATGACTATAAAAGATGGAATCCGTTCTAACAATTACATAGATTTACGGATCATGTGCCAAGTGTTAACCTGAGTTATTCTTGTGGAAGCTTCCATTACGTAAATAAAATGAAAAGGAAAAATTAAAATAGCAAGTGGCGGCAATACTATAGTAACTTCAATTAGGCAAAGTTTTGCATCCAAATATGTGATTTCCTATCTCTTTGATTATTTCTTAATCATAAACTTCCATCCTTATTAGGCCCAATAATATAAAGTGGACTCTAAACTCGTATCATATTGTGTATGAAAATAAAAAAATTTGAAAAATTTTACAAAATTAATAGTGAGAAACATAAATTAAAAAAATAAATATTTCATACACAATAGAAAGAGTAATATTATTTTCAAGTAATGTTATTATTAAAATCCTCTCATTTTAATAGTGACTAAATAAAATACTGTAGTTTCAAACTCGTTGTCATACAATTAAATATCATTGCTAATTTGCTATACTATAGCTGACTTAAAAAAAAATATATAAAAACATTATTACTTAACATATGATTAATTTGACCATTATGACTCAGCACAAGAAGAGAAAAAGATTTATTATATTGATATTAAAAAAGTAATTTTAAGTTAAAAATCCGCAGGAAAAAGATTTCCTAAGGTTTTTCCTGCCGTTATTTATTCCCAGTTAAAATCTTTGAGGATAATAATTTCGGCAGGTTCGAAGGTAGAATACGCATATAAAACTGCAGAAAAGGTAAAATCATTTCGCAGCTAAGACCGTAGATAAATCTGCAGAAAATTCATACTCTGCAGATAATTCCACAATAAATATTTTTCTAAATTTTAAAAAAATAATTAAATTTAATTCTTACTAATGTGTTGGGACAAAGGTCTTAGAATCTCATCTTTATGGTAAACTAAAAAAATTAAACTAAACTTATATTTTTACCTGCACAATATCACACGTAATAGTGCAGTCTTAACTAGAAACGATGTATGAAAAACTAGTTTATAATATAAAGAGTAGAGAATGTAACCAGGACCATAATTAGTAGAGAACAACAATGATAAGCTATCATAATTAGGGGTGTCAAAATGGACCGTCTGTCCTGCTTCGCCTTAAGTCCGTCAAAAAAGAGTCGGGACGGATAAGTCTGCCAAGTGAAAATGAACTTTAAAATCTAGCCCTCCCCACCAAAGTGGTGGGCTTGTCCGTCTTTTTTAATAGATTAATAGGCTTATTTTTTATTTTTAATTAAATTTTTCACTTATTTTTTTGAACAATTTTATATAAAGCATCTTTTAAACAAATTTTACTTAAAACAATATTACATATATTCACAAATAAATGTATAAAATAGAATCATCAACAAGTATTGTAAAATATAGTTCAAGTATTAACCTTCACCCTACAAAAAAAAATAATTTTAAAATGCTTGATAACTACGTTGACGGACTGGCGGGACAACCCGCCCTTTTTTTGGCGGATTTAAGGCGGGTTAGACAGGCCAAAATCTGAACCCAACTCGCCACATTTTCAATAGATGCGCGGGTTGACCCGACACGCCACGGCCCATTTTTCTACCCCTAATCATAATACTAATAAGAATGCAAACAATGTGAAGAGAGGTATAAGTGAAACCTTGTTGAATGTTAAATGTCGAACATTACTCATCCGTGAAGCTACATAGGGGATATGACCCATTAGTAGACTGAATGTGAATAGCAAAGTGTTTTTTTATTGAATAAAATCAAATGTCAAACATTGTAAACAATCAATAGGTGACTAATAGTGGTCAGAGTTTACATTAAACTTTTTTCATATTAAAAGAAAGAGCATAACAAAAGATTGGCGAATTCACCGGATCAAAGTAGCTAACATTATGTTCATGTAGCACCAAAGTAGCTAACATTATGTTCATGTAGCACCGAATCATTATCAGTACTTGTCACAAAGATTGGAGAATTCACCTTGTTCATACAAGCATGCATATATATATATATATATATATATATATATATATATATATATATATATATATATATATATATATATATATATATATATATATATATAAATAATTTCCAAACATACACCAAGCATTTATTATAACATTTATAACCTTACAACACTAACAAATTCATCATACTTCAGTTTTATTGATTCATTTACTTCAATTTTAAACAAGATCTAACTCCAAAATTGTTACAACAATCACTCATAAAAAAAAAACTTTAATCTAAATATCATCATTCACATCACTTATAAATAAATAAAAGGATAAAAAGTAAAAATGAGGGGATGAAACAAACTATCTAACCGTCGGAAGAGCGTTTAAGACCAAGTGAAGTAGAGGCAACATTCACGACGATGAAAGTGGACACCCAAGGGTTATTATGAGCAAGTAAATTAACAGTCGAAGAAGATATTCTATAAGAACACCAGGTGGAGCAATGTCGATGGCGGTGGTAGCGACGACTGCTTTGGCGGTGCGGCGATAGTGAGCGAGGAATATTGTATCCGAGTTGTAAAATCGGGTCAGAGAAGTGGATGGGGCTCCAGATACAATGTAGTTTATATGACTATAAGAAGTGTAAATGTGAATTTCCATTTAATTTAGAAGAAGAATAAGAAAAGGTTGTGAGTGTCACGCAAAATGGGTTCGGTTTGTATCTGTTGAATCAAAACTCATAGGAGAAACATGAGAATGATTGCACCAAGATACATACACTAGAATTGAATGCAACATCAATTCTATTAATTACATCAACAAAGATCTCATCCCTTTTCCTACAACCAGATTCATTAACAACAATAGATTTCGTAATAGGTTGGGGTTGTGGTTGAAGTTGAGTAAGTTGAGGCCGACTTGAATGTGGAATAGGTTAGGGTTGAGTAAGATATTAGGTGAGTTTGTTGGAAATAAAACCTTTTATGTTTAGTGAAAGTGTGTGGGAATTTTAGAGGCTTGAATAGAAACTTGATAGATAGGAGAATTATTTATGGAAGAAAGAACTTTATATTTTGCTTGATACAAAAGTGTAGAATTATATCTCTATTTATAATACTATAAGGAGAACTCTAGACACACTAATTCTAGAGAGTTCTTAACTCTAGGAATTCCAAGAGCATTTTAGAAAATATTACAACCCAAAGAAATATCTAGACACTCTGAATATTACAAGGGTTTTCAAGAAACATTAATTAAAATTACCTAAGCCCAAAATAACTAAGCTCAAAAATACAAATAATATGTTTAGGCCCAAATCAAGTTTAATCTTTCAACATCTCCCCTTAAACTTGATTTGTGACTCCAAACATACTCCTTAGCTTCACGAAAGTTTCCAACTTGAGTGGCTTGGTGAAAATGCCGGCTACTTGATCTCGAGACATCATATACTTTAACTTCACATCCTTCTTCTTGATGCATTCTCTTATGAAGTGGTAACGGGTGTCGATGTGCTTACTTCTTTCGTGAAATACAGGCTTTTTTTTCCAAAGAAAGTGCTGATTTATTGTCAACACATATTTCCGTAGGATCTTCTTGTGGCATTTTTAACTTTTTCAACAAGTTCCTTAGCCAAATTGCTTGGCAAACGTGTGATATAGCGGCAACATATTCGGCTTCACAAGATGACAGTGTGACGATAGGTTGCTTCTTTGACATCTAAGTGAAAACAGTATCTCCCATAAAGAACATAAAACCAGTAGTGATCTTTCTATTGTCCAAGTCTCCACTCCAATCACTATCATTATAGCCAACAATATCATAATTTTTAGAAGAGTAATAGTGCAAGCCAAAGTTTGTTGTACCTTTGATGTATCGAAGGATTCTCTTTGCCGCCTTGAAGTGAGTTGTTGTTGGAGCTTCCATGTAGCGACTTACGACTCCTACAACATAGAGAGTATCCAGCCTTGTACTTGTTAAGTAACGTAGACTTTCAACTAAACTTTTGTAAAGAGTTTGATCCATAATCTCTCCATTTTTATGCTTACTCAACTTGCTGCCACATTCCATCAGGGTGCCAACCGGATTGACATCATCCATCTTGAACTTCTTAAGGACTTCTTTTGCATAGCCTTCTTGGGTGATAAAAAATTCCTTTGTCTTCTTGCTTTACTTCAATGCCAAGATAATATACCACGAGCCCCATATCCGTCATCTCAAATTCATTTGACATATCTTTCTTGAACTCTTCGAACATGCTTAGATTGTTCCCAGTGAAGATTAAGTCATCAACATATAAGCATACAATCAAAATATCTCCACTTTGTGCTTCAATATAGAGTGCATGCTCATATAGACACTTGATGAATTTCTTGTCTCGAAAGTACTTGTCGATTCGAACATTCCAAGCTCCCAGTGCTTGCTTGAGTCCTTACAACGCCTTTTTCAACTTCAAGACTTTTTCTTCTCGCTCTTTTACTTCATATCCTTGTGGTTGCTCGATATAAACTTCTTCTTCGAGAAAACCATTCAAGAAGGTCGACTTCACATCCATTTGATAGATCTTCCATTCATTTTGGACTGCCAAAGAAATGATCAGTCTAATAGTTTCAAGACGAGTAACGGGGGCAAAATACCTCATCATAATCAATTTCTTGTCTTTGACTTTAGCCTTTCATCACCAATCTTGCTTTGTATCTCTCCACGTCTCCTTTTGCATTCTTCTTCGCCTTGTACACCCATCTTACTCCGATTGCTTTGTGTCTTCGTGGAAGTGTAGTAAGTTCCCACGTATCACTCTTCGTGATTGACTTTATTTCTTCATCCATGGTGTCTCTCCACTTTACATTTTCAACAGCTTCTTGATAGCTTAGAGGATCGCAATCACCAAAAAAAATAAAAGAGGTTAATGCCATTTTGGTTTTCGACTACCTCATAAAGCTCTTCAATGCTCCTTAGTCGTGGTGTCCTCTCACTTGAGCTTGTTTCATCCAACTTTGGTGTCGGTGAGGCAGGTGGTGTAATATGTCCCTCTATCATTGGTTGTTCCATTTCATCATCTTCTTCTTCAAAATAAGGAAGAAAATTGTACCCGTCTTCTTAAACACTCCAATCCCAACAGTCTTCTTCTTCGAACTCCGTGTCATGACTTATGATAGTATTTCCACTATTTGGATATTAGATCTTGTACCCTTTGGAGCTTGAGTCGTAACCCACGAATACATACTTCTCACTTTTATCATCGAGCTTTGTTCTCCTTTCATCTGGAACGTGGGTATAGGCAATGCTTCCAAACAATTTGAGGTGAGAGATCCCTGGCTTCCTTCCACTCCATGCTTCTTGTGGTGTCTTCTCATGCACACTTCTTATTGGGGAACAGTTTGTCAGGTAAACCGCACATGCCACTGCTTCGGCACAAAACTCTTTCGGCGTCTTCTTACTCTTAAGCATGCTTCTCACCATATTAAGTAGGGTCCGGTTGTTTCTCTCTGCTACTCCATTTTGTAGTGGCAATCTTGGCACTGTTAGTGGGTGGCAGATTCCATTGTCTTCACAATATTTGTTGAACTCATATGAAGTAAACTCTCCTCCTCGGTCAGATCTCATGGCCTTAATGGAAAGACCACTTTCTTTCTCCACAAGAGCTTTGAACTTCTTAAATTTTTCAAACACTTCTAACTTCTCCTTCAAGAAATAAACCCATGTTTTTCTGGAATAATCATCTATAAAGAGGAGAAAGTATTTACTCTTACCAAAAGAGTTTGGATTGATTGGTCCACAGACATCGGTGTGTATGAGCTCTAGCAGTTTTGTCGCTCTTGACGTTGATTCCTTTGGAAATCCTTTTCGAAATTGCTTCCCAATTAGACATCCTTCACATAGTTGGTATGGATGGTTTATATTAGGCAAGCCTCTTACCATCTCCTTCTTTGACAAACATTCTAGACTACCGAAGTTGAGGTGTCCAAATCGTAGATGCCATAGCCATGAAGAGTCGGTATAGCAAGTCTTGAGACACTTTGCCACATCATTTTGAATGTTCAAGAGGAACATTGTATTCTTTGACATAGGCACCTTAACAATCAAGTTATGCCCATAATCCCTTAAGAAAAGACTATGTTCTTTCAAGTGGATGTCATAGCCTTTCTCTAATAATTGTCCCACACTCAAAATATTATTTTTCATGTTAGGAACATAGTAGACATTGGATATGGATTGATGACTCCCATTTTTCAAGCGTATGAGAATTTTACCTTTGCCTTTGATCGGTATCTTTGAGTCATCTCCAAATGAGACATTGCTAGTTGTCGCTTCATTGATCTCTACGAACATGCTTCGATCGCCGCACATATGGTTGCTTGCACCGGTGTCGAGGTACCACTTGTTTCTTTTCTCTTCAAATTGGTTTTGGCACACGAGCAAAAAAGTTTCTTCTTTTCCACCTTTTTCTTCTACAAAGTTAGCTTTCTCCACAACCTTCTTTGAGAATCTAAACTCAGATGCGTAGTGACCGATTTTGTTGCAATTAAAGCACTTGATTTGTGACTTGTTGCACCTTGACCATGAATTTCCATTTTCACGACCTCTTGTTGCTTGTGGATTCCAACTTCTTTCTCTATTGTTGAAGTTGTTGGAGTAGTTGTTGTAACTGCCTCTTCTTTCTCCTTCATGTCCTTGTCCACGATCTTGGCCACGACCTCATCCTCTTTATCTCTTGTAATTCCCATTGTTTTCTTCCTTTACATTGAGTTGTAGTAGTTGTTTCATAGTCTCCTTTTATTTAGTTTTTCTCTTTTGTTTTTCTTCGTATGCTTGTAAGGAACCTATAAGTTGCTCAATAGTCATGGTGTTTAAATCCTTGTTTTCTTCAATGTTGGTAATAATAAAGTCAAAACTTGGATTTAAGTTGATTGACTATGGAAAATACTTGAGACTTTCACCATGACTTTCACCTCATCAACATCTTCAAAATCTTCACCATTTCTTTTAATTTGATTGACGATGAACAATAATCGAAAAAAATAATCACAAATTTATTCAGATTCTTCCATAAATAAACGTTCAAACTCACCTCTAAGAGTTTGAAGACGAATTTTTTTCACCTGCTCCACTCCTTTGTTGCAAGTTGGAAGCTTGTCTCATGCTTCTTTATTCGTCGTTGCATTGAAGATCTTCTCAAATGTATCTTCATCCACTGATTGATAAATGAGAAAGAGAGATTTCTTATCTCTCTTTCTTGACTCCTTCAATGTCTCCTTAACACCTTGACTTAGTGAGGTTTCATCTTGCTCCTTGAAGTCTTTCTTAATGATATCCCACACATCTTGAGCTCCTAGTAGCGCCTTCATCTTGATACATTGTCATAGTTGTTCGTTATGAGCATCGACATTTGAAAAGGGAAACCTTTATTCGCCATCTTTTGAGGACCTTCAAGCTCTGATGCCACTTTATTGGAAATAAAGCCTTTTGTGTTTAGTAAAAGTGTGTGGGAATTTTAGAGGCTTGAATAGAAACTTGATAGATAGGAGAATTATTTATGGAAGAGAGAACTTTGTATTTTGCTTGATACAAAAGTGTAGAATTACATCTCTATTTTACTTGACACACTAATTCTAGAGAGTTCTCAACTTTAGGAATTCCAAGAGCATTCTAAAAAATATTACAATCCTAAGTAATATCTAGACACTCCAAACATTACAAGAGTTTTCTAGAAATATTAATTAAAATTATCTAAGCCCAAAAATCCAAATAATATGTTTAGGCCCAAATCAAGTTTAATCTTTCAACAGAGTTGAGGCCGACTTGGATGTGAAATATGTTGGAGTTGATGTTGAGTTTGATATTGAGTGAGTTAAGGTTGAATGAGATGAGGAATAGGTTAGGACTGAGAAATATGTAGATGTTGATTCAAGTGATGCAGAGATAGGAATAACCTGTTTAGTATTAGCTTTCTCTTTTGAATACAACTTTTTGTTTCAACCTCAGATTTTTTTAAACTAAAGCATAATACAGATTTATGACACCTTCTTTTCAATCTCAACATCAGTTGAATCAACATCTACATGATACCCTGCTTGATGGATTAAATCACATACCTATAAATTACTTGTCGAGGACTGAGCCAGAAAGGCCATTTACCCCTGTAGTGTACTAAAAATATGGCTAACATTCGTTCAACGAATCCTTATATGGATCTGTGTATCATAACAGGTCTCGCAATTTTGGCAGCTTCATCCTAGTTGAGAATTCCAACTTAAACTTTTCAGGAAGTTGGAAGTCAAGCTACAAGCAACAACTTAAGTTTTAAAAAGAAACATTTCAACGTAAGTCCAGTGAAACAATGTAAACCTATAGAGTACCACATTGGAATTTCCTACTCAAAGCATCACACACAATTAAGTCTATCTTTGCATCACAAAAGGAACCATTGTTCCACCTACAATCTCCAAACTATCAGTAATAAACGATAACGAAGCATCATTTTCGAAGAATAAAGCTTTCAATTGAGGTACAGTGCCAATTATGATAGCCAACAAAGATGCAATTGTTGGTGGTTGAAGTATATATTGAAGCAGAGTTTGTTCATCTACAATTTTGATCTTCCTTACAAATCTAGGTTCAGCCAAACACCTAATTGACCTTGAATTATTATCATCTCCACTGTTTTCAACGGTGCTTTCAAGATCAGGAACTGCAGACGAAGAAATTCCCGAGATACTCTTAAGCAACCTAGCAATGAAAGGTGCTTTAGAATGTATAGTCTCTTTATCCTCTATACCAGGCCATTCGGCTTCAACAAGAAACGATTTATTAATATCGTTCAATGCACGTTATTGTTCCCCAGTTTCAACACCTTCTTCAACGATCTCCTAATACTCCATAAGAGACTCCATCATATGATAAACAAGAATATAAACAAGTATAACAACATATCCTAATTGTTACTTTTTGATTATTTATCTTTAAAAAGATCTCTCAATTTTTATTAAAAAAAATTTATTCGATAGTGTCAATTTATAAATAACTTTTTTTTTTATAAATTAATATCGTCGAATTGCGAAAAATATTTTTCAATTATTTACACTATCTATAAATTGGCACCCTCGAATCACAAATTATTTTTCAATAGTAAATAAATAGATTTGTGATTAATTTTTTAAATATCTTCATAAACGTTCAATTTTTGAAGTATTAATTGAATATATATGCACTAAAATAATTCATTAAATTAAATAATGAGAATTCACACAAAAGTACTTGGATGGGATGATGGGTCTCTTCCAGTTTAACCCGAAGTCTTGAGTTCGAATTCATCTTTAGGCACACAACAATGTCAAATCTCAAGCTATATAACATAAGTAAAATGTTCATAATATCTTATCTGGAGTATTATTTTCTCCGCATCTCACATCTACTCTCAGTCAAACAAAATCCGTGACAACTTCTGCAGGCAATTCCTGCAGATTTTCCTGTGGAATACTAATGTAGTATGTTTTGTTCACATCGCAGCAAAATATGCAGGTCATTCTGCGGAATTTCATGCTAAATCACTTTTCCGCAGGAAACTAATTTGTCACTAATTCGTGTTTGACAGGAAAATAGTATGTTAACTCAGTTGTAGGAAATCCACAGGTAAATCTGGAGAAACGTTTCCCCAAAAAATTTCACAAATAAAAAAAGTAGGCTCACATCTTATTATATAGTAGTTACAGCTCACTACTTATTATATATTAATTTGAATAAAACATAATCTCTTATAAAAGCTCTAAAAAAATAAAACTAACTAAATATTAACAAAGTAAAAATGTGAAAAATATCTGCAACTTGTTCTTTTGTATTGATTGATATTAGATGGATCATTACTCTTGAATCTTGTCTCAAATCAAGTCACAATCCATTTCAATGTATTTAATACGCTTGTAAAAATCAGATTATTAATTATATGAATTGCGCTTACGTTATCACAAAAAATAAAGATAGAATGTTTATCTTAAACTTCAAAATTTAACAATAAATATAATAATTATTGTGCTTCACACGAAAGAATTCACAACATCCCGATATTCTGTCTCTCGGATGAACAACGAGAAACAACTTATTGTTTTTGCTCTCCCAGAGACGACCTATGCGAAAGTGATTTATAATAGTAATTCGAAGTAACTAGAGGACACACATGCCAAAACAATTCAAATTTTGTAGCATTTGTTTCACTTTTGCACATAGACATGACGTACATATAGCACAACATAACTCTAGAAAAGACAAAGTGCTACATAACATTCCTATTAAAAAAATGCTACAAAACATTTAATTTTGAACAATAAGTGACCAAGGAGTCCAATCCAATGACTTAGTGACCATAATATTATTAATCTATGATGTCCAATTCAAAAAAGTTAGTCTTAAATAGAAGACTACAATGTCCTCTTTAGTTGCTTTTATAGGTTTATTGATTAGCAACAGTTATTAACATAATAACTTAGGAATAGTACTCGTTTTAAACTACTAGTACTAGCAGTCACAATAATAGGAATCACATCATTAACCAAATGGCTTAGTTAGTTCAACTAATTCTTCTTTTTTATTGTGATTGAAAGTTATTCTATGATACATTTTAGGGTCATAAAGATGGTGTTTACCATGTTCAATACTAGTGCTTCATGACATGTAAAGATAGGGATGTCGTTTACTATTTTCAATAATTTATAGGGATGTCGTTTACTATGTTCAATAACTAAATGATGAACTTTCTCGACCCACTAGCAAATGTGTTTCTCACCTTATTTAAGTTCAATGGGAAACTAAAGTCACCGACAAAATGCAATTGTACTAGGATTCGGTTGTACAGCATTGAAGTCAACAAAATGCATCTATTTTCTATGCTATTCATTCTTTTGTAGATGTTGTAATAATTTTGTTGCTCAAGGGTCCATGGTGAAATCCTGGTTAAAATATAAATTTGTCTGATTTCAAATTTAAAGTTACCAACATTTATGATTGTGTGAATGAGTGGTTTGATAATTTGGAGCATATCAGCTTTCATTATATTTTGGTATTTAAATCTGTTTATGGATTAGACTGTTGCGCTAAATAAAAAATTTATGAAGAAAAGAAGAAATGAAATATTAATATAAGTAAACGAATATTATTTTAGTTTTTTTTTTACAACAACTCTAGTCTTGAAGTATAATGAACCTTGAGTAATTGTGTTTTATAAGAAGATTTGTAACTTTTCTATGTAAAAGTTATAGTTGAGAAAATTTGTGATCTTTTAGTGCAAAAGTTATAGTTAAAAAGGTTTACACTTTTTTATTGTAAAGAGTGCAATTGTGGATAAGAGGATTTACAATTTTATCGGAGAGACGATTATATGAGAAAGTTTGCAATTATGTTCTTGAATATTGAAAACCATAGTACACAGCTATGAATGATACACAATGTGTAGTGTAGCCATTAGACTTTCTCTCATTCATTAGGGTAGAGTCATTTTTCATTGATTCTGAAGTTTGTTACATATTGGTTTTATACTAAGAAGAAAATTTGTTATTCCCTTACAAACATCTATGACCAACTAAACTAATACATAACTAAGGAGAGAGTTTGTTACAAACTTCTCTTTCACTAAACTATATGGAAAAGAAGACAAGGTTACATCTATGATGTCATGAAATTAATATGTGACAAACTTCATCCTTCCTAAATACAAAGAAGTTATCTCTATTAAACTATACAATAACAAAATGCTTTTAATAGAAAATAATAGTGTTCTCTTTGTGACCTTTATTTTTCATTCTTTATTTTTTCTAATACTATTTAGTAAGATTATGGTGACAACATAGATATAATCTTCCTCAGGCTTATAAAAAAGTTTAGACCTTTTCTATTTTAAAAAAAAATTTGGTCTGGTCTGAGCCTGTGTAGGCTAGGCCCTTCGGTCTATGTTATTGGTCTGACTTATTTCCACCTTTAACTGTATACAAATAAATTATCTCTTCTCCTGATCTATTTCCACCTATTTTCACCCTTAACTGTATACAAACAAATTATCTCTTCTCCTGACCTATTTTCATCCCTAACTGTATCGGTTGAGAAAGAACCACAAAAACCATCAACTCTTGAGTTTTAGGATTACCGTCAAATGAATTTTTTTTAATAGATTCAGATATTCTTAAAATTAATTTGTAGGTCTTTTAACATAATACATGCTTGTATGAATATCTAGTTTCTGCATTTTATTGAGCATGTATATTCGACCGATGATTAATGATTTAATTCTAACATTTTTTACCTGACTCGCCCATATTAAACCATCCTTAGTTGTCAGGCAATTTGGATTAAGTAGCCGGGTTTTGTCCACTCCTAATTGTTTGTTACACTACATCTTTAAGCAACTCATATTTGATTTGTGTCATCCTTAAATTTAAACTTCACGTCTTGCAAAAATGTGAACTAAGGATTGGCTTTGGGATATGTTGGAAGAAAGAAAAAAAAAACTCTTGATTCAATTCTAATTATAACCTCTAGAATCTAATATGCTAGAAATAAAAATGTTAATGAGAATAAAGAAATATTGGAACAAATGTTGATTTATACTTCAAACTTACTATATAAGATGTGAGTATGACTTTTGTTTATATTAGGAGCCTTAATGAAAGTTCTTTTATTATCCTTTTATTATATGTGAATGATATGTTGATTGTTTCTAAGCATTTTCATGGTATAAATGAAACTAAAATATTGTTGAAAAAAGAGTTTGGCATGAATGACTTAAGTGTGGTTAAGTAGATTTTTATTATAGAAGTTCATATATAACATATATGAGATGGCTCTATAAAAAAGTTATATTTAAAAAGTGTGAGAAAATTCGACATAAACAATTCAAAATTTGTTAATACTTTATTTGGTGAATCAATTTAAACTCTCATTAGATAATGTCCAAAGACAAATGTAAAAACTATATATATATATATATATATATATATATATATATATATATATATATATATATATATATATATATATATATATATATATATATATATATATATATATATATATATATATATATATATATATATATATATATATATATATATATATATATATATATATATATATATATATATATATATATATATATATATATATATATATATATATATATATATATATATATATATATATATATATATATATATATATATATATATATATATATATATATATATCAAAGGTTATGTATACTAGTGCTATTGCTTGTTTAATATATGATATCGTTTGAGGTAAAACAAATTTACATCCAAACTAGGTTAGTGTTATCAAGAAGCAGCCAATTGAACTTTCAAGTACTTAAATGATGCAATGAGTCAGAGTACCATGCTTAGTAGTTGATAAAGTGATCATTTGATTATAAAATATGTTGATATGGATAAATGATAGTCTATGACATTATATGCCTTTACTCTTTCACAGGTAGACCTATTTGTTGAAAATAATCAATTCAATTCACAGTAAATATGTCTATAACATAAACATACTAATGACGGTAACTGAAGTTGTTAAAGAGGTTTTATAGGTAATAGGATCGACCATGTGCAGAAACAGAGACTCTATAGTACAGATTCCAAATTTTAAAAAAATCCAATTTTTATACGTTAATATTAATAAATATAAAAAATATTATTAAAAAATCAAATAAATCAAAAAAATACTATAATAAAAACCCAATATACTTAAAAAATGAAATTGATCAAAGTAAAAATAATTATAATTAAATATTTTTTATTAATATATAATTATATTTTTATGTATTATTTTTAATTATTATAATTGTAATTTTTTTAATTTTAATTTATTTTTAAATTAAAATTTGGTCTTCAATTTAATTGGGCCGGTCCACGTCAATAATATGATTGATTAGAGAATTGAGTGATGAACAATGTAAAATTCATTTGCATGATGATAATCATAATGTCATTTCTTTGACAAATAACCAGGTGTATCACATTCTATATTAATTAAATTAGTCACCAGTGATAAATTCAAATATTATTTTAATATGTTACAGGTTTTTCAGGGATAAGTAGATATTGTAGCTCCTAATTTCCAAGATCTACATGTCATGTAAAAAATCTTCATAAGAATTAAATATTCGTCAAAAATGAAAATTGTTGAGTATGACTAGTAGACACAACAAAAATGACAAAGGAGGAGCGTAGCGACCAAGGTCCGATCGATAGATTCTGATATCATATTAGAGTTTGGATTAACACAATCTTACAAAATCGGTTAGTAGGGTGAGGAGTGTCATTATATATAAACTATTTCAATGTTTTATCTCCAATTAATGTGAGACTTTAAAATCTTTCGAGTTGTCGATCTATCTTACCATATAAATAATGGCAAGTGGAATCAAAGTAGTGATGCTCATTAATTACCGTCCTTGAAACATTATAAATGAAGGTGAAAAGATAGCTGATTCTTCACGGCGACGTAGAGCCAGCCAGAGGGAACAGATTCTTCTCAACCATTAACTTTTGTTTCTTTCTTTCGATATCCTTGAAAATTGAACATAAATTAATGTCACTTTCCCTTCTAAGAATTCACCATTCCTTATTCTCCTAACCAAAATATTCTCACTGTAGCTACCTACCTACCACTCTTCAACTAAGAGACAAGAACAAACAGTATTGCTTCTCCCATATCCAATTCAATTCAACAATGTTCATCAAATCATCTCCAAAAATGTTTCACACCTCATAGCTTCTCCCAAATTGACATCCTTATCCAATCCAAAAATTATTCTTCCTATGTCTTCTTCTCCATTTCTGATTTTTCATGCAAAACTCTTATTGCCTTTTCCCATTTTCAAAAGTAACCCAATCCAAATCACTTTCCAACCTCTTTAACATTAATTGAACTACACAATTTTCTCCCAAAAAAAAGACCACTTTTTGTTACTACCTCAACAACTAAAGTGAATCTTGTGAAGAACTGTCCCTATCTTCATGCATGAATAACACAAACTATCTTCACGAGAAAAACCAATAAAAATTGTGTCAGTCAAGTCTCAAACTCTATAAACTTCAACTACAAAGCTTCCCCATTTTCATCCTCTACCAAAATTCTACAACATGGAAAAACAAAAACTCATTCTCATTCTTATTTTTTCACTACTATGTTCAAATGCAAACTCCTTTTCACTCTCAAGAGACTATGAAATTCTTCTTCATGTCAAAAACACACAAATCAACGACCAAAACAAAAGTCTCAAAGATTGGCTTCCAAACACCCAACACTATCCTTGTAACTGGACAGGAATAACCTGCGACTCACGAAACAGATCAGTGGTTTCCATCGACCTCTCCGAAATCGGTATCTACGGAGATTTTCCCTTCAACTTCTGTCGCATTCCATCTCTCCAAAACCTTTCTCTTGCTGTCAACTTTCTCGGAAACTCAATCTCCCCACACTCCATCTTACCATGTTCTAAGCTTCATTTGTTAAACATCTCCGACAACTTATTCGTCGGAAACTTGCCGGAATTCAACTCAGAAACCTTCCAACTAAGAGTACTCGACCTTTCATTAAACAACTTCACCGGCAACATTCCGGCGAGCTTCGGCCGGTTTCCTCAACTGAAAATTCTCATTTTATCTTCAAACCTTTTCACCGGAACGATTCCTTCATTCTTAGGTAACCTCAGTGAGTTAACTCATTTCGAACTCACCTATACCGAAACAATGAAACCATGTTCTTTACCTTCAGAACTAGGAAACCTCACTAAGCTACAATATCTCTACCTCTCCGACATAAACCTCGTAGGTAACATACCAAATTCCATTGGAAACCTTATTTCCATCGAAAACTTCGATTTGTCTCGAAACTCCTTGTCTGGTAAAATCCCATACGCAATTTCTGGTATGAAAAATGTGAAACGAATTATACTTTTCGATAACAATCTTTCCGGTGAAATTCCACAAGGTTTATCAAACCTCACAAGTTTGTCTCTCTTAGACCTTTCTCAGAATGCACTCACCGGAAAATTTTCTCAAGAACTCGGTTCATTGAATCTTTCTATACTTAACTTGAATGACAATTTTCTCAGTGGAGAAATTCCAGAAAGTTTAGCTTTGAATACAAACTTGCTTAATCTGAGTCTTTTCAACAATAGCTTTTCAGGGAAGCTACCACAAGATCTTGGAAGAAACTCTGCATTAAGAAATATCGATGTTTCAACGAACAACTTCACCGGAGAGTTACCCGAGTTTCTCTGCATAAGGAAGAAACTTCAGCGACTTGTAGCATTCAAAAATGGATTTTCTGGTTCTCTTCCTGATGAGTATGGAGACTGTGATTCTCTTGTTTATGTAAGAATTGAGAATAACGAATTCTCTGGTTGGGTTCCACTGAAATTCTGGAACCTTCCGGAGCTTGATGTTGTGAAAATGGATCACAACAAGTTGGAAGGTTCAATCTCTGGTTCAGTCTCTCGAGGAATCACAAAACTGATTTTATTTGGTAACAGGTTTTCCGGTGAGATTCCGGTTGGAGTCTGCGAACTTGTTGAGCTAGTTGAATTGGATATTGGAAATAACCGGTTCAGCGGTGAAGTTCCTACCTGCATAACCGGTGTGAAAAAGTTGCAGAAGCTTAAAATGCAGGAGAATAGTTTCACCGGCGAGATTCCCGGTAATGTAACTTCCTGGACTGAATTAACGGAGCTAAACTTGTCGCATAACCAGTTCACCGGTTCAATTCCACCGGAACTTGGGAATTTACCTGATTTAATATATCTTGATCTCTCTGTTAACTTTTTAACAGGGAAGATTCCGGTGGAGTTAACGAACCTGAAGTTGAATCAGTTCAACGTTTCTGATAACAAATTGTCCGGAGAGGTTCCTTCCGTTTTTAACAGTCAAGTTTATTTGTCGGGTTTAACGGGTAACCCGAGTTTATGCAGCAATGTGATGAAAACCATTAGTCCTTGTTCAAAACACAAACCCTTTTCTGCTGTTGTTATAATTGTTTTAGTTGGTTCTGTTGTGTTGATTTTTGCTTCTGTTTTGTGGTTCTTGAAGAGAAAGTCGAAATCTTTTGTTGGAAAATCGAAACGGGCTTTTACGACAACCTCTTTTCAGAGAGTTGGGTTCAATGAGGAAGATATAATTCCATTTTTAACAAATGAGAATTTGATCGGAAGAGGCGGGTCGGGTTTGGTTTATAAAGTGAAGGTGAAAACAGGTCAAGTAGTTGCAGTGAAAAAACTTTGGGGTGGAAATGGAAGACAGAAACCTGAGATGGAATTGGTTTTTAAGTCAGAGATTGAAACATTGGGTAGAATTCGACATGCTAATATAGTGAAACTTTTGTTTTGTTGTAGTTCTGATGATTTCAGAATATTGGTTTATGAGTATATGGAGAATGGGAGTTTAGGTGATGTTTTGCATGAGGAAAAGTGCGATGAGTTGTTGGATTGGTCGAAGAGATTTAGAATTGCTCTCGGTGCGGCTCAAGGGTTGGCTTACTTACACCATGATTGTGTTCCTGCTATTGTTCATAGGGACGTGAAGAGTAATAACATATTGCTTGATCATGACTTTGTACCTCGGGTCGCTGATTTTGGACTAGCGAAGACATTGCAAATTCAAGGAAGTGAAGACGCTATGTCTAGAATTGCTGGTTCATGTGGTTACATTGCTCCCGGTATGTTTTAGTTACTTGTTTATGAATTACTATTAATTTAGCATCTGAAGCACCCACAATTTTTATCAAAAATGTGTCTGGTGTCTGATATGTGACACATGTGATTATCAGTGTATTCTTCCGTCTGTTGTTGTTTAAGTGCTTTATAATATCTAACACCTAATTGATTCGATTGCAGAGTATGGCTATACATTGAAAGTGACGGAGAAGAGTGATGTGTATAGTTTTGGCGTGGTGCTGATGGAATTAATAACTGGGAAAAGGCCAAATGACTCGTGTTTTGGTGAGAACAAAGATATTGTGAAGTGGGTCACTGAGATTGCTTTATCAACATCTCATGAAGGAGTTGAAGATTGTGTTGTGACACAGATTGTGGACCCAAGATTGAACTTAGACACTAGTGATTATGAAGAAGTTGAAAAGGTATTGAATGTGGCTCTACTTTGTACCTCTGCGTTTCCAATTAGCAGACCTTCAATGAGAAGAGTTGTTGAATTTCTTAAGGATCATAAACTAGCTCATCCTAAGTCATGAAATTCCCTTGAACTTTCCATTCATCACATGAAAGTGGTGGAAAACTTTCAATTTTTGAAGGAAGTTTTCAATATATTTTGATTATGGACTTGATAGTTATTATGAGTGATTGTTTACTCACTCACTTAATGTAAGTCTTCTTGTATAGATGGTACGTGTGAATGATATTTTGATCATTGTTAGGAAAGTGCCTACTAGAATGTTACACCTATCTTGTTGATGTATCAAATATGAGTACAAGAAAATGTTCTGCAAGCCCTTAGCATGTCTTGCTATGTAGTATATTTTTAAGACAACTACGAGATATCAGAGTTAAAAATAGGTAGAGAGAAACTGTTAAACACAACAAGAAACATTCTCTCTTGTTAGTAAACAATCCAACTAGTAACCAAACTATTTGATCTGTTTACAAAGTCCATCAAATTCAAGTTTCATGCCCTTATAATCAACTACTACTATTTTATTGTCTTGATGGGCTCAAGCTCTACCAAACTGGCCGAGACACATTCCAGCACTAGTCTCACCATTGAGCTAATAACTACCTTCTCCCTGGTTTCGATCTATTTATAAAACATGTTCGCTCAAAACGACATAGTAAAATATGCCTTGGAACTAATGAAAATTACGAAGAAATATGAATGAGTTATGAATGAAATAGGGCAGATCGTACCAATACCAATATGTTGTTAATAATAAATCCTGAAAGACAGTGTTACATAATCTCTTTGACGAGACAATGAAACAAACAGTACGAAATCAGCCGCCTAATAATTGTACAAACTCTCCTTTTTAAAAATCTCATCCGAGAGACTCGATTTAAGATCTCGTATGAGGAACTCAACTTAAAGTCTTACCTAAGTGACTCGACTCAAAAATCTCACCTAAGGGATATAGTTTAAGTCTCATCCGAGGGACTCAACTCAAAGTCTCGTCTGAGGGAGTCAACTTGAAGTCTCTCCTGAGGGACTCTACTCAAAAGTCTCGCCTGAGGGACTCTACTCAAAAGTCTCACCTAAGGGACTCAACTTAAAGTCTCACCCGAGAGACTCAACCTAAAGTCTCGCCCGAGGGACTCAACTTAAAGTCTTTCGCAAAAGACTCAACTTAAAGTATTGCATGAGCGACTCAGCTTAAATTCTCTCCTGAGGGACTCAACTTAATTCTTGTCCAAGGGACTCAATTTAAAGTATTGTCTGAGGAACTCAACTTAAATTCTCGTCTGAGGGACTTAACTTAAAGTTGTGTCGAGAAATAAATCATGTTCTTCCTGAATTAAACTACTTCATCCTTTTTCGAATCCCTCATGCCTAAGGGATTGTGTACTGGTATAATTTTATTGAGCTTTAAGTGGGGATAGTATGTGGAAAGCCAAACACACAGGTGAATGGCAAGCTGCCCCGCGAAATTATGAGTCGCCTGAAATGGGTCATGTATCATCTAAATGTCCACAACATTTGGATCTACGTGCTTGCATGTATAATTAAGAAGTGATCCATTACGGTGAAGCTTACGGACAACAAAGATGCAAGTCAACTAGTGGCTGCTTAGTTTTGATGATGACAACATTTGAAGTCAAACAATTGTTAAAGATATCTCAAGCATTCAAAGATGCACAAGATGGTTAATCAAGCTATCCTCCTAAATCAAGTTAGACATATATTTAAAGTCAACATTGTAGTCCAACGACTCTCAAGTGAAGACTTAGGATCACCAGTGATTTAACCTTTCAAACTCTCAAATGATGATATTCAACATAGAAATATCTCAAGCCTCGTAAAAAAGATCAAGGTTCTTAAGTGATGCTAAAGTCAAAGATAATGATGCCAAGACTTGAAGCTTTAGAGTTATGAAAGAGAGTAAGTGTGAAAACTTGCATGATCATGTTCGTATGAGTGACTACAGTATTGTAAAAACACAATGGCATTTTTGGAAATATTATGGCTAAATCACACACATGCACACGCAAGTACGCACGCACGTACGTATACACATACGCACACGCGAACACATGCACGCTTGCATGTGCGCGCGCACACACATGCACACACGCACACACACACGCGTGCACACACACATGCACGCACGCACGCACACACACGCACGCACATACGCACACACACGTACACGCACACGCTCACGCGAAAACACACATGTGCGCACAAACAAACCTGCACGCATGCACGGACGAGCGCTCGGCGGCTCGCACGCAAATTTTTTTAATCATGCCTTTAAATGAAAATTAATTTCTTTATGTCTTTAATTGTAATTCCACCAAGGAAATTCAAGACACACTTGAAATGATCTATGAAGTATCTCTAAGTATCGAACAAGAGGGAATGAACACGTGATGCAAAGAAGGTGAATGTGAATGTTACTTTCACAAAATAATTTCAACCTATAGAAATAATCGAAGACATGCTAGAATGTTCATTGCTAACAAATATCTAAAATTTAATAATTGGAGTCGAAAACTTGATCTTATCCTTAAATCGAGAGATGCAAATGTTTACAATTTTAATTTTAAAAAATCCAAGAAGGAAGAAATCATCGAGAAAATTATTGAGTTGATTCAACTGTTAAAAGATGAAGGGATGAGTTGAAACCTAGAATAATCTCTAGAAACTTTATCAAAGAACTTATTTGAAGAAGAAAAAGAAAAGTCAACTCCAGTAGTATCCTTTGAAAGAAGAATCTCAGTGATTGAGCGGTCCTTGGAAGATTTAACATCCAAGGGAGAAAATTCATTAAAAAGAGAATATAAAGATTAAGAAGTTGCATCTTGTGGAATCTTCAAAAGAAGTCTCAACGAGCAATATTTTCAGAAACTTAACATCAAGGAGAAATCTTGAAGAATCAACCTCTGGAAGAATCCTCTTCCAGCCAAGATGATGAAATTTTTTTCCTAAAAGCTTTTGGCGAGGAAGGTGATTTTGAGGTCACTCTTTCACATAAGCAACTATTTAAATTAAAAATGCTAATTTAATTGAGGAACATGATAATATTGAAATGTGTAACGTAGATCTTAAAGACTACATTGATTTTCTAGAGAATAACAATGAAACGCTAAGATATGAAATAACTAAACTTAGAAACAAAACCGGTAAATGTGAGACTTGTATCTTGATGAAAAAGGAAGTAAAAAATCTGCATGAAACTCTAAGTAAATTGATTAAGGAGAAATAAAACCTAGATTTGGTTCTATGAAATCAAAGGCCTTCCTTGAATAAAACTATATTAGGATTTAAATATAGTAGATTACATAGTAAAGACTTTAATAGGAAGAAATTAAATTGCTCTGTTTATAAATGTTTTTCTCATGATAGGCTTGGCCACATAGAGGCCTTTTGATAGAAGGGGGATTTTCAACAATAATTTCAAAGGATCTAGGGTTTCTTCATAAGTCAGCACAACTAGAAGAAAAGATAAAAAAGGATATACTAATAAATGTCTTGATATTTTTGTCTCCTTCTAAGAGGGGTAGCAAGGTTTAAATACAAATATAATCTTAAATGGGCTACAAAAGACTAGGCCCAAAACTAAAAATATGCAGAGTTAAATAAATGAGACAACCAATTACATCTCATAATCCTTCATCCATTTTGGCTGGGCTTTAGTTCGTATGGGTCTGCTAACAATACTATCCGGCTCAACAACAACCTTGTCCTCAAGGTTGGGCTTAGAATGTGTGGTGGGTTTAAGGAAAGAACTTGCTCACTTGGATAAAGGACGGGGGCTGAGATTTGCATGAGAGAAGGGAATAGGTGCTGACACGTATTGAATAAGGAAGGCTGCATGTGAGGCAGGTGGCGCTGAAGAGTTAATGAGGGATGGTAGGTTCACATCACGAGGCAGGTAAAGGGACGGTGATGGTGAGGTCTTGGAAATCACAATCCGATCATGCGGTGAAGATGGGATCATGCTGGAATCAATAGGTTGTTGTGTGTCAGCTACTTGATGAGATTTCTTGGGACTCTCCACGCTGGGATCACGCTGGAATCAATAGGTCCACCCCTTACTTGTTGCTTACCTTTCTTCTCACTCAAACTCTTATAATGAGTAGATCAAGCCCTGTTGTCCTCTTCAAAAATCCTACAACATTCGGTCAAGTCCGAAAATCTTTGTATTCTTTGGTATCCCACCGCTTGCTTTATCTCAGGACGCAAGCCATTCTCATACTTAATGCACTTAGAGAACTCCACCGTAATCGCCGCATAATGAGGATGAAACTGAACTAATTCCACAAACTTAGCCGTGTAGTCCACCACGGACGTATTGCCTTGCTTCAGCTCAAGAAATTCCATTTCCATTTTCCCCTTTACACTCTCAGGATAATACTTCCTCAAGAATTCGGTACGAAATAAATCCCAAGTTATTTCTTCGTCATCCACCTCAAGAACTTGTCTCATACCGACCCACCAGTCTTCGGCCTCTTCTCTCAACATGTGAGTTCCAAGTCTCACCTTGTTTCCTTCAGCACATCCCATAACTCTAAAGATTCTCTCAATCTCCTTCAACCAGATCTCAGCATCGTCCGGATCAAACCTCCCCTTGAATACCGGCGACTGATTCTTTCTAAACTCATCATTAGTGTTCACATTTAGTGCACCTTGCACCGCCCTAGCCATAGCCTCCAACGCCGCAGCCATAGCATTGTCATTACGACCAGCCATATTCTGATGATTCCCAAAAATAACAACAAGGTTAAACAACCGTTCAACTGACTCAACACTGGCTCTGATACCACTTAATGTAACACCCCCTTTCTATACCCCCAAATAAAACAATTAAATCATTTAGGCACTTAATAAAAATTTTCATCAGAGTATAAATTAACACATGGTATAAAAGAGGCACGTCACATTATCCAGGAAATTCAAAACACACACAACACTTGCTCATAAGGATATGCAACAAAGGGTAAATCACCACAAAGGAACTTAGTCCTTAAAACCCACATATCAATATTTAGAATAAAAGCGGAAACATATAAACATTGAATCACTTCATTCATATAAACATTATATACATCAACAGTTTAATTCAAGTCATAATTCATGTTTACAAAACATTCACCAGCAAATACATGCACAGATGTATCACAAAATAATCAAAACAATTCCTAACTACCCGGTGCTACATATCAGAGCCAACCGACCAAAAAGAATGAAGCCACGCTTCACAAAAGACCTCCAGCAAACTTACTCTACAATGCCTCATAGAGCATCATAAAACAGCAGAAGGGTGAGAAACATTATCATAACAAACAATGTATATAATTATATATCTATATACACCAACAGAGAATACACATAACATATTTCTCATCGCAACTCATCACAATTCATCACATACCTCACAATGTATGTCTACACAACTAAGCATATTCACCAATCATGCTTCACAACTCACAACATTTCCATATAAACATTTACACTTATGTTTACTTCAACAATTCACATAAACATACACGATTATGTTCATTACACCAATACATCATATGAAGATGATAATGCAACTCATAGAAACCGACTCACGACTCTATGCAAATGCGGTACCGACTCATTCAGCAGGTTCAATTGAAGAACCAAATGGAACCATCGCTCGTTACCGAAGTAACTCCCCATCGGGCCTACGATGTTCACCCATTGCTCACACCCTACATGGGCACACGATGTTTCAGGATTGCTCACACCCCACACGGGCACACAATCCAATTGCTCACACCCCACAAGGGCACACAATCGTTCTGCAGATTCTCCACGGAATCAAATATAAACCATCGCTCACACCCCACAAAGGGCACACGACCGTTTCTACAGATCCTCCTAGGGATCAAAAATAAACCATCGCTCACACCCCACAAGGGTACACGAGGTTTCTGCAGATCCTACGCGGGATCAGACACACAAGAATGCAATCATGATGCTTCACATGCAAAATGACCCAACATACTCTTGAAATGCATACATATTCACAAATTTATAATCATGCATTTTCACCTCATACTAGCACATACAATTTACGCACATTCACGTTAATCATGCCAAACGGCCACATTCTACACTCCATGATTCACGATCTAGGATTCACGCCTTACGGCTACCCACAGCACATCACATCACAACAGCAAACAAACTATCTATTCAGATAAGGATTAAACATAATTAAACCAAACAATCGACAATTGGATGGAAAGCACAGGAAACAAAAGAAAATGTTGTCACATTTGCCGACCTTCACCTGGCGAAGCATTTGGCGAATGCTTGCCACCACACTCGCCTGGCGAACTCGCTGGCGAAGACAGACAGTAGCTACTGGAAGTGTTCGCTACTACTCGCTACCACACTCGCTTGGCGAAGCCTCTCGCCGCCTCCTTCGCCTGGCAAACTCACTGGCAAAGACAGAGTTGGGCTACTGACTTGGTTCGCTATCCACTTGCTGGAATTCGCCTGGCGAACCTTCGCTCCCATTCTCCTAGCAAATGCTAGCGAATCTGCGAACTCAGAAATCCCTAACTGTCAAAATCGCCTAATCCTTCCAAAATCAATCGATTATCACCAAACCAGTTCCAACCGCCTTAGTCTGAAATTCCTCGACTAAACTTTACCACTTATTCTCATTTTTAACCGTTAAAACTCGGTTTCTACCGATTAAATCAAATTCGACCTAAAAATGGAACATGAGCAAAACTCTCCCCAATCCAAAATCAAACCAACAGAACATACATAATCATACACATCAAAAGAATAATAAAGTTTCACACCCTTACCCGATTAATCGAAGCTTAGAAGTTGCTTCTTGATGGTTCTAGGTTTTTCTCCTCTTCCTCCTCCTTTCTCTTCTTTCCTTTCTATTTCTTTCTATCTCTTTTATTTTCTCTCTATTTCCACTTATACTCTTTCTGTTCTATTTCTCTCAAATAACAACTAATTAAGGATTATCTGAAACACCCTCTAATTAATTCCCAAAACTCTCTGAATAATAAAATATCATAATATGTACACTTAACATATTAATATTCAAATTTCACAAATGAAATAATAATCAATCAAATAAATCAAAAGACTCAACAAAATGGGAAATTCAGAATCGGGGCGTTACATATTTCAATTATATCTACGTGCAGCATGCTTGATGCGACGGGACAATAAAGGAATCTGCTTGTTCACATGTGACCCTGCATGCAGCATCCTTGATGCGACGGGACAATGCAAAGTTCTACGATTCACATGTGACATGGCATGCCTACATTGACCATCCAGGCCTACGAGATTCTCTTTCTGCATGCATCAGTACACTTGTCTCGCATGCGTTTACATCAATAACATGCATCAGTACACTTGTCACGCATGCATTTACATCAATGATATGCATCAGGACTTGATGAGACGAGACAATAAAGGAATCTGCTTATTCACATGTGACGCTGCATGCAGCATCCTTGATGCGACGGGACAATGCAAAGTTCTGCGATTCACATGTGACACTGCATGCCTACATTGACCATGCAGGCCTACGAGATTCTCTTTCTGCATGCATCAGTACACTTGTCTCACATGCGATCACAACATACATGCATCAGCACACTTGTCCGCATACATTTACAACAAATATCCACTCACGGAATATAAATATAAGGTCTTCGCCCAGCAAACTCTGCTCACAATTAAACTCTCTTACTCTCAAACCCTCAAACTCTCTAACTTTCAAACTCAAAAACCCTCAAACCCTCAAACTCTCGAACTTTCTAACTCTCAAAACAAAATTCTCAAACTCAAAAACTCTCAACATCTCAACATCTCAACATCCCAAACAACAATGTCTTTACTCACCATGGGCGACTCTCACAGAGGGAAGACTGAAAACATTGCTGAGTTTGTAAGTCTTTTGTTCTTGTCTATGTTTACAACCTTGTCTAACGAAATGTTAGTTATTTTAGTTCTTGTCTAACGAAACATTAATTATTTTGCAGGATGTATCAAGGTTTCGATGTCGTGTGCATGATTATATACCACACGACCCGCTCATAGCGGAGTACCTTCGTAATTGTGGGTTTGGTGATGTGGTCGAAATCAAATCATACTCTATTGATAGCAAGTTTATTCTAGCGTTGTTAGAACGCTGGAGACCGGAGACACATACTTTTCACCTACCTTTTGGTGAGTGTACTGTGACTCTCCAAGACGTCTACATGTTGTTCAGCCTACACATCGATGGTAAGGCCGTCAACGACAAAGTTGGTATCCCTGACCGACTTTGCGAAGATTTATTGGGCGCCCCTCTTTGTGTGGACGCACCTTAGGCAGAAAGCGAAGGCCGCCCGAGGGGTCAGGGAATTAATTTAAAATACCTCCGAGAATAATACAACAATATTGTCTTAACTGATGATAGCACCGAATATGACATAATAGTCAAAACACGGTGCTATATTATGATTTTTTTGGTCATTTTTTATTTCCAGAGGGCACTGGAAATACCGTCCATACTATGTATTTACCATTATTGCAAAATATTAACAAAGTGTGCGAATATAGTTGGGGATCAGTTGTCCTCGCCCATCTGTATAGCGCACTTTGCAAAACTTCTAAAAAAAATACCTATACTTTTATGGTTGTGCTTATCTCCTACAAGCGTGGGGTTGGCCTAGGATGTCGATGCTTGCTCCAATAAACCGGAATTCTTTTACATTCCCGTACGCCAACAAGTGAGTTTATTTTCTAGAATATTTTGCAACTACATTTTCGTTTAAGTTAATAATTTGTGATATGTGTTTTAGATGCTAATTCATATGTGTTTATTATTTTTAGGTGGTCTGTTCCAGGGATGAATTATCAGAGATGTCCTAGGCACTCTATAATTCAATATCGCAACCTCATCGACCACCTTGGGCCAGATGATGTAAGTTATTTACCTTTAATTTTTATTATGTATATGCATAAACTTGTATATCTTTGTCTAACTCATTTGTCCACCTTTATTGTAGTTTGTCTGGATGCCGTACAAGGGTCTCGACCACCAGCCCAACCCCGATGATGTTGTTGTGTGGACATCAAGAACACCCATAATTAGGTTCACTACGGTGGAGATGCACCAAAGTGACCGGGTGAAGCTACAATTTGGGATGCATCAGGATATTCCAGATGCTCCGGTAGAGTTGGGGCAGTGGCATCAAAAGCGGGTGGACTCACAGTGGAGTGTTAGTGATTGGAAGGAGTTTGCAAAGGACTTGCGTAAACACTGGAATAGAAAAAGGCAACACGTCTTAACCGACCATATTGTGCACGGGGCTAGGCCAAGTCTTCAATATATGACTTGGTTTAGGTCTGTCATGACATCTCAGTCTTTCCTGTCCCAGCCAACCTATTTGGTCGACCCAAGGGAACGCGCTTCATCGTCAAACACCAACAACAGTTCATCGCCCAAAATCAGCCTTACGAAAACCCATACATCCCAACAAATACCCCCTATCAACAACAACATCCTTACATGTCACCCACCCAGTCTCAGCCTCAACCAACATACCATTATAGCCCTGATATCTCTTTTGAGCCTACCCCCTCCACTTATAGCCCAAACAACTCATTTGACTACCACACCCCCACAACAACCAACACACCTAGACCAACCCAATTCCATGTACACATTCGGACAACCATACCGTTCATACTCCACCCAACCTCCCCGACAATCCTTCGAAAACATGGGCATTGAGCTTGACTACGGCAGCGCCGTTCACAGTGGACCTACCGACTATTTGGGTCAAATGCTGCAAAATCTATCTGTTACGTCGGGGCCGTCCCAACAAAACCCTCCTCCACAACTCAACACACAACGACCAGACACACCACAGCAACCTCGTCGTAGACCTCGTCGCAACGCGCATCCCCCGCAGTGTGGCATCGGTGGTCGCTTGGATAGAGTCAACCATTATTTTATTTTTTGTTGTAATTTTAATTATATTGTAAATTAATATATTTTAATATTTTTAACATGTCTATATTATTTTAAGGTTATTTAAATTTCAATTCATTATGAAAAACAAACAAAATAATTTCCTGACATATATTTATTAATAGATCATTAAAATATTAATAAATTTAATAATAAACTTAATATATTTAATAAGTAATTAAAATATTTATTAAATTATTTATAAATTTAATAATAAATTTAATGTTTATTAATATTTATTTAAAAAGAATAAACTTAAAGAATATTTATTAAAAGTTACAACTAAAATTAAACTAAAAGAATATTTATTAAAAGTTACAATTAAAATTAAACTAAAAGAATAATCAAATTTTAAAATATAAAGGAAAAATCAAAACCCTAATTCAACAACTATGTTGCCAAATGTATCGGCGACTTTGTTTCAGCCCAAATTATTTTTGCCTCATTCGTCAATTGAATTGGCGAATTTGTTGAATTTCGTCTTTCATTTTGCCTATATCGTCAATTGAACGTAGTTGAATTCGCAAATTTTTTAAAAATGACTTTTAAATGATAATTTATTTATAATACATGGCTAGTTTTAAAAAAAAATCCATTTGTAGTCTATTATAGTTATCTCAAAAAATATTTTATATTTATATTTCAATATTCTAGAAAGAGTATATTATCGATAACATTAGTAACATTTTCCTTTTCTTAAATACTTACTCACCTTCCAATATTTAACATTATATCACTTATATTTAATTCTTTCAATTTTTTCATAAACATATCTAGAGTAACTATACACGGCAAAACCATGTACCAATTTTTTTTCCACTTTTGCATTATTCTTTTGGACCAAAAATATATACTTTATTCAATATTATAATCTCAATGATAATTGAAAAAAAAAACAAAAATAGAGACAGTCAAACACATACGTTCTCTCTCTAAATCTAAATCTTAATATAAGTACTCATCAACACCTCATTCTCTCCAAAATAAAACACAACACAACAGTGATGTGATGACTACGTAAAGTAACGCAATCACTGATCTCATTTTTATTCTCACTCATGCAACAACAACAACCATGATCGATCCTACCACCACCACCGTCATCACCAACGACGATGACGACAGAACAAAAACATCACTTTCAAAACCACCTAGACCCAAACGAAGAATATGTTTCTCATTCACAACATACGCTAACAACCTAATACACCGTCTCAAATCCTCCAACGTCATCATCGAACAAGGACTCTCCGACACTGAATTTTTATTTCTCGAATCCAAACTCAACATAACTTTCCCACCTGACCTTCGCGCAATTCTCCAACAGGGTCTTCCTATCTCACCAGGCTTTCCCAACTGGCGTTCATCCTCTCATCAACAACTTCGAATTCTTCTCAACCTTCCAGTATCCTCGATTCTGCGTCGTGTTTCAGATAACCGTTTCTGGCATCCCTCGTGGGGTCCACTACCGGAAGATCCTTTAGCTTCTGCGGAAAGAATTTTGAACGGCGCACCAAGGCTTATTCCTGTGTATCGACATTGTTATATAGTTTCGTCTCCTAACACTGCTGGGAATCCGGTTTTTTACATTGATCATGGTGGTGATGTTAGACTAGCGAGCTTTGATGTTGTTGGGTTTTTTCGTGATGCGGGGTTTTTGAACGGAGTTGAGGAAGTGGAGGATCCGGTTTGGGCGGCGACGAAGGCGAGGAGCATTGGGGTTTGGTCGGATGTGGCGGATGGGAGAGGGGAGAGAAAGTGGAAGTGGTGGTGGGATGATCGGAGGGACGAATTGGGTGGGTGTATGGATGGGGTGTTGCAGAGGTTGAGGGAAGGTGGGTGGAGAGAGGAAGAAATACTCGAGATGATGAATGAGGAGGAAGAAGAAAGGGAGAAGCGTGCGCAGCACGTGAGTTTTTTGGGGTTGAAGTTATTAGGTGCGGGATGGAGTAGGGAAGATGTGGTGTACTCGCTTGGGGTTGATATGGAAGAAGCCGCCGCCACCGTTCTCGCCGCTGATGTCGGCGTCACGATGAATCAGCAGTGAGCGTGCGTCATAGTGTGACTTGTTCTGTCACCTTCGTTGCCTTTGCAATTTGTGTAGATAGATCCTAAATAACTAAGAGGTCCCCTTGGTGATACATTTTTTTAAAACTAGTAGTAGGAATAGTACCAAAAGAGATGATATTAGCTTTTTTAAGAAAAACAAAGTTATGGGGGAAAATAGATTGGAATTTTTTAATTTTGTCACAAAATGGATTGGGCTTCATACCTAGAATAATTTTATTATTATTATTATTATTATTATTATTATTATTATTATTATTATTATTATTATTATTATTATTATTATTATTATTATTATTATTATTATTATTATTATTATTATTATTATTATTATTATTTCTGTTTTTCTTTTATTTTGGACTACATTCATAGAGTAATTTAATTATTATTCTTAGTAATAATATTATTATTAAGAGTGGCAAAATGGAATAATTAACTAATTTAGATTCAAATTTAGAAGATAAGAAATATGTCAAAACGATGTACTATTAAAAGTTCTTTAAAAGAACTTAATTCATCCACTATTCATAAAAATCCATTCTAATTTATTTATTAACATATTTTTAGTATTAGTATTTTTTAAAGAATTGACATATTTTCAGTATTAATAAACATATATTGAAAATTATATATTATTTCATTCTTTATTATAAGTGATACGTCTCTCATAAAAAAAATAATGAATATGATATTTTTTTAATAAATAAATATTTTTAAATAGTAACAGTATATGAAAATATATTTTAAATGATAAATATATTTCACTAAATAAAAAATAATTTTTTTAGAAAACTACTTTTATAAGAATAGATAATTGAAAATTGAATTTAAGAATTTAAATTAATTCACTCATAATTTAATATTCTTATGAAAAATTATAAAAGTTAACTTTTATAATTTTTCATAAGAATATTAAATTATGAGTGAATTAATTTAAATTCTTAAATTCAATTTTCAATTATCTATTCTTATAAAAGTAGTTTTCTAAAAAATTTATTTTTTATTTAGTGAAATATATTTATCATATATACTGTTACTATTTATTAAGTTAATTTTATAAATAATTCAAAACAAGTTTGTATTATCATTCTAAAAAAAATTAGTCAATATTGCTAGGGTTGTTAGCATGTTGAATTGGGTCTTGCTTGTAAACTCAATTGTTTAAGTTAGTTTGTACCATAAGTTAGCTTGTAATGGGTAATTGTTAAAGAAACCCATTAGGTTAGTGTGTTATTTTTCTTATAAATAGGATGCTAGTTTCTCAATCTTATCATAAGGAAAAATAGGAAGATAAAATCCTAATTTCAAGAGAAAGAAGTTATTTTGTTATTCTTGTATACTTGTAATCTTATTCTAAGAGAAATGAAAGAATACCAGTTTAATAATCAATCCTTGTTGTTCCTTGTTGTTTTACCTTGTTTTCTTTGTTAACCTAACTCTTGTGTGTTTCTTGATCAAGAGGAAACTGTTTATATTTTGTCTCAAGGTATCCGATTCACAACAAATTGGTGCGGTGAACGTGGAGAAGATGCCTTCAACAAAGTATGAGATTATTAAAAAGTTCACTGGAGTGAACGACTTCGGTCTGTGGCGCTTGAAGATGAAAGCCCTACTGGTTCAGCAGGGTTGTTTGGAAGCGTTGGAGGGTGAGGTAGCCATGGACGTTGTGTTAATGGCAAAAGAAAAGACGGGCATGATCGAGAAAGCCCACAGTGCAATATTGTTGAGCCTTGGTGATAAGGTTCTTCGACAGGTATCAAAGGAGACTACAGTATCGGGATTATGGGTGAAACTTGAAAGTTTGTACATGACCAAATCTCTGGTGAATCGACTCTACTTGAAGCAAGCTTTGTATTCATTCAAGATGAGTGAAGACAAAGTGTTGGCTAAGTAGTTGGATTTATTCAACAAGCTGATTCTTGATCTTGAAAATATTGATGTGAAGATCGATGATGAAGATCAAGCACTATTGCTGCTCTGTGTTTTGCCCAGAACACATGATCACTTCAAAGAAACTCTCTTGTATGGAAGGGAGTGTCTGACCTTTGAAGAAGTACAATCAACCTTGTATTCTAAGGACTTGAACGAACGAAAGGAGCATAAACCTTCGGCGGTGGGCGAAGGTTTGGCCGTTAAGGGGAAATTCTTGCGAAAGGATGGTAAGTTCGACAAGAAGAAAGGTAAAAGTCAACAAAAGTCGTATAGTGGCGAAACATCTTGTATTCGATGTTGTCACTGTAAGAAGGAGGGTTACATAAGAAAGGTGTGCCCTGAACGCCTGAAAGATCATGGAGGTAATGGCAACGCCACCATTATTCAAGATGACTTCGACTCATCTGATGTTCTTGTGGTTTTAAGTGGCGACTCGAAAAAATAGTGGATTATGGATTCAGGTTGCACTTGGCACATGACTCCAAACAGAGAATTGTTCGAGGAGCTATGTGATCAACATGGTGGATATGTGATGTTGGGAAACAACAAATCTTGCAAAATTGTAGGTATTGGATCTGTGAGATTCAAGCTTCATTATGAGTCAATAAGGTTATTGACTGAAGTTAGGTATGTACCTGACTTGAAGAGAAATTTGATTTCTCTTGGTGAATTCGACAGAAAGGGATATGTTTTTCATGGAGAGAAAAATATCCTAAGTGTCATGAAGGGGTCGAAGGAAGTCTTGAGAGGCGTGAAGAAAGAAGGCTTGTATACCCTTGAGGATGAGGTTGTAAGTGGTTCGACAAATGTTGCATCCATGAAACCTGTGTCGAAGACAGAATTATGGCACATGAGATTGGGCCATGTCAGCGAAAGAGACCTGGTCGAATAGGGGAAGCAGAACCTGCTAGAAGGTGACAAAGTCGAAAAGTTGGAGTTTTGTGAATCTTGTGTATTTGGTAAATCCTGTAGGACGAAGTTTAACAAAGGCAGGCAAAGAACACATGGATCCCTGGATTACATTCATGCTGATCTTTGGGGGACTGCAAGGAATTCTTCACACTCGGGTGCAAGGTATTTTCTATCCATCATTGATGACTATTCCAGAAAGCTATGGGTATTCATTCAGAAGACGAAGGATAAAACTTTTGAGAATTTCAACAGTTGGAAGATTTTGGTCGAAACTCAAACTGGCAGAAAGGTTAAGAGGTTGAGAACCGACAATGGCCTTGAATTCTGCAATGAAATGTTCTACAGTTACTGTGTTGAGCCTAGGATTGCAAGACATAAGACAGTAGCAGGTACTCCTCAACAAAATGGCTTAGCTGAGAGATTCAATCGAACAATCCTTGAAACGGTTAGATGCATGTTGGTTAGTGCTGGATTGAAGAAGGTGTTTTAGGCGGAAGATGTTTCGACAACAGCTTACCTGATAAATAGATGTCCCTCGACTGTCTTGAGAATGAAGACACCTGAAGAAGTTTGGTCGGGACATTCACCTAGTCTCGACAGACTGAGAGTATTTGGTTGTGTGGCATATGCTCACATTAGGCAAGACAAGGTCGAACCTAAAGATCTGAAATGCATGTTCATGGGATACCCTGAAAGAGTCAAAACTTATAGGTTATGGTGCCTAGAGCCAGGTCACAGGAGGTGTATCACTAGTCGAGATGTAGTTTTCAATGAAGCAAAGATGGCTTTCAAGAAAACTAATGATGCTGACGAAGAGCTGGAATAGGGAGAGATTCCTGTTGAGGTAGAGCATGCTGATGCTGAATTGCATACCCTAGATGAAGTCGAAGAAGATGCAGAAGATGTTGTCGAAGATGAGGAGACTGATAATGACTACCTACTAGCAAGAGACAGGTCTAGGAGAGTCATCAAGCCACCTCAGAGACTTGGGTATGCAGATCTTATAACTTATGCCTTAATCTCTGCTAGTGAGGTTCTAGATGAAGAACCTAAAGACTATAAGGAAGTTATGAGGAGTCAAAAGAAGACTGAATGGCTGAAGGCCATGGATGATGAGATGAAATCTATTCATGATAACAACACATTGGAACTGATCAAGAAATATGTTGGAGCCAGGTTAGTCAGTTGTAAATGGATTTTCAAAGTTAAGGAAGGAATCAAAGGAGTGATGTCGAAGAGATACAAGGCAAGATTGGTTACTAGGGGGTTCACTCACAAAGAAGGTATCAACTTCAATGATGTGTTCTCTCCTATTGTGAAACACAGATCCATTCGAATGTTGATTGCCACAGTGGCATAGTTCGACCTTGAACTTGAAAAGATGGATGTGAAGACTGCATTCTTGTATGGTGACTTAAATGAAACAATTCTGATGAGGCAAACTGAAGGGTATGTCGAAAAAGGGAAGGAAGATTATGTGTGCAAGCTGAATAGATCCTTATATGGACTGAAACAATATCCTCGACAGTGGAATAGGAGATTCGACAAGTTCATGGCACCCATAAGTTTCATTAGAAGTCAGTTCGACCACTGTGTTTACTTCAGATTTTGACCGGGTAACTAATTTTTTATTTTGTTGCTCTATGTGGATGATATTCTAATGGCAAGCAACAATGTCGAAGATGTAATGAGGGTGAAGGCTGAACTCAATAAAGAGTTCGACATGAAGGATCTGGGAGCTGTGTCCAGGATTCTTGGGATTGATATTCGGAGAGATAGAAAGCAGTCGAAAGTATGCTTATCTCAAGAGGCATACCTACAGAAGGTTCTCGAAAAGTATGGTATGTCGAATTTAAATCTTGTTGTGACTTCGACAAACCCTCAATTCAAGCTGAGTATAAATCAGTGTCCCAACACTGATGTTGAAATAACTTATATGAATAGCATTCCATATGCTAACATAGTAGGTTCTTTGATGTATGATATGGTATGTACTAGACCTGACATAACATATGCAGTGAGTCTTGTAAGAAGGTATGTCGCTACTCGAAAAAATGCAACGACAGAGAGGCGAGAATGAAAAGACAGAAGAGTCGTCATCGAACTTTATTTATCCCATGAGAGGAAGGGGAAACATCAAGAAAACCCTAAGGTGAAACGGATAAGATGGTATCGCGACCAAAGAACGTGTTTGGAAGCCGGTTATACGAAGGGAAGGTATTAGCACCCCTCGCATCCATCGTACTCGATGGGAACCATTTGTTTAAGTGTTAGAGAAAAAGGGGGTGAGGGACCAAACAGAACAAAAAACGGGTCATGGCCCATAACCCAATCGCAACAAACTTCAGGTCAAACCAAAAACACAAAAGTTGCACCGCTGAGAAGAAAAAAACGCAGGTAATGACAGCAAAATGGCAACCGAGGTTTCAGACCAACCTTCTTTACTTTGAGACTTCGTGTCTCCTTGCTCTAAATGATTGTTCCTTCTCCTTCCATTCCTTCTAGTTAGAATCTTCGAAAGGTTATCTGGATAAGGTTTTTGTGGCTGTTTTGGGGTTTGAATGGGGTTTTGTACGACGATTCGGTTGGATTGAAGATGGGTTAGGTTAACTTGAGATGGGGATTTTAGAATGAAGACTGTGTCGAAGGATTTTTGGGCGCCTCTCTTTGATTCTTCCCTTTCCCTTTCTTTCTATTTTTTTAGAGTAATGATTTGAATCAAGAAGGGGATTTTGGTGAGATTTCTCCGTCGTGGCCGTTTTCAGAGCTTCTGCCGCCGGTTCCTTGTTCGAAGAGGACTCAGGGACGAAATGTTAGAAGGGAAGTTTTTTGGGTTGTTCTCTTAAAAATTCCTCCTTTCTGTGAGTGTGCAGCGATCTCTACATATATGAGCAAATGAGGATAAAATGGGGAGGTACGTGAGGAATCGTGAGCTGGTACCAAGTTGGTTCTGCGTGTGATGTGTGTAACGTCTATTTGCGTATTCGTACCGGTCGTTTTCCCCTTCTGCTACGCATGATTTACAGGTCTTAACAAAAATTGGGGTCCATTTTCTATGATTTTGCACAGGTTTGTCTTATGTACATGTCAATTTTATATTCTTGGATGTGTATACCGGTTGTGGGTTATGATGTACGTTGCCTTTTATGGTGCGTAGGTATCTCGACATTGAGTTGTTGTTGTTACTGTATACACAAAATTGGAGCAGGATTGCAGCGGGTTTCTTATGGGTTTTGCAGGTCCTTTGTCTGTGAGGAGGTACGACCTGCTGCTAGCTGTAGTGACTAGACCTGTGGGTTATGTGAGGGCTTCAACAATTTTGGTGTCCTGATGGCCGTACGTCGTGTGCGGTTTTGAAGAACACTGTAACAGATTTCCCCTTTCGTTTTATCCTCTGTCTTGTTGTGTGGATGTGAATCATGTACACAAAAAATGGTGCATATTTCCATTATGTGAAAGCTGGTGCAGGAATTATGAATATTTTGTGTTTGTTTTTTTTCTTTTACTAATTTGAATTTATGAAAATAAAGGATTTTTGGAATTTGCTTGTAATAATAAAAATTGAAATGGGCTTTGGTTGAATGGGTTTTTTTAAATTTAATTTGTATGAATATGGATTTAATGGACATTAATAAAAAAAAAAAGGAAAAGTTGAATGGAAAAAAGAGATATGAGATGGATTAAATGATAAATGGATTGAATAATTGGACAAAAATTGAAAAAAAAGGATATTTGGAAATAAATGGTTAATGGATGAGAAAAACGCGAAGAATGTGGACTAGATGAATCAAGAAAAAGATCTTAAAACAACAAGGATGATTATGAATAATATTGAAAATGAATATTTGGACAAAAAGATTAGAAAAAATGGATTTAATTTGGATATTTGTGGATAACTAAATAAATAAAAAGGGGTTGGAAAATGGACATGGAAAGTGGCTTGAATTTGGACAATGAACAAAGTAATTGGATTTAAATGAAAGAAAATGGTTTAATGAGGATAATCAAATGTGAATTATAAACTAATGGAAATGGATATGGGCATGGAAGTGTAAAAGTGGGTAAGAGAGAACGGTTAACAAAAGTGAACTAAGTAGATGGATGAAAATGAACTTGTTAGGAATATGAACAACACATCCATGAAGCCTTCGCTTTCAAACCCAAACTCAATATTCCTTCATTAGCAAATCTCTAATCAAATGAGCACGACTACAACTCACAACCACCATCTGAATTAACTTGAAACCCTGTGTTGATTATTGAATCCACATTGAGGAACATAAACCTCCAGACGACCCAACACTGAACCCATAGTCACAAAGATCCTGACTTTTGAACTAGCTTTTCAATAACCAATGCTCAATAACCTGATAACTTCCACACATGGCAACTTGAATTTGGGTACACATCACTGTGAAAACAAACCACGTTACAGACAACTTGCAACAAGAGGAATTCCTTAATGTTTTGACCATGACTAGGTCAAACCTCCCCCTGATGTTGGTCGTGACTGCACAACCACGATTGACTTGAAACTACATCACCATCCATGATAACCTGATCTTCTATCCTGGATGAAAAATAAACCTTGATCTTGAGCCAACTAGAGATGAGTTCGCCAACAAACTTGAATCCAAGGACTGATGAAACCCTAGGCCCTTGACTCTGATTATGCAAGTTGTATGGATTTCAGAAAATCTATCTCTGGATATGTGTTCACTATGTTTGGGACAACAATCAGTTGGAAAGAAACACTCCAGAAGGTCGTTGCCTTATCAACCACTGAAGCAGGGTATGTTGCCCTAACTGAAGCTGTGAAGGAAACATTGTGGCTTGAAGGTTTTGCAAAGGAGCTAAAACTTCAAGGTCGAGTTATCATTGTTAAATATGATAGTCAAAGTGCAATACATCTATCGAAGAGTTCAGCCTATCATGAGCGAACCAAGCACATTGATGTGAGGCTGCATTTCGTCAGAGGGGTAATCGAGTGTGGAGAAGTCCAAGTGCTGAAGGTTTCGACAGATCATAATGTTGCTGATATGATCACCAAGACGTTGCCCAGTTGCAAGTTTTTCCACTGTATGCAGTTAATAAAGCTGCATGAAGAAAGTTAGTTTCTTGATGTTATAGAGTTAGATCCAAGGTGGAGATTTGTGAGATGTTGGATCGAACTCTAGTATGGTCGAAGTCTGTTCGCGAGTAATGCGTGTTATAGTCGAAGTTTGTTCTAACATGCATTAATCAATATTGCTAGGATTGTTAGCATATTGAATTGGGCCTTGCTTGTAAGCTCAATTGTTTAAGTTAGCTTGTAATGGATAATTGTTAAAAAAAACCATTAGGTTAGTGTGCTATTTTTCTTATAAATAGGATGCTAGTTTCTCAATCTTGTCATAAGGAAAAATAGGAAGATAAAATCCTAATTTCAAGAGAGAGAAGTTATTTTGTTATTCTTGTATACTTGTAATCTTGTTCTAAGAGAAAGGAAAGAATAGCAGTTTAATAACCAATCCTTGTTGTTCCTTGTTGTTTTACCTTGTTTTCTTTGTTAACCTAACTCTTGTGTGTTTCTTGAACAAGAGGAAACTGTTTATACTTTGTCTCAAGGTATCCGATTCACAACAAAACCATTGTGTGGTAATAGTCCATCCAATCAAATTAAATTATGATAGTTCATAAACTAATATAAATAAAAATTTACATTTTGAGATTTCATTGAATACATATGTGTAAAATTTACATTATTGATTTATATTATAGTGGTAAAAAAAATTTAAATATGCATGCTACCTCTGAAAGAGTACGGGTATTCCGAGGTCTTAAGGTCTTAGTAGATTTATAATAGTTTGTAAATGTTAGAGCTTGTCTACGGCGGCAAGAAGTCTTGTGCGGTGGTTTTATGGTGGTTTTGGAGATCCTACTCATATGAGATGAGAGACCCTGTTATGCAAGTGTGTTGCTTTAGGTGTTGAATATGTAAGTTATGATCTTTTCATTCTCCTGTTGAGGGAGAAGTATATATAGGAGCATTTTGGGCCTATGATTTAGGAAACTCTTTGAGGCAATATCCTCTACCATATAACTAAAGGAGATTGCTGACTACTTACTTTCTAGAAAGTTGTGGTATGACTTATTCTCATGTGACTAATGGGAGATACCAAAACTATACACATCATCTATCCCTAGAGAGAGCCCTCGCAGGAACTTTGAAGCTGCCCCTATTTGAGACTCTCACAAATATAACACTACACAGTCTCTCAAGCAAAATGAACTTCGAGATTAACACACAAAACAAAAAAGGGTATTAAACCTAAAAAAAATATAAAATATTTGTATAAGTATTTTGATTAGTTAAACTAATAAACTTATTATGTTTTTTAGAAAAATATTATCTAGGTGATCCTAAATTTCCTTTAAAAGCATGTCTCATCACACTCTATAAGGGAGAACGGTACCACTTACAAGAACACTATAGATATCCACCTCAAAACCCTCGTGGTTTATTCAACCATTGACATTCATCATTACGAATGTTGATTGAATATGCATTTGGGGTGTTGTAGAAATTTTTTCCAATTTTACAAACTTAGAAAAGCCTACATTTGATATTAAAAATATGAATAAATTCACCATTGCTTGTTGCATTTTACATAATTATTTGATGGTTGAAAATCCCAATCAAACTCTAATAAATGGGTTGCAAGATGAGCTTGCAAATAAAAGAGATTTTTAAGAGGGTAATCAAGATCAAAGAGAAGAAAGCGATGATACGATTAGTGCAGAGCCAATTAGAGATAATGTTGTTGGTTTTATGTAGCTAGATTATTAAAATTATTCTTAATGAATGTTACTCTTATGAACGATGTTTTAAACAATTTCATTTGAACTTGAATTTGTAATTTTTGAATTGAATTTTTATTTGTAATTTGTGGATTGAATTTTAGTGTTTTGAATCTTTACGTTTGAATTTATGCACAAATTGTTATATTTCTCATTATGTGTTTTCAGTAATAGACATGGAAGCAACCTTGAAGAGGCTAAGAAACTCAAAAGTCTAAAAATATGCAATTGGGTATCTGGTATGGATAAAGTTTTGCTTGATGCATATTTGCATCAACAAACATTGAGAAATAAAAATGGTAATAATATGACAACAAGCTCAATGGATAACATTCTTAAATAATTGAAGATTTACTTTTCAGACAAACTAATTTTCAAAGAAAAGATAAAAGATCACATGAAACACATCAAAACAAAGTTCAATTCTTGTTACATCCTTTTTCAGAATGACTTGAGTGGGTTTGAATGAGATTCAACGACAAATACGTGGATTGCTGAAGATGAAGTTTGGAACAATCTAATTGTATTATCCCTTTACCATATTATTTTTATTTGAGTTCACTCATTAAAAAATTTATGTGATGCATTGTCTAGTTCATTTTGATTTAGGAGAAATCTGAAGCTGTTGAATGGAAAAACAAGCCAGTAGTATTTTATGATAAATTGTCCAATTTTTTATAAAAAATATCGAGCAACAAGAGACTAAGAAGATACACCTGCTGAAATGAGAGTAAAAAAGACTGCAAATATTAAAAAAATGTTATGACACATCGATCAAAAAATAAATCATGTAGTTGAAACCAATAAAATTATTTGTAACTATAAAATGCAACCTGGCAAGGGGGTGTGAATTAATTTTTTTTTGTTGGATTTTTCTTTTTTTAAGCAAAAATTCTTTCCTTTGAATTTTTCTGAAACTAAGTTATTAAACTTAGAATAAAAACCGCAGGAATTAAAAAGTAAGAAAGTAAATGAAAGAATGATATATTTTAGTTTTCTTTATCAATCAATGATACATATAATTCCTTCACACATTGAATAATTTTTCACTATATTAAATTTTTATATAAACCTCACACAAACACGTCTCTTATAATCTTCTACCATAAATATCAAATTTATAATCAACTTTGAGAGACAAACACAAATAATATGATGGACAATAATTTTATCTTTGGCAATATGATTAATTAAAATCCGTTATTTTTCCAAATAAAATAAAACAAAATAAAATGATAATTATCTCATGTAAATCAAACTCTAAATATTAATTAAAAATAAATAAGAACGCCAAACAAAGGAATGTTAATTACCGGTAAGAGTAACATCTCAGCACCAAATCTCACGGTTTAAAGTATGTTAGACGTGTCCAAACACTACCCTTCTATTCATTCAGATGTGGATTCCTTGCAAACAGACAACAACACAACTAGTAATTTAATTCAATCCTCAAACTCGGGAAACCCTTTCTTCTCATTGCACTCTTTCTAAAACCCCTAAAACCTAAATAGATTTTTTCACTTTCTCCATCAAATCGATAACGAAGAAATATTCAATTCTTCCCGATGACCTCAAAGCTACTCACTTCCATCCTCCGTCACCATCTCACCAAAAAAACCAATCTCCTCCGCCGCCAACCACTTTCCACCGCTACTGCCACAGCGTTAGCCGAGCCTCAAATCCATGAAGAAACCTCCGGAATCACGATGAAGGGCGTGAAAATCTCCGGCAGACCCCTTTACCTAGATGTTCAAGCAACGTCACCGGTGGATCCTCGTGTTCTCGACGCTATGCTCCCTTTCAATATCTCTCGTTACGGAAACCCTCACTCTCGCACCCATTTCTACGGTTGGGAATCTGATAACGCCGTTGAACACGCTCGCTCCCAGGTCGCGGCCCTGATAAGCGCTTCTCCTAAAGAAATTGTCTTTACCTCGGGTGCTACTGAATCGAATAATATTTCTATTAAGGGTGTTATGCATTTTTACAAGGAGAAGAAACGGCATGTGATAACGACGCAGACGGAGCATAAGTGTGTGCTTGATTCGTGTCGGCATCTTCAGCAGGAGGGTTTTGAAGTTACTTATCTTCCGGTCGAGTCGGACGGGTTGGTTGATTTGGAGAAACTTAAGGCGGCAATTAGGCCGGATACTGGACTTGTTTCTGTTATGGCGGTGAATAATGAGATTGGGGTTGTTCAACCTATGGAGGAAATTGGAAAGATTTGTAAGGAGTTTAATGTTCCGTTTCATACCGATGCAGCTCAGGCTTTAGGGAAGATTCCTGTGGATGTTGATAAGTGGAATGTGAGTTTGATGTCGTTGAGTGGGCATAAGGTTTATGGACCGAAAGGGGTTGGAGCGTTGTATCTTAGGAGGAGACCTAGGATTCGCGTTGAGCCTCAGATGAATGGTGGTGGACAAGAGAGAGGGATTCGAAGTGGGACTTTGCCTACACCTTTGGTTGTTGGGATGGGTGCTGCTTGTGAGGTGGCTATGAAGGAGATGGAATATGATGAGAAGAGGATTTCTGCATTGCAGCAGAGGTTGCTTAATGGGATTAGAGATAAACTTGATGGGGTGGTGGTGAATGGGAGCATGGAAAGCCGATATGTTGGGAATCTTAATTTGTCATTTGCTTATGTTGAAGGGGAGAGTTTGCTTATGGGGTTGAAGGAGGTTGCTGTTTCAAGTGGTAGTGCTTGCACTAGTGCTAGTTTAGAGCCTTCTTATGTTTTGAGGGCATTGGGAGTTGAAGAAGATATGGCTCATACTTCTATTAGATTTGGAATCGGGAGGTTCACTACTGAGGATGAAATTGACAGGGCAGTTCAGCTCACAGTTACACAAGTCGAGAAGTTGAGGGAAATGAGTCCGCTTTATGAAATGGTGAAGGAAGGAATCAATATCAAGGATATTCAATGGTCGCAGCACTGATTATTGGTCAGTTTTTGGCTTCCGTTTTGAGTTTTCTTTTATTACTTATAATTTAGGATGAACCGTTTTAAGTTTGTATAATAAGTTAATCACTATATGATATTATATGCATTTTATTGACAAGTACCCAAATTCGACTGTGATTAAAAAACTGAATAAAACTCATGTTTATAATCTAGTGTAATGTTTTGATTTAGTTTGTTTGCACTGTGCCTTGTTGAACTTAGAATACGTATTTCCCATTACATACAGTGTATTATTGTTTTCTCATAAATTTCACATTTCATTCTCTTCTCATCAAGTGTTAGTATTCTGTTTTGTTGAATGTGTTAAAAAAGGTCTAATGAAAGGTAGTGTAAAAGTGTTAGACCTCTTATTGAGTGGTTATTGGGAGAGACCCAACTTACGAACATTTGGGAAGGGAGAGATCCAAGACTTTTGAATTCTTGGAAGGAACCAAACTGGTCTCTGTCAGTCTGTCTTTGTGTTATTTCCCTTCTGAAATTTTGTTTGTACCAATAAATATCAGAAAATTGTCCCAATTTTATTTCATTAAGAACCAGTTTCTATCAACGGGTATCAGAGCACGTTTCTTGGATCTATGGTACACCATGCCTGAAATGGAGTTTCGAGCATTTGGTGGAGAAGAAGATGCATACTGGTGGGTACTATGCATTGAGGAATAATTCGAGAAGAGGGAAACACCAGAGGAGGAGAAACTGGCAGAGGCGTTGAAGTTACGCAAAGGCTGTGCTCGCTGCGGCTGCACTTGTGGAATCAACAGGTTAGTTGGCGAACCTTTTGGCTTGCATTTATTTGGCGTTTCAAGCCGGAGTATCGAGACATACTGCCTATATCTATTGATGAAAAAGGGGACCCTGAAATAATAATTGAATCAGAGTCGTTAACCGCTCAGGTTCAATGGATGTTCAACAGCAAGACATCAATCAAGGAAATCCAAATGCAACAATAATAGAATAAAAGAAAGGCATTAACCAATGAAATCCAAATCCAACGATAATAGAAGAAAAGAAAGGTGGGAGAAAAATGGTGAAAGGGGCAGAAAATGTCCTCGGGAATGCCATGATTATGGATACAATGAAAGAGAGCAAAGCAAATTTGTACAAATTTATGGGTTTGGTTTTGGTAGACGCTTTAATGGACATAGTGTGAGTATTGAGGTCGAATCAAGGGCGGGATTAGACAACTGACATCCGCTGCCGCTGCCGCCAAGCCCCTTGATCCAGACTCATCAGTAGTGAAGGGTGGATTACATTCTGTTCTAATTGAACCGATGCTGTTAATACCCAGTGCTGTCATGCTATGCTTTTGGGTCAAACATACCACCCAAAACAGTGTGTATGATCCAGACATTACTTATCATGTTGCATGCCTTGCTTTGTTACTCTGTTTCAAGTTTATGGGACTCTCGTGGACACTTGTGTTATCCTTTAGTGTCACCTTGAGGACAAGGTGGATCTTTTGGGAGGAATATTCTTAGACCTTAAGAATTACTAGGAACTGAAACTGAATGTGGCTGTTCTATTCTATCAGGCGGTTATTTTTTAATTAGTAGTTACTGATTTTAATTTTAACATTTAGTAGCAGTTATTGAGTAGTTATTTGGGGCGTGAATAAAATGAGGGAACCGTAGGTTAGATGGGTTATTTGGAAAATTAAAAGAGGTTATTTGGAAGGGAGAGACCATGCTCTCGAATTCTTAGAGCAGTTAGTTGGTTAGAGGAGTATTTTGTATAATTTGGAGGATACAGAGATAGCAGGAAAGCATTTAGTATTGTAAACATTTAGTGATAAAGAAGTGACTATATTGTGGGAGTGAAGCCCTTGGAGGAGATTGATTGTGAACATTTAGTAATTGAGCAGTGAGCAGTGACTATGTTGTAGAAGGGGAACCCTTGGAGGAGGGTATCTCTCCTACACATAGGGGTGTGCGAAAAAATTGGTCCACCAGAACCATTTCTACAAAACCTGATGCACCTATGTTTAAAGCCCAAATTGTTTTGCATATAAACTGGCCCAGGTCCATTTCATTAAACCCCAAAAAACTGGTACTCAGATTAAAAACCAATATGCAAACGACAAGCCTGGTGTGTTCTTCAAACCTAATGCTCTCAGCTACCATCATGTCACTCCCATGGTTGCCAGTTCTTCATCTAGTACATTCCACTTTTGCTAAGAAAAAATCCGCACGTGCCAGAAAATGATAGAGTTTTCTATCTGATTTCGACATCGGTTTCATTCAACGTCACAGTCCAGTGATGTTCTTTTTATCTGGTAAAAGCCTCGATGCCAGAACGTGAATGGAAAGGTAAATCTCAGTAACTCTCCTGTCACACTGATTTTGCCTTTGAGAGATTGTGATTCAGTGATATCTTTTCTTCTGGAGGGATATCCCAGTACGCATGCAGTTCTAGCGATTTGGAATTGTTGGCGCAGAAGGTAAAATTTAGTTGATTAAATTGGAAACGAAGTAAGTGTCTCAGAAACACAGTTCTAAACTGTTAGATGGAGTCTGAAAACAGAGAAGTCACTGGGTTGAAAACCATGTTTTAATTAAAAACTAGTCTGGTCTGGGTTCAAACCGGTTTGAAACTGCTTCACAAGCAGGGACTGGTATTCTATAATAATGGATTGGTTTATCAAACCTGAACCAAAAAGTGGATTGGTGTATCGAAGCAAAGTAAAACTCATTTTTTTTGTAACACTTGTCTGAATTTTCAGTCACATGTTGTGAATGAGTGTCATGTGAGTGTTAGATACCGATTCAAAGAATGTCGAAACAAAGAAAAAAATAATTTTTTGGGGACATTTGTTTGATTTTTGCAACACTTGTTGTACGGGTGTCATAGCTTACAATATTAAATGCTTCCTCTAGATCTTTTTATGCTCCTATTTATACATATAATCCTCTAATTAACTAACTTCTCTAACTACTTGAATTCCTCTTTATTCTATATAGTAACAGAGTTTCAAGCTTGGAAGCTAATTGGGAATGCCTTGGCTTTTAGACGTTATGGGACAGTATGGTATTTTAGAGCATGTTATTCTTTCATGTATGAAACTTCCAATTTATGATATACCTTGAAATACAAGAATAGCATTGAGCTTCTTTTGTTTGTTAAGGAGGGTTCAAAAAATAGTTCAAGCGGGAGCTTGAGTAATGGTGAGTCTGAGGCCAAAATTTGTTGTTCTCTGCAGCTGTCCACTGTATTTTAAATTAATGAAACATCTTAAAGCAACTTGTGAACTCATGTCGCCATTTTCTATTATGAATGAAATCAAATAAGAACAGAATCTGTATTAACAAAGCAAAAGGGGAAAGATAAATCAAAGCAGTCTCGCATTACCATTCATTTCTTGTTCTTGCTTCTTTATTACGCTGTCAATGCGGTTATTTCTTGTTCTTGCTTCTTTATTACGCTGTCAATGCGGTTATGATTAGTGTTTTGTATATTATATCTCCCATGCGCTGATGGAATAGATTCTAGTTAATATAAGTTCAAATATCATTCTCCTAAAATGAATTGCGGGAAGTTGGAAATGGAAAATCTGTCGTTAGGAGCCAGTTTTAGAAATAGCTAATTAAGATAAGGTGTCAAAAAGTATATAAGAAAATGTGATCAGGGCTTGATATATAGGGGAAACTTTCCTGCACAAATTTTTAGTGGTGCAATACCTCCAAATCTTGTTGACTTGTATTTCCCTTTTTACAGTTTAGTGCTATTAGTATTGTGTCATCTTGTTTAGCTCCAAACTCTGAACTCAAACCATATAAAATCAAAAGAAAATGTGAACAGGGAAGGATATCTAGGGTAAACTTGGACCTAAGAAATAGAAGGAAGAATGTATGAGAATTATAGGCGACACAATATCGATCCTTCGGAGTTATAATAATGAACAAACTAGAAAAAACACATGTAAAATGAAATGTCACTCTGTCCACAAGAGCTTCACTGTGATTGGAAATCACAACTTTGATTCATTGAGTTAGATTTTTCAAATGTCTAAGAATAAAATTCATAATTGATTCTTGGTTGATCTCAAACCATGCCGGAAAGGATGCAATGCAGTGAAGGACGTCTACTCAGTTTCTATGGATTAGTGTGTCTATAAAACACTTTTATGCCCAAGCGAGTGATAGATACCCTTATCCAGTGGAGCCACTGAGGTGAAATGGAAGGAAAGTCCATTGATGATGTTATCAGACACATGGGTCTCGTTGTGATGCGCGTCTGATTGAAATCCTATGGCCCTCGAAATCACGGTGTCACTATAGTTTTGCACAGAACTCACCATCCATCCAAATATAGACATACTGTTGCAACTTGGTGATGAAAACGTGCACACTCAAACATGTTATACCATTTGCTTTATGAGTTAGTGGAGTTTCAGAGCTTCAGTACCATCAGCATCAGATAGGAACTAGAGCTTGAGTACCAGCATCAGATAGGAACTAGAGTATGAGTACCGTATGGTTCAGTGCAGTACCCTTTAACCACAGGGATGGGGCAACTTCAAAACCATGTAACTGATATTTACAGCACACAAAAAGGTTATGGAAATTGGAATCACAATTCCTTTTCATCCAGTGGTCCCTTATAATGAAGCTTTTCAGTTCTGTCTATTTTCTTGACCTTTGTACCAACATTCTCTTTTTTCATATCTAGTTCAAGATACGGTGTTCCTGGAGTTCCTTGCTTCACACCTCACGGGACTTCTAGCAACTATGTTGTATATTCTTCATCCCTTGATATCAACTTTTCTACCCCAAATTTTGGTTTTAAACTTAAAAATGACAACACAATAATTTGTTTAGATCTATGCATTTACTTTTAACTTAAGATTCTGTTTTTTCTGTTAACTTTTATGTTTGGAGTGTGAGATAATTACTTATTCATTCTGTTTATAATGATTTTGTCATCATAAAACAACCCAAATATCATGCAACAGCTGTCATAGAGTTAACTTTTTCATTCTTTTATGTTGTGTCTCAAACCAGTTCAATTTTTGGTTATTCAAAATTTATGCACAATTGCTTCTATATGCGCCATGAGGAAAATGGATATTTCACAAGGGAATACTGTGGTAGCTTATATTTATATAAAATGCTTGATGGGGTTCCAATTCGAGGGTCAAGTGAACATTTTGATTTTCGAGATTTTTTTAAAGAACAATACATTTTTGTGAGAATTATATCACATACTCATTCAAAATTTTAAGATAAAAGATGTGTTCTCCTATTTATAAATGCTTAAGTTTTCACATTTCTAATCAATGCGTGACTTTTTTACACTACTAACACTTGTAATTCTAAACACACTTTCTTAAGTGTGAGTCTATTTACAATATTATTCCTCAAGCAGAACTTATTTACACGTGTACCGCCGTTGACACTTCTCAACGGACCACCTATTCAGTAGAAAATTTCGATACAAGTGACCTAGTCCATTCACTTGAACAAGAAGTTTATGAAACCGCTATTGAAGTTACATTTCGGGGGTCAACACGAGGAATCATTTTTATTTTAGGATCTTTCTTTAAGAGCATTATATTTTTGTAAGACATATCACATACTCACCTAAAACAAAACTAAAAGGTAATAATAGGTGTGTGAATTTTTTCATTTATAAATGTTTAAATTATCATATTTTTAACCAATATAAAACTTTCTCACGCTACTTTCACTTGTTATTCTCAACCATACTTGCACAAATTAATAAAATACTAAACAATTATTCTAATGGATACGCATAAAATAGTATTTAGAAAAGGCTCCAGAAAAGAATTTAATCTATAATGGACCAATTATAATTGATATTTGTCGAGGAGGATTGCAATGAGTGTAAAGCTTACCATCACGAGTCAGTGAAAGATAGATTTAATATTTCTTTTAGTTTCGTATATTAATTTTGAAATTTATTTTGATTCTTTAATTTTAAAAATGTCCGTATTAATCTTTTAATTTTTTAAAATGTATTATGTTAGTTATTTTTATCTAATTAACGACGAATTTAAGGATTGATTTTTAGATTTTTTAGTCAGTAATTAGATAAAAATGATTAACATGATATGTTTTGAAAAATTAGGGAATCAAAATAACTTTTTTTTAAGTTAAAAGACAAAAATGAACTTTGAGGTTGGAAAAAGATATCAAGTGCTATGTAATATATCGACTATTACTAGATTAGCTTATCATTAATCAAATTTTTTTTGTGAACTCAAATGTTACACTGCCAACAATCATACCATTTCCAAACTTGATAATAAACAAGAGATTTAGTCATCTTCCCACTTTGTCACAAGTTTTCTTTTATTTTCCTTTTCATTTAATGTGAGAAAAGAATCTAAGTGATAATAAATAAGTCATTTCTCTTCCATCGTTTCAAATTCCTAAAAAGAAGAAAGTGAAGTCTGTGAAACTCCCCCGCAGGTTTTGCTATACTCAAAACCGCATCTGTTTTCTAACTATTGATATACCAAAATATGCATGAGAATGGAAACTATGTTACATCATGTGACTCCTCATGGTCTTGTCATTTTAAATACAATTCACAAAACTTGAGTTTTCTTCTCTGCATTCATTGAAAAACACTACAGTAGTTTACTTCAATAGCACGGTTTTGGCAAAAAAAGCAAAGAAAATTTTGTAGTGGCATTGGAAAATGTTTAGCCATGCAGTTCATAACAATTATCATATCATCCAGTGGTTCACTTCAGTGTCTAGTTATCAGTGCCAATATCACATGAAAGAGCTAAAATAATTAGATACTAAGTATATTCATATACAGATGAACTACATTATAGAACAAATGAAATCAAGGGTTGAAAATAATGTTGCCACATTTGCATTTCCAACTCATTGGTTTGTAGTTTGAATTATCTTGTCTCTTGGCATAAGAACTTGCAGATAATGTTGAAGGGTTGATGTTTCTGTTCAGTGTTCTAGGATTTGTAGGAACTTGAATAGCTTCACAGTGTCCACAGAATCTGCATCTTGTCTCACATCTTGGCGGTCTCGAACCTATTCTTGCCCTCACCATCACCTTCTTATCACCTAATGTCTACAAGAATCGATATATGAATCAATCAAGGTGTCAGTTCAGTGATAAAAGTTCGACTTCATAATATATTCGTTTCGAGAACGGTTATAAAATTTACCTTGTGAGAATCATTATGGTTCAAAGTCTTTCTACCTGTTGGAACAAAAAAAAGAGAAGACAATGTTAGTTAATGTAGTTGGAGTTAGTATTTGTTAGGAAGATTTAGAGATTGTTAGTGTTACTACCTTCGGTGACAAGTTCCTTTTGGGTGAAGTTTGAAGTTATGAGAAAGAAAAGAGAAATGGTAATGAAATGATGAGATTGAAGCCTCATTTGAAAGGTGATGAAGAAAAGAGAATGTGAGAAGTGAAGGGAATGAAGGAAATAGCAGAAAATGAATAAAAGCATAGAAAAGTAGGAAGCAATATATTGGAAAGAAACATAGGCTTTTATGTTGAAGTGATGGAACAGAGAAGACAAAAGAGAAAATGCAGAAGGGGAAGAAAAGGAGGAGAGCACAGAAAAGGGTAACACTTCTTCTTTGGTTGACGAGCCTCCATCCAAAGAGTAATCCAAAAAAATATTCATTAATAATAATAATAATAATATTAAAAAATATTTATTAATAATAATAATAATAATAATAATAATAATAATAATAATAATAATAATAATAATAATAATAATCTAGTGATAGATGTTTGAGTCTTTAAAGTGTGCTCTTCTCAATGTCTAAGGTTTGAATTCAACTAGGTGATTAGTCAATCGCAAAGCCGAATACTAAGATTTTAAAAAAATAAAATAATAACAAAAAAAATTTTTTTTTAAAAGTTTTGGCAATGAAAAACAGAGATAGAGTTAATATAGGAACACAATAAAAGAAAGATGAAGGAAATTTTTAAAGTTAATTGTTCTAGGTGTTTATGTGAGTTCAATGAATATTATATGTTTTAATGTTAGAGGTTTGGGAGAGCAGTTAAGAAGAAAGAAGTTAGGAGGTTGATTTTGAAGAGGAAGTCATATATTGTGTGTATCCAAGAGATAAAACTTGAGGAAGCGGATCAAGCCTTATGTGATTATTTGTGGAGGTCCATTTTTGTGGGACTTTTATTTTTTCCATCTATGAGTGTTTCAGGTGAGATTTTGACCTATGGGATGTTAGTTATGTGGAGGTGGAGATTTCTTCCAGCTTTGACCATATCCTTATAACAATAGGGAGGTTCTTACATAATGATGAAGGTTGTTGCGAAGCAAATATTTACGCCTATGTGATAATATAAACCTATAATTTCTTTAAAATCAATTGGGCAGTTTCATTGATAATCACATTAAGGGTTTGAATGTGTGTGTGTGTGGAGACTTTAATTCTATTACACAGTAGACGAGAGAAAATGGAAAGGTGATTATGAAAGGTTGGAAGACATGAAAATATTTAATTCCTTCATTGATGATGCAAAGTTAATTGATCTTCTGGTTGTAGGGAGACAATTCACCTAGTTCGGGTTAGATGGATTTTCTATGAGGATATTAGATGGGTTCCTACTATTAGCTGAGTGGTGCAAAACTTGGCATAATATTTGTCAACAAGAATTGGCTAGGGGATCTTTGAGTATTGTTTGATTATTCTAAGCGTTGATGTATCCAATTAGGGACTACAACTGTTTCAAATGTTGAAATGTTGGGCTGATTTTCCAAGTTATCACAATTTTGTCAAAGAGAAGTGGCAAGTGCGCAATGTCTCTTGATGGGGGCTTTGTGTTGTGTTGTGAATATGATGTTTTGAAACAAAATATAAAAGGTTTCTTTATGATCAAGAAACGCATAAGGGTTAGGGTTAACAAAGAAAACAAGGTAAAACAATAAGGAACAACAAGGATTGGTTATAAACTGCTATTCTTTTCTTTCTCTATCAAACAAGATTACAAGTATACAAGAATAACAAATAACATCTCTCTCTTGAATTAGGATTTTATCTTCCTATTTTTCCTTATACAAGATGAGAGACTAGTATGCTATTTATAAGAAAAATAACACACTAATCTAATGAGATTTTTAATAATTATCAATTACAAGCTAACTTAAACAATTGGGCTCATAAGCAAGACCCAATTCAACATGCTAACAAACCTAACAATATTGATTAATGCATGTTAGAACAAACTTCGACTACAACACACATTACTCATGAACAAACTTCAATCATACTATAATTCGATCCAATATCTCACAAACCTCCACCTTGGATCTAACTTCATAACATCAAGAAACTATCTTTCTTCATGCAACTTTATCAACTGCATACAATGGAAAAACTTGCAACTGGGCAACATCTTGGTGATCATATCAGCAGCATTATGATCTGTCGAAACCTTCAGCACTTGGACTTCTCCATGCTCAATTACTCCTCTGACAAAATGCAGCCTTACATCAATGTGCTTGGTTTGCTCATGATATGATGAATTCTTCGACAAATGTATTGCACTTTGACTATCACATTTAACAGTGATAACTCGACCTTGAAGTTTCAGCTTCTTTGCAAAACCTTCAAGCCACAATGCTTCCTTCACAGTTTCCGTTAGAGCGATATCTTCCGCTTCAGTGGTAGATAAGACAACAACCTTCTGAAGTGTTGCTTTCCAAATGATTGTTGTCCCAAACATAGTGAAAACATATCCAAAAATAGATTTTCTGGAATCCATACAACCTGCATAATCAGAGTCAACATATTCTTCAATTGCTGCTTTTCTATCTTCACCCAAGGCTCCACCATAAATTAGGACTCTATTTTGAGACCCATTTATGTACCTTAGAATCCACTTCAATGCTTGGCAGTGTGCCTTTCTAGGATTCTCCATGTACCTGCTTACAAGACTTACTGCATATGCTATGTCGGGTCTAGTACAAACCATAACATACATCAAAGAATCCACTATATTAGCATATGAAATGCTATTCATATAAGTTCTTTCGACATTAGTGTTGGGGCACTGATCTATACTCAGCTTGAATTGAGGGTTTGTCGGAGTCACAACAGGCTTTGAATTCGACATACCATATTTTTCGAGAATCTTCCGTAGGTGCGCCTTTTGAGATAAGCATAATTTCGACTCCTTATTGAGTTCAGCCTTCACCCTCATTACATCTTCGACATTGTTGATTGTTATTAGAATATCATCCACATAATGCAACATAATAACAAATGAATTACCAGGTCGAAATCTAAAGTAAACACAGTGGTCGAGCTGACTTCTAATGAAACTTATGCGTGCCATGAAATTTTTGAATCTCCTATTTCACTGTCGAGGAGATTATTTCAGCCTATATAAAGATCTATTCAGTTTGCACACATAATCTTCCTTCCTTTTTTGACATACCCTTCAGGTTGCCCCATAAGGATTGTTTCATCTAAATCACCATACAGGAACACAGTCTTCACATCCATCTGTTCCAGTTCAAGGTCAAACTGGGCCACTGTGGCAAGCAATATTCAAATGGATCCGTGCTTCACAACAGGAGAGAACACATCATTAAAGTCGACACCTTCTTTCTGAGTGAACCCCCTAGCGACAAATCTTGCCTTGTATCTCTTCAACGCCACTCCTCTGATCCCTTCCTTAACTTTGAAAATCCATTTACATCTGACTAACTTGGCTCAGTAGGTTTCTTGATCAGTTTCCAGGCGTTGTTATCATAAAGAGATTTTATCTCATCATCCATGGCCTTCAGCCACTTAGTCTTCTTTCGAATCCTCATAACTTCCTTATAGTCTTTAGGTTCTTCGTCTATAACCTCACTTGTAGAGATTAAGGCATAAGATATAAGATCTGCATACCCAAGTCTCTGAGGCGGCTTGATGACTCTCCTCAACCTGTCTCTTGCTAGCAGGTAGTCATTATCAGTCACGTCATCTTCAACAACATCTTTTGCATCTTCTTCGACTTCATATAGGATACACAATTCAACATCAACATGCTCCACCTCAACAGGAATCTCTCCCGGTTCCAGCTCTTCGTCAGCATCATCAATTTTCTTGAAAGCCATCTCTGCTTCATTGAAAACCACATCTCGACTGGTGATACACCTCCTGTGACCTGGCTCTAGGAACCATAGCCTATAAGCTTTGACTCCTTCAGCGTATCCCATGAACATGCATTTCAAAGCTCTAGGTTCAACCTTGTCTTGCATAATATGAGCATAGGCCACACAACTAAATACTCTTAGTTTTTTGAGACTAGATGGATGTCCCGACGAAACTTCTTCAGGTGTCTTTATTCCCAAGGCAGTCGAGGGACATCTATTTATCAGATAGGCTGTTGTGGAAACAGCCTCCGCCCAAAACAACTTCTTCAATTCAACACTAACCAACATGCATCTAACCCTTTCAAGGATTGTTCGATTGAATCTCTCAGCTAAACCATTTTGTTAAGGAGTACCTGCTACAGTCTCATGCCTTACAATCCCAAACTCAACATAGTAACTGTCGAACGCTTCGTTGTAGAACTCAAGGCCGTTGTTGGTTCTCAACCTCTTAACCTTTCTGTCAGTTTGAGTTTCGACCAGAACCTTGCAATTTTTGAAATTCTCAAAAGTTTCATCCTTCGTCTTCTAGATGAATACCCATAGCTTTCTGGAATAGTCATCAACGATGGATAGAAAATACCTTGCACCTGAGTGTGAAGGATTCCTTGTTGGCCCCCAAAAATCAGCATGAATGTAATCTAGAAATCCATGTGTTCTTTGCTTGCCTTTGTTAAACTTTGCCCTTCAAGATTTACCAAATACACAAGATTCACAAAACTCCAACTTTTTGACTTTGTCACCTCCTAACAGGTTCTGCTTCCTCAATTCGACCAGGTCTCTTTCATTGACATGGCCCAATCTCATGTGCCATAATTCTGTCTTCGACACAGGTTTCGTGGATACAACATTTATCGAACCACTTACAACCTCAGCCTCAAGGAGATACAAACCTTGTTTCTTTACACCTCTCAAGACTTCCTTCTGAAGGTGAGATAATACTTAGAAGGGGGGGGGGGAGGGGGTTGAATAAGTATGAAAAATTAAGACTTGAAAATAATCACACAATTATTTTTATCCTGGTTCGTTTAATCAACTACTCCAGTCCACCCTTCCTAGAGTGATTTGCCTTTCTCAACAAGGACTTAATCCACTATTAAATCAAACTGATTACAATAGTAACACCTAAGAACAACAGTTCTTAGTCTTCTCAAGAGCTACTGATTCCAACTGAATCCTCTTAAGGAATATCCTTTACAATCAATGTAAATTAAATACAAGAGTATTAATGCTTCTATAAAGCTCTTATCACAACAGTGATTTTTCTCTTAAGTTTAAGTACAATAAATTCTAAGAAGAATAAGAATGAATGAGAGCTTTAGAATATTATGATTTCTTTTCAGCAAAGTGTGTAACTGAAGAATGTGGTGAAGTTCTCCTTTTATAGGCAGCTGATCCAATGGAGCTGAGCGTTGAAAAGAGAGTCCCAAAAAGGTCTGAGCCTTTTTGTCTTCACATCAAGTGACCTTTCCTAGAAGTAGATGGCACAGAAAAATCCTTTTTGTCTGTGTAAGTGTGTCTAGCACAAATGAGGAAAGAGACGTTGAATAACTCCAACGGATATATTCTTGAATATTTCTTCTTCAGTTTTCAGCAAGTTCTTCAGAGTCTGAATGGATCAGAGTCTTCTAATGAGATTCAGAACTATGCTGTATCAGAGTCTTCTGCAGTAGGTGTGCTTTCAGCGTGTTGATCATCAGAGCATTTTTGACACAGAACTTCAGTACTTGGCAGCGTTGGTACTTTCAGAAACTTCTGTAGACTAATGCTTTGAGAAACTCTTCAATCAATATTCTTCTATGCTTCAGATGCTTCAGCTTCAGATGCTTCTGATTATCTTCAGATGCTTCAGCTTCAGATGTTTCTGATTATCTTCAGATGCTTCTGACTCAGAATGTTCTGGAGCTTTTTGCTTCAGATCCTTCTGGAGACTACGCTCAGGATCTTCTGTAAGGAGCAATCAGATTCTTCTGTAAGGTGCATCTGGCGCTTCAGAGTCAGAATAACTTCTTGTATCCAAAACAGATTTGCTTCTAGAGAGTTAATTTCAATTCAATCTGCAGTAGAACTCTCAAACAAATTTTAGAGTATATAATTCTTAAATATAAATTTCCTAACAGTTATCATCAAAACAAAGAGTTATTATTAAGAACCAATCTGTGTTATAACAATCTCCCCCTTTTTGATGATGACAAAAAGTATCAGAAATTTTATTTAACTGAACATAAAGAATTATAACTCCCTCTGAGTTAAATATGAAAAAGGAATAGAAACTTCCCTTTTATCTTGAGTAATCTTCAGAGTCAGATCTTGTTTGTCTTTATAACAATTTAGGGTCAGAATATCTTGCAGATATAAGATTCAGAGTTTGATAAAAAAACAAATGATCTGAAAGACTCAGAGATTCTTTTATAGAGTGTTCTTATCAAATGTTCTGAAATAGTCAAATTAAATATTAGATAGAATAGATATGTCTGAAGATTCATTCTAGTGAAGTTATCTTAAACAGTTCAGATCTTTATTTTCTTCCCCTTTTTTGTCATAAGCAAAAAGTAAAAACTTTTAATAAAGACAAATAAAAGGAACAATAAATAGATAATTCAATGGAGAAAAACTGATTCATTTAACATAACAGAGCAAGAGTACATAGGTAAATATTAGAAGATATAACAGTAAAATTCAGATGCAAAACAACAGATGCACAAACGTTAGAAGAAAAAATAAATCTAAGAGTGTTTTGACAAAAGCATCTTCAATAGGTCTGTGATCTCAGATGATGATTGCTCTTGCTTTGACATCCACTTAGTCATTGTCTCATTCTTCTCATCTTGTTTTGACATCCACTATGTCATGTCCTCAGATTTCTTATCTTGCTTCGCCATCCAAGATTTTATTTCAGATTGACCAGCCTCCAGAGCAGCAATCTTGTCTCCAAAGTTTGGATGTTCTGTCTTTATCTCTGATGAAGAATGTAGAGGTTCTGCAGCCTGAACAGAGTCAATTGCCATAGGTTCTGGAGATTCTGAAGAGGGTTCTACCAGAGTCATAGTCAGTGCATTGGAAGTTGGTTCTGTTGGAGGAGGAGGAGCATCCAAACAAAGCAGAGGTTCAGTTTTGTTGACAATCCAGAATTGAGTTCTTTCAGCTCTGAGCTTTGCATCATCAGAATAGACGTTCTTCAGATTGGAAGCTACAGTGTTGAATCTATTGATGAATCCTTTCCAGATGATGTCAGTTTCATTTGCATCCATAGTTTCAGAGCATCTCTTTTGAACAGTACCTAAAGACATCTGTATTTCTTGCAAAAACGTTTGAAATAAATGATCAATATTAAGTCTGGGTGGTGGTTTAAGCAAGGTTTCCAGAGTCATGTGTTTAGGTTTGGGAGTTGGTGGAAACAAAGATTTTGGGATGGAAATAAGAGGAGGGGGATAATATGGGATGAAAGGAATTTCTGGTTTTTGAGGTAAAGATCTGTTTAAAGCATTAAGCAGATTAGGTTTTGGTCTTGTGCGTGGGCAAACATCATCAAAGGGTTCATTAGAATATGGTATGAAAGCAGAGGATGATGTTTGAACAGATGCAACTGTGTTATCAGATGCAGGTTGCAGAGCTGAAACAACAGCTTTACTAGAGGTTGCAGATATTGGTGCTAAGGATCCTACATTATTCATTGACTGAATATATGAAAGGATTACAGATGGAAGGGTCTGTCTGAGTTTTGGTTTCAGAGGTTTCAGGGGTTCAGAAGGTTCAACTCTATCATAAAAATCTTTCAGTTTGAAACCATAAGATAGATTATGATAAAGAGAAGAAACTTGGGCACAAGATATACCAGATGATGATGGATTGGAAGTGGGAACAATCATCTTAGATGATGGTGCAGGTGGAGGCATAGGGTCTGGAATGAAAGTTTTAGAAGGTATGGTTGATTCAGGTTTAGGTTCATGTACAGGGTATTTGTCAGATGGAGAAATAAGAAAATCTGGGTGGATTTCTGATTCTGATGAGTTGGAGGATGTTGTAGGTGTACAAGAGGTAGAAGATACTTGAAACACTGTTTTTAATGGAGTGATATCAAGAACTTCTGTCTCAGGGATATGAGTAGGTTCTGAAGGAGTATCAGATTGTTTGGATGGTGGTTCTGATGAAACAGGAGCAGAAGTTACTTTTGTGGGTTCAGAAGTAACAGGTGCAACAGGTTCAGAAGATGGAATGTTTGATGGTGGTATGACAGAGTCTTTTTCTGGTTGAACTTCTGTGGTTTGGTTTTCTGGATGTTCAGAAGTTTGTGGTTGATCAGAGTTTTGTTTATCAGAAGGTTGTTGTTGTTTTGATGGCTGTGGTTTTGATGGTTGTGGTTCTGTTGGTTGTGGTTCTGTTGGTTGTGAATCTGATGGGGATGGACGTGGAATAAAGTGTTTGATGTGTATTTTGGGTTGAGATGATTTTGAAACAGAAGCAGTGTGTTGTTTTTGAGGTGAGACAGAACTAGGGGCAGCAACAGAAGTTGTTTGAGTAATAGGTGGTTTTGGAACAGACTTAATAGTTGAATCATTAATAACAACATTTTTAGAAATAACAGAAGTCTTAGTACCTTTTAGTTTAATCCTTTTGGCAGATGCAGAGGCAGCTTCTTCAGAATCCTTTCTCTTTAAGAGATTCTTGGGTTTCTCAGCAATCTTAGCCTTCTTCTGGACAGGTTCAGATTCTGCTGCAGGTTGAGTCCTTTTCCTCTGAAGTGGTACTTCTTCTTCTTCTCCTGCATCTGGTAGTGGTTGTTTGACAAGCTGAAACACATTTGCTGGAACATGTACTCCTTCCCTTTTGCATTCCTCTATATACATCAGTACTATATGTCTAGGTTCTTCAGCAAAGAATAGAGGAAAGTCAGATACTGAAATCCTCTTATTTAAATCAGACATATTCAGCCTCTTTAGAGCAGTAGTGAGTTCATCTACAATCTTGAGTCTCAGAAGACTTTTAGCGTTCAGAGGCTTTCCCATAATAAACTCTAATTCCTCTGTAACCCCAGCATCATACAGAGCAGCCACTAAACCATTTTCAGTGAGGAGATCTGAGATCAACCTTCCAAATGGGATCCAAGTCCTGATCTTCTGGCCTTTTTCTTTTACAGATTCTCTAGATGCATTGATGTGATTCCACAGATGCATGAACAGAATGTAAGGAAGATCTACCTTGTTGCTCTGACTAAGGCAGTACATAAAATAGATCTGTTCATTGTTGACATAATCTGGGGAATTGGTTGACTTCCTGTGATGTATGCATCCCATGAAGATCTTGGCCCAGATCTTGTAATCAGGCTTCAGATCTTTGAATCTGTTAGAAGCTTGTCCAGCAGTCATAACTTCCTCATAAACCTCTTCCATATCCACACGCCCAGCTGGCAAGTGGGAAACACCATCTGTTTCTTCATAACCTATCAATCTTCTTATCAGATCCTCTGTGATGATAATCTCTTTTCCCAGCACAGATGATAAAATAAACTTGGGATAAACAGATGCATGAATCCAGAATTCCTTCACAAGTAGAGGGTAAATTGATCCAAACAACCTATCAAAGTATTTCACCCATCCTTGAGCTCTAACAATGGAGCGAAAATCAAACCCATTATCAGCCAGAGAGTCAAATTCAACCATAGATTCACACAACACTTCTAGTTTATCAACAGGTGTTAGAAGTGTTCTCTTGGGAGGAGAGTATGGAGCAGCACCTAAGTTATCTGAAGTCACAACAGCCATTGTAGATTGGAACTGAGCAGTTGTTGATGAAGAAGACGCCATTGAAGAATGCTTTTTCAAACACTTAGGTTTTGAGTTTTTATGCAGAGAGAACAAGAGATGAAAACGCATGTAAATTCTGAGAGTGAAAAGTGTGAAAGTGAATACACAACAAGTATTTATACTAAACACTTAGGCACATCAAAAGTCAGAAAAACGCACGTTTGAGCAAGCATTAAATGAAGAAGAATAAAATCATTTCAAACAATAAATGCTTCTGACAAATTGGGGGGAAAACCAAGATTTTTACTATTCAAATTTCACCTCAAACGTCTCTTCAGTTATGTACACGCCACCTCTTCAGATTTTGTGTGACACGTGTTTACTTGCATGTTGTTCTGAATTCTCTCAAGAAATGAAACGTTAGCCAACGTTCAGATCTTCTAAAGATGGTTAGTTCAGAGTTTCACAACAGAAAAAAATTAATCAGAATAGAATAAATAAATAAACAGAAATACTTCAGAGTATTTAAGCATTTTTGCATCTGTAACAATTTGCTTCTGATAAATATCATTCTGGACAAAAATCCATACCAATATTTTTCAGAATAAAATTGAATCTATCTTCAACAAGGGGTTTTGTAAAAATATCTGCCCATTGATGATCTGTATCAACAAAGGCTAAGTTTATGATTCCCTTCTGAACATAGTCTCTGATGAAATGATGCTTAATTTCTATATGTTTTGCCTTAGAATGTAAAATGGGATTCTTGGACAAACATATAGCAGAAGTATTATCACAAAAGATAGAAATGTTACTCTCAAAAATTTGATAATCTTCTAGTTGACTTTTCATCCAGAGCATCTGCGTGCTACATCCAGCAGCAGCAATGTATTCAGCCTCTGTGGTTGAAAGTGCAATTGTGGGTTGCTTCTTGCTGTACCAGGAGATTAGATTTCTTCCTAGAAATTGACAACTTCCAGAAGTACTTTTTCTTTCCACTCTGTCTCCAGCATAATCAGCATCACAGAATCCAACTAATTTGAAATCATCAGATTTTCTGTAACACAAACCCACATTAGAAGTACCTTTCAGATACCTTAGAATCCTCTTGACAGCTGTCAAGTGTGATTCTCTAGGATCTGATTGGAATCTAGCACACAGACAAACACTGAATAATATGTCAGGTCTAGAAGCAGTAAGATAAAGAAGAGATCCAATCATACCTCTGTAGAGCTTCTGGTCTACTTTCTTACTTACATCTTCTTTGCCAAGTGAGCTAGTAGGATGCATTGGAGTCTTTTCCAGCTTGCTGTCAGACATGTTGAATTTCTTCAGAAGTTCTTTAACATACTTTGTCTGATGTATGTAGGTGCATTCTGGAGTTTGATTAACTTGGATTCCTAAAAAGAATTTGAGTTCTCCCATCATGCTCATTTCAAATTCTGCCTGCATACATGTAGCAAACTCCTTTCCAAGCATAATATTTGTTGATCCAAAAATAATATCATCTACATAAATTTGGCAAATAAGAAGATCTTTCTTTATTGTTTTACAGAATAAAGTTGTATCCACTTTGCCTCTGATGAAATTCTTTTCCAGAAGAAAATTACTCAATCTCTCATACCAAGCTCTGGGAGCTTGTTTTAATCCATATAGAGATTTCTTTAATTTGAAAACATGATCTGGAAATTTTTCATTTTCAAAACCAGGAGGTTGGTGGACATAAACTTCTTCTTCTATAATACCATTAAGAAAGGCACTTTTAACATCCATCTGATACAGAGTGATGTTATTCTGTGCAGCAAAGGAAATAAGAAGGCGTATAGATTCTAACCTTGCCACTGGAGCATATGTCTCAGTGTAATCAATACCTTCTTGCTGACTGTACCCTTGAGCAACCAGCCTTGCCTTATTCCTCTCAACTTCTCCTTTCTCATTTAGCTTATTTCTGAAGACCCATTTTGTACCAATAATATTGAATCCTTGAGGTCTTTGAACTAGATCCCATACATCATTTCTGCTGAATTGGTTTAGCTCTTCTTGCATGGCAATAATCCAATCATTGTCTTGCAGAGCTTCTTCTACAGAAGATGGTTCAATTTCTGACACTTGTCCAAATAGTGATGCTTCAGATGATCTTAGAAAGGATCTTGTTCTGATGGGATCATCCTTCTTTCCAATAATGACATCCTCTGGATGAGAAGCTTTAATTCTGGATGATGATCCTCTGATAGTTGACTCTTCAGAAATGTTTAGATTATTCATCTGAGAAGTTAAGGGCGTAGCATCTGGAGTTGCTTCTGGTTCCTTCACTTGAAGTTTGTCTGCTTCTGGAACTTCAGAGTCAATAAAGACTACTTCCCTATCTGCAGAGTTATCAACCTGCATTTCCAATGGTGTCAGATCCAATGATCTTGCCCTTCTAGTTCCCTCTAAACTTCACGTCACCTCTAGATCTAAGTTCTAGGCTTTGGAACATAGACTTTTCTCCTGTCATGTGTCGTGAGCATCCAGAGTCCAGGTACCATGATTGGTGTCCTGACCTTGCTGCTAAGAACATCTGCAACAGGAATTATTTTGTTTTTAGGTACCCAGATCTTCTTGGGTCCTTTGGGGTTAGTTGGTTTGTAGGTTTGTCTAAACTTCTGTTTTACAACATAATGTTTATTCTGACTTGCCTTAGGTTTAAACACATAAGTACTCTTCTCAGAGCTTGTGTGTTTAATGTCATTCAAGTGACCAAATTTGAATTGAGAATACAGAGGTGTCTTCCTGATGAAAAGTTTGTCAACAGGTTTTGGATTGCTTCCAGATGAAGACTCATATCCAATGCCTCTTTTGTTGTTTCCATTAACACCATAGATCATGGAAGCCATCTTGCTTCTGTCTATGCTCTTAGTGAGAAATCTCTGAAAACTAGAGTCATATTTTTCTAAAATATTTTTACATGACTTAGTCTCAGATTCAGATTCTTGTTGAGTTATTTCAAAGTCATTTTTGATTTTCAAATTTATTTCTTTTTGTTCAACAAGTTCTGTTTTCAGAAGATCAATCTCAGATTCAAGATTGCTTTTCAGCTTCTTGTATTTGAGTTTGATGTTGTTATAACTTTTAAGAACTTCTGTTAAAACTTTAATGAGTTCTTCTTTGGTAAGTTTAGCCATTACCTCTTCTGCATCATCATCAGATTCAGATTCAGATTCATATCCTGAGGTACCTTCCTCTTGATCCTCTGTGCTGGCCATCAGTGCAACGTTTGCACATTCTTCTTCTGATTCAGAAGATGATTCACACTCATCTGGGTCATCCCATGTTGCCATCAGAACCTTCTTCTTTTTGTTGAACTTCTTCTTGGGTTTTTCTTTCTGAAGTTTGGGGCAATCATTTTTGTAGTGCCCAGGTTCTTTGCACTCATAGCACACAACTTCTTTCTTGGCAGATCTTCTGTGACTAGAAGATTCCTTTCTGTTATCAGATCTTCTGAAGTTGTTGAACTTCTTTCCCTTGTGCTTCCAGAGTTTGTTAATCCTTCTGGACAACATGGATAACTCATCTTCTTCTTCAGAAGAAGATTCTTCAGAGCTTTCTTGAATGACCTGCAAAGCTTTAGCAGTTTTGTTAGATTTTAATGCAACAGATTTACCTTTTTCTTTCTTCTGAGGTTCATCTTCCTCAAGCTCAATCTCATGGCTCCTCAGTGAGCTGATGAGTTCTTCTAGAGAGATCTTGTTCAGATCTTTGGCCATCTTCAGGGCAGTCACCATTGGTCTCCATCTGATAGGCAGACTTCTGATGATTTTCTTTACATGATCTGACGTAGAATATCCCTTGTCCAGAACTTTCAGCCCAGCAGTGAGTATCTGAAATCTGGAGAACATGGCTTCAACAGATTCAGAGTCTTCCATTTTGAAAGCCTTATACTTCTGGATCAGAGCCAGAGCTTTTGTCTCCTTAACTTGAGAATTTCCCTCATGAGTCATTTTAAGGGATTCAAACATATCAAAAGCAGTCTCCCTGTTTGTAATTTTCTCATACTCTGTATGTGAAATAGCATTCAGTAATATAGTCCTGGCTTTGTGGTGATTTCTGAAGTCTTTCTTCTGAGCATCTGTCATAGATTTTCTGTCAATCTTTTTGCCATCCCCATCTGTGGGATGTACATATCTATCTATGACAAGATCCCATAGATCATCATCATATCCTAGGAAAAAACTCTCAATTCTGTCTTTCCAGTAGTCAAATTTCTCCCCATCAAACATTGGGGGTTTGGTGTTGATCCTATCCTTCTCTTCATATTTATTGTTAATATTTGACATTGAATTATCAGCCATGATAACAAATAAATATAAATATCAAAGTATATCTCTCTGGATCTTTACTGACACTGTTAAGTGGTAGCACACTCAGAACCGGAGCTCTGATGCCAACTGAAGGTGAGATAATACTTAGAAGGGGGGGGGGGGGGGGTTGAATAAGTATGAAAAATTAAGACTTGAAAATAATCACACAATTATTTTTATCCTGGTTCGTTTAATCAACTACTCCAGTCCACCCTTCCTAGAGTGGTTTGCCTTTCTCAACAAGGACTTAATCCACTATTAAATCAAACTGATTACAATAGTAACACCTAAGAACAACAGTTCTTAGTCTTCTCAAGAGCTACTGATTCCAACTGAATCCTCTTAAGGAATATCCTTTACAATCAATGTAAATTAAATACAAGAGTATTAATGCTTCTATAAAGCTCTTATCACAACAGTGATTTTTCTCTTAAGTTTAAGTACAATAAATTCTAAGAAGAATAAGAATGAATGAGAGCTTTAGAATATTATGATTTCTTTTCAGCAAAGTGTGTAACTGAAGAATGTGGTGAAGTTCTCCTTTTATAGGTAGTTGATCCAATGGAGCTAAGCGTTGAAAAGAGAGTCCCAAAAAGGTCTGAGCCTTTTTGTCTTCACATCAAGTGACCTTTCCTAGAAGTAGATGGCACAGAAAAATCCTTTTTGTCTGTGTAAGTGTGTCTAGCACAAATGAGGAAAGAGACGTTGAATAACTCCAACGGATATATTCTTGAATATTTCTTCTTCAGTTTTCAGCAAGTTCTTCAGAGTCTGAATGAATCAGAGTCTTCTAATGAGATTCAGAACTATGTTGTATCAGAGTCTTCTGCAGCAGGTGTGCTTTCAGCGTGTTGATCATCAGAGCATTTTTGACACAGAACTTCAGTACTTGGCAGCGTTGGTACTTTCAGAAACTTCTGTAGACTAATGCTTTGAGAAACTCTTCAATCAATATTCTTCTATGCTTCAGATGCTTCAGCTTCAGATGCTTCTGATTATCTTCAGATGCTTCAGCTTCAGATGTTTCTGATTATCTTCAGATGCTTCTGACTCAGAATGTTCTGGAGCTTTTTGCTTCAGATCCTTCTGGAGACTACGCTCAGGATCTTCTGTAAGGAGCAATCAGATTCTTCTGTAAGGTGCATCTGGCGCTTCAGAGTCAGAATAACTTCTTGTATCCAAAACAGATTTGCTTCTAGAGAGTTAATTTCAATTCAATCTGCAGTAGAACTCTCAAACAAATTTTAGAGTATATAATTCTTAAATATAAATTTCCTAACAGTTATCATCAAAACAAAGAGTTATTATTAAGAACCAATCTGTGTTCTAACACCTTCGACCCCTTCATGACTCTTAAGATACTTTTCTCTACTTGAAAAACATATCCCTTCCTATCAAATTCACTAAGAGAAATCAAATTTCTCTCCAAATCAGGTACATACTTGACTTCAGTCAATAACCTTATTGACTTATCATGGAGCTTGAATACCACATATCCAATACCTGCAATTTTGCGAGATTTGTTGTTTCCCAGCAGCACTGATCCACCATCTTAATCATATAGCTCCTCTAATAATTCTCTGTTTGGAGTCATGTGCCAAGTGCAACCTGAATCCATAATCCACTCTTTTCTTGAGTCGCCACTTGAAACCACAAGAACATCAGATGAGTCAAAGTCACCTTGAACAATGACTACGTTGCCATTATCCTTACCTCCATGATCTTTCAGGCGTTCAGGGAACACCTTTCTTGTGTGACCCTCCTTCTTACAGTGATATCATCGAATACCAGATGTTCGCCAATATAAGACTTCTGCTGACTTTTGCCTTTCTTCTTGTTGAACTTACCATCCTTTCGCAAGAATTTTCTCTTAATGGCCAAACCTTCGCCCACCGTCGAAGGTTTATGCTCCTTTCGTCTGTTCAAGTCCTTAGAATACAAGGCTGATTAAACTTCTTCAAAGCTCAGGATCTGCCTTCCATACAAGAGAGTTTCTTTGAAGTGAGCATATGTTCTGGGCAAAGCACACAACAACAACAGTGCTTGATCTTCACCATCGATCTTCACATCAATATTTTCAAGATCAAGAATCAGCTTGTTGAACATATCCAACTGCTCAGCCAACACTTTGTCTTCACTTATCTTGAATGAATATAAAACTTGCTTCAGGTAGAGTCGATTCACCAGAGATTTGGTCATGTACAAACTTTCAAGTTTCATCCATAACCCCGATGTTGTAGTCTCCTTTGATACCTGTCGAAGAACCTTATCACTAAGGCTCAACAATATTGCACCGTGGGCTTTGTCAATCACAGTTGTCTTTTATTTTTCCATTAATGCAGCGTCCATGGCTGTCTCTCCCTTCAACGCTTCCAAACAACCCTGCTGAAGCAGTAGGGCTTTCATCTTTAAGCGCCACAGACCGAAGTCGTTCACTCCAGTGAACTTTTCAATCTCATACTTTGTTGAAGGCATCTTCTCCATGTTCAGTGAACCAATTTTTTGTGAATCGGATGTCTTGAAACAAAATATAAAAGGTCTATTTATGATCAAGAAACACACAAGGGTTAAAGTTAACAAAGAAACTAAGGTAAAGCAATAAGGAACAACAAAGATTGGTTATAAACTACTATTCTTTCCTTTCTCTATCTAAAAAGATTACAAGTATACAAGAATAACAAATAACATCTCTCTCTTGAATTAGGATTTTATCTTCCTATTTTTCTTTATACAAGATGAGTGACTAGCATGCTATTTATAAGAAAAATAATACACTAACCTAATAGCCTTTTTAACAATTACCCATTACAAGCTAACATATGGTGCAAGCTAACTTAAAAATTGGACTTACAAGCAAGACCTAATTCAACATACTAACAAACCTAGCAATATTGACTAATGCATGTTAGAACAAACTTCGACTACAACACGCATTACTCACGAACAGACTTCGATCATACTAGAGTTCGATCCACTATCTCACATGCAGAAATAAAAAATTAAGGTCTTAAAAGGTAAATCAAAAGAGTGGCATAACAAACATGCAAAAAACTTGGATGTTTAACTCAAATTGGCTAAGGAGATACTTAGTGCATTGGATTTAAAAGGTGAAGATGAAGAGGCAGAGCATGACGAATATGAGGTGGTGGGAAGAAGAGTAATTTATACTAGTTTTTATCTTCATCTCGAGTTCTGTGTAGCATTTAATGGAATTTGTCTTGGCTTCATGAGGTTGGTTCTAACTCCAAATTCTTCCATGGCTTGGTGAATAGTAAGATTCATAAAAACTATATTCTTAGTATCCATGTTTGAGAGGATGAAGTGGAAGGAATTCATAGTTCAATATTCAATCATTTTTCTAATCACTTTATTTTTGCTGGGATCCCTAGACCTAATTTGAAACACTTTCATTTTAATGTCCTTAACTCCCTTGAGGCTACTTCTTTGGTGAACTTGTTCAGTGAATATGAAGTGAGAAAGTAAGTGTGAGATTATACTAGTCATAAAAGTCCAGGGACCGATGATGTCAAATTTGGGCTTTTGAAAGAGTTTTGAGAAGTTATTAAAGGTAATTTTATGAGATTCTTACACGAGTTTCATATAAATGGAAAAACTGTGAAAGGATCAAACAATACTTTTATAAGTTTGATACTGAAAAAACCTAATCCTCATAGTTTTTCATATTACCGCCCTATTTATTTGGTTGGGTGTATGTACGAAGTTCTAAAAATTTTGGCAAACAAATTGAAGCTGGTAATTGGTAATATCATCTCAGATGCACAGTTAGCTTTTGTGAAGGATTGAAAAATTCTAGATGGTATTCTTATTTCTAATGAAGTGGTTGGCGATGCTAAAAAGACTAAGAAAGATCTTATTATGTTTAAGGTATACTTTGAAAAGGCTTATGTCTCTATAATGTCGTGTTACTTAGAAGAAATTATGGTTAATATGAACTTCCTTGATAAGTGAAGATGTAGAATTAAGAAGTGTTTGAGTTCAACTTTAGCTTTAGTTCTTGTAAATGCTTGTACAACAGAAGAATTGAGGTTTGGAAGATGATTGAGGAAATTTGGTCCTCTTTCTCCTTTCTTATTTCTTATAGTTGTTGAAGGTATTAATTCAATGTTGAAATCTTATGACAATAATGGGTTATACTCAGGGTATCAGGTTGAGGCAGTCAATCAAATTAGGATATCACATTTACAATTTGTAAATGATACATTGATCTAGAGTGAAAAGAGTTCGGAAAACATAAGAGAAATAAAATCCAACTTAAGATTGTTTGAGTTGTTTTCAAGAGTCAATGTAAATTTTCATAAAATCCTTTTGGTAGGTGTTAATGTTCATCAATCTTGGCTAGTTGAAGCCGCACGTGTTCTTAATTGTAAGATTACAGATTTACCTTTTACTTATCTCAGTCTCTCTATTAAAGGAAATTCTTGTAAATTACTCCATCTGGTCTCATATATAAGCAACTTTACAAAAAGGTAACCCTTTAAGACAAATATTTAAATGCATTTAAATATTATACACTTTCTAATTTTACCCCTACTTTTTACTTTGAAAATCATTAAAAATATAGAAATGTGCAAAAAATAGGGGTATATTTGAAATAATGACATTGAATGTAATAAATATAAGTGACTTTTTCTTATATTTAAGACCATGAATTTTTTTGAGCTATCTATGGGCGGTAGGTTTGTATTACTCCAATCGATTTTGTCTTCTCTCTCGATTTATTTCTTTCCATTCTTCATGGCTGCAACAAGTATTATTTATAAAATTGAATATATTTTTAAATCTTTTCTTTGGAGGCGGGAGCGAGGAAGCTAGAAAGGTCCATTGGGTTCATTGAGACAAGTTTGTCTTGGTCGAGGCAACGGAGTTTTCAGGTGAGAAGGTTACACGAGTTTAATTATTCTCATCTAGAAAAATGATGTCAAAGGCTTATATAAAATCAAAAGGGTTTGTGGTTTAGAGTGTTTATGCATACATATGGTGGTGTGAGAGGTGAGGTGCAAAATGGTGGAAGAAATATGCGAGGGTGGTGGAAAGATTTGATTTTTGTTAGGGAGTGAGTAGGTGCGTCTAGGGATAAGTGGTTTGAAGAGTCTCTTTTTAGGGAGGTGGGGAATGAAAAAAAAACACTTGCTTTTGACATGATCCTTGGATAGATGGAACATTGTTGAGAGATAAATTTATTAGGTTGTATGAACTTTCTCAGGTTAAAGAGGCGTTAGTGGTTGATATGTGTATATGGGAATGGAAGATGAGTGTCTATTGCTAGGGGTGGAGGCGCCGTCTAATTGCATGGAAGTAAGAATTACTTTTATATTTGTGTAGTATCTTGGAGAATATATAAATATAAATATATATATATATATATATATATATATATATATATATATATATATATATATATATATATATATATATATATATATATATATATTTGTTTTTTTTGCAGCATATCAAAATAGAAAAAGGGATACGAGTGCTTAACTATGATGGTGAGTATCATGTTAAGGATATTTATCAAGTGCTAACTTCGGATTTGAATGCTGATTCTAGAGCATATTGATAATGTTTGGGACAAGTTAGTTTCATTGAAAGTTTCCTTGTTTGCATGATGACTCTTTTGTAACAGACTTCCGATGAAAGATAACTTGAACTGACGTGGGATCATTCTCGCAACTGCAAAAACACCCGGCGGAAAAACAGAAGAGTTGCCACTGAACATTATTTATCCCAACAAAGGGAAAGGTAAAGATCGAAGAAAACCTAAAAAAGGGAGAAGACATGGTCATCGCAACCAAATTCGGAGTTCGAGAGTCGATTACGCGAGAGGAAGGTATTAGCACCCCCTCCCGTCCGTTGTACTCAACAGGATCCATGCTTGTTGTCTAATAAAAGGGTGTGTTATCTAAAGCTCTACTGCTAAACCGAAACGGAAAAAGAGAAAAACAAAAGGTGGCTTGATAGGAATTCACCGTCCTATGCCTGCGTATTCCCTCGTGTAATGGGAAAGTCAGAGTCATCGTAGTTCAGAAAATTACAGGTGAAAGGGGGAAGGTTACTCGCCGAGACATCACCGTCTTGTGCCTACGTATCCTCATATGGAATGAGAAATCAGAGCAACCGTAGTTAGGCTCACCACATGTTGCTTATTTTTTTTATGAGCGACGTTAAGTTTCCATTTCAGCAGTTAGGACGATGCCTGTTTGCGGTAGAACGGAAAAATAACGTACTCTTTCTAAAAATAGGTTGACAAACGATCCCGAAGGATAAAATGTTTTGAATTTTTTTGTGAGTTTTAAAGAAGTGAATTGACTTTATTTGGAATATGCATTATACTAAAGTCTATGACATAGAATAAAATACTTCATGCTAATGTTCCAAGCGTCTCACACATAGAGTATCCTAAGATGAGGTTAAAAATTCATTCGTTCACCTTTTCCCATGTACTTAAGGCTCGTGGAATACAATGCACATTATCTTTATTAAGTGTTTTGATGTTGTTTACGAGAGAGATGAGAGAAAGACGCATAAAATGTCTAAGAGAAACTTGATCCTAACGTTGTCATGCAAAATGACCCTAAGGTCGGGATGCGAGAGGAAATTATATCCTAATGTTAGCATGCAAAAGATGGACCTAAGGTTGAGGTTAAAAGGGACTAACCTATTATTATCATGCATGGATTAACTCCTAATTTCCATCTTACTCTAAGCTTAATAAAAAAAATAAGTTGGACTAAGAAGCCCTAAGGGAACATGCAAGAACAAGGAAAAACAAAGAAGATAAAACAAAAACAACAACTACAACAACGATTCCAACTCAGAACAACAATAAGATCCAGCACACAAGTAAAACAACTTTTAACAACGCATATTTTCAGGTAGAAACAAGTGTAAAAGGCAACAAGGCAGAACATGTGCACATTTAACAACATGTGAAACTCCAAAACAATAGGTGTAAAAGACAACAACAATGCATCAAGAAAAATGCATATGGATAGTCATCAATCATATACAATCATGTAACAACACAATAACAAGTATGCATCTTGATCAATCAATAATGAACATGTTAAAATACCAAGAATATTCATGCATCAAAAGAAAAGATCAAAAACATGCCTTCACATTTAAGCAAACACACATGAATTGCAAAGATAAAACAAGCATCAAGCAAGAGCAATTGATTCACATGTGTAGACAATTGAGCACAAACAAATAGGCATAAACAAGTTTTAACGGCATCGCATACTTAAGCATTCATCAAAAGCATCATGGATAATTCAACAATTAAACGCTTGAAACGAACACGCAATCATGGAATCAGAAACAAACATGAACATGAATCATATTTCCAGCATTGTAAACATCAAGAACAAGCAATCACAGTGGCACAAAGGATTATGCAACATGATCATCACATCAAGAATGTAAAACAAATGAATCGTGTACATTCATTACAAAAACTAAAAGTCGTGCGTCGAAGAATCACATTCAAACTATCATGTGAGGTAAAAAAACTCAAGAACAATCCACATATATGTATAGTATCAAGCCATGAAGATTAAAAGTGGAAAGGAATCAAAACAAGCTTGAAAATGCACAAAAATCACATTCTGCATTAGTGTTAATCGATTAACTATTTACAGTAGCAGAAAATCAAGTTCTAAAAGTACTTTTCAACAGCTACACACTTGTTCAAGCATCCAAATGATCAAGCAATCAATTATGCATAAAAATTACATTGAATTACAACAATCAAACAACAATTAGATCCAAAAAACATCACCATCAACAATCAAATGAATCAATATAGTAAAAATTTATTGGAAATTGTGTATTAAAATTAATACAAGATTACAACTAATAAATTTACTGTTTTTTTCGATACAAATTTTCTATTTATAGGTCTTTTAACATGTGCCCTTGGGGTACAAGTTAGTATTACTCTATAATTATTAATCTTGTGTAATATGATTGTACAACCGTAGTTAAAAGTAAATATTTAGAATGAAAATACTAAATTTCACCATTTAACATGGTGTGATAAATATATTCGATTGATAATATTAAAGGTTTGTGATCTTCTATTCTTCATTGTTGGTTTGAGAACATCATTCTCTGTAAGCAAATGCAACATAATAATTAATTACTTTCTCGAAATTTTTACTAAAAAACTTATAAGTGAACATACAATCTTGCCTCCCTTTTGATTAAAATATTTTTCCTCCTAAAACTTTCTATCTTTGAATCATTTGACTCTGTTGTTGTTGTATATGTTTTTGTATTGATTTTCCAACTTTAATTTAGAGATAATGAAAACATTTGAAGTCTGATAAATGTAGGAGATAATACTAACTTTTTAATGGGTTTATGTGAAACAATATGTAGTTTTTTTCAACAAATGAGACAAATTATTTAAACTACCCAATATAAATGTTCAAAAATACAAGTTACTTATTTCACCAGATAAGTTAGTGTTCTTATATTTACAAAAACTACACATTTATTGCGCTATAATTTTAATTCACATGTGTTAATATTTGAAGTAATCTTTCCAAAAGAAGAAAAATGTTTTTCAGTTACAATATTTGATTTATGCACAAAAGAATATGTTAAAAATAAATATTATTAAAAAAATTATTAGTATGACAGTTGTGGGATTTGAACCCACGCCCGACCAAACCGTCGTTCATGTACAATAAATTTGTTTTCAATCTTAATCCAATTTTTTATTTTAAAATTACAAAGTTTTTTTTTAAAGTTACTTATTGTAGTGTTGTAGTACTACGAGTGTGAAAAAATAGTTAAATGAATCATATTGTGAATTTACCCAACAACACAAATAAAATATGAAAAAAAGTGATTAGTTTTTTAAGATTGCCTCTACCTTCATAATGAATCTCCTGAAATAACTAACAAGTTCTAGGAAGCTTCTAACTTCGGAAACACTTTAAGGTCCCTCTCAACCTAAAACCACCTCTACCTTCAAGGAGTCGACAACCACATCGCCTTGTTAAATCACATGACTAGGAAATTTTACTCCCAACATCCAAAATTTGCTCTTATTGAATTTTGTAAATATTTTCCTTTTTTTGGAAATATAGACAATACACACGATTCATGCGAATCAATTAAGATATTTATACAAATATCACCACAAATTAATCGAGGTAAGATTGGAACATACGATTCATGCGGTCCATGGAAATGGGCGGGGCAATAGTTACTTCAGGCTTCTTTTTTTCCAAACTCATAATGTTTGTATTAAGTTTGGAGCAAGGTCTTTGGAGAGTCCTAAATCTTTACTCAAATTTGGTGATATCCTGAATATAAATCAATCTTAAAGAAGACAATAGCTCTCATGAGTTTGTCAAGAAGATCATCAATACGTGGTAGCGAATATTTTTTTTCTTAATGGTGACATATTGAGCTTAGAGTTTTCAATACATAGTATCCTTTCGCAGTCAATCTTCTTCACTAATAGTATTGATGCACCCCAAGGAGACACACTAAGTATGTCAAAGTGTTTTTCTAATAATTCCTCCAGCTAGGTCTTGAGTTCCTTCAATTCTATCAGAGACATTCGATAGGTGTTTATGAACACCTGCAATGCACTTGTGACTACGCCTATGGAGAACTCTACTTCATGATTTGGAGGTAAAAATATGATGTCTTTCAGAAATACGTCTTCAAGATAAAATTATAGGGATAAAACTAACATTCATCTGAGTGTCTCAGTTGGTGGTGGGCATAAGGGAGAACACACCATCTTCATCAAAGAATTAGTGGATCATTTGTATTGTACTTTCCATTAGTACAAAGGTCACTTCATCTTGTGTCATAGCGACTGCACTCAATTGTTTTTCAAAAATATATTATTGTCAATGCCAATGTTTTTTTTATTATATGGAAAATAAAATATTATTTACAAAAATTTAATCATAGATATATTAGTTGATGTTAAATATTTTGTTATGATATATAGACTTCCAAAGTAAAGAGAGATTTACTTTGTACCTGATTGAACTCAATGTGATTGTTGTCCTTGTAATTTATAGGAAATCATAAAAATCAGAGAAATAGTATTCAAACCTTTGGGTTTAGTGGAAAAATATTACAGTTTCATTATGTAAATGAAGTAACTTTGTTATATAAAGATATCCATACAATTATAAATATAGTAATAATTTGTGTTTGAATATTTATGACTTCTTTCACTAAAGTTAGAATTTGTTACACATGAATGAAGTATTCTCATATTATTTAAAGATGACTTTGTGTTAGAAAAATAGGTCAACAATATAATAATTAATCTTGTGTAGTATGATTGTACAACCGTAGTTAGAAATAAATATTTAGAATGAAGATACTAAATTTTGCTATTTATCATTGTGTAATAAATATATTTAATCGATAACATTAAAGGTTTGTAGTCTTCTTTGTCTCATTGTTGGTTTGAGAACATCATTATCTTTAAACAAATGCAACATAATAACTAATTAATACACTTTGTTTATTGGTGGTAGATAGGGCTGGCAATGAACCAAACCAACTCGAAGATAGTTCGGAATTCGACTCGACAATTAAATCGTTGAACTAGGTTCATGAACCAAATGAGTTGAGTATGAGCGAAAAATTAAGTTCGTTAACTAAATGAGCTGAACTTGAACTATACATAGTTCGACTCGTTAGGTTCATGAGTCAACTCGATTACATATGAAAAGAATTATACTGTCTTTAAAAATATTTACTTCAAATTTTAGACAAATTTAATCTTCAATTTAGTAGTTTTTGAATTAGACTCTCAAATGTATCTCTTGAAAGTTGTGTAGGTTTTGAATTAGTAGATTTCGAAGATAAAGTTAAATTTCAATATGATAACTTTTATTTTATTTTAATATTTTATTTAAAAAATATATATTTATTTAAAATGTCAAATATACTAAAAAATATATATATTTTAAAAAATAGTTTTTAAGTTCGTGAACCATGTGAGTTGAACCTAATGAGATGGACCTAACGAGTCGAACCGAACTGTTCGTGAACTTATAACGAGTCGAGTTTGAGCTTAAAAAAAAGTTCGTGTTGAACTCGAACTCGAACTCGAATTCGAACAATTCTTAACGAGTCGAGCCGAGCTGAGGTGAGTTCGACTCGACTCGACTCATTTCCAGCCCTAGTGGTAGAGGATCCATCAATAACACTTGAGTTCTTACAACTGAAAATTGATCATTAAGACCTGTCAAAAACTGCATCACTTGATCTTCATGTCGATAATCATGAAACTCTGCATAGCCATGCACCTACATTGATGAACACATGTACAAACAACTAGAGGTCGATGTTCTTTGAGTTCTTTCTATAAACCTTTCAATTCAATGAAGTAATCCATGACATATTTGAAATCTTGTTTTAAACTATTGATGGAAGATCAAAGTGAGAAAGTACGAATATGACCAACTTTAGAAAATCATTCTTTCAAATCCATACATTTATGGCATTAACACGAAAAACAATAGTTGATGCAATTTGTTCATAAAAACAAAATTCGACAACCAAGAATGAATCAAATAATTGCACCTTCCCCTTTGAAGACAATTAAAATCATGGTGAGGTGGAATCTCACTAGATCCATCAACAAATCAAAACTTGTTCTTCACATTCAAGACTCGTTGAATGGATTTGATCAATTCGAGATAGTTAGAACCATTCAAATTTGGAGTAATGGAAACAAAACTTGGACCATCACTTAGATGAACATAGTAGATGGAATTAAAGTCAGCTTACTGATCAACAAAACAACGCACTGAGGCATGGAAAACAAGAAGAAGAAAAAACTGAACCGATGAGTGAAATTTGGAAGAAGATCTTGATGAATGAGACAAAAGGAACTAAAATAGATTAGTGGATCGCAAAGAAGAAGAAAAAGAAGAATGAAACTAGATTTACCTAACTGATACTATATTATGAATAACTGATTCGGTGTAAATGGATTATAGATTCATTGACTGAAATGTGAAAAATACAAAGGTTACTCATAGCATAAGAAATGTGTAATACCTAAATTTTTTACCCCTAAGATCCCACATTTCATTTGCATATCATTCCACAAACAAGATCATACTTTTGGATTTCGCACCCTTGTGTATTTCTTACTTTCTTTTTGTTTGTTTCTGTTTACTAACATCTAATCAAAATACCAAAAATATTTTTTGTTTCTTCTTCTCTGTGTGTTTAGGGTTTTGCAGGGAGATTGATGGCAAGGACATTCATTCGAGTCTAAATCAGATGGAAGTTTGACCTCATCTTGGTCAAACTATCAAGGGATTACTTCATTTGCAAGTTATGTATCGGTGGTCTATTTTCTCAAGAGATGATTGTTCAAGGTCAAGTGGTCTTATGGAGAATCATCAGTTAGTCGAGCAGTGTTTTATGAGAAGTTTTATTCCAGTTTTAATCGAAGATTCAAAAGTTTGTCTGTGCAAGTCAAATTTGATATTCATTCAAGTGTGCAATTTCCAAGTAAATTCAAAGCACAAGGAAGTCTGTCTGCATAAAGATAGTCCACTGGGAGAGACAATTCTTGAATGCTACAACTGTGAGTGCCGTAATGTGTTTCTCCTTGGGTTCATATCTGCAAAGACAGAAAGTGTAGTTGTTCACTTAACAATGCAGTTCAAGATAAGACTTTTGATTTTGTGTCAGTGTTCATGATGCCTCTGTTTTTTCTCATTATTGGGGAGAGAACCAATATTCAAGATTTGGTTTTGGATACACATTGGATAACTGTTGTGATTGTTATTATGTTGGCTTTCTTGGTAAAATTGGTGTCCGTATTTGCAGTTTCTTGGATATATCAGATGCCATACATGGAAGGGTTAACCCTTGCATTTCTCATGAATAACTAAAGGAACAATGCCATTAAGCATTTTATACACCGCGTGGATAGACTAGAATTGGACAGCCAACCCTTTGTGGTGATGTTATTGGCATGTTGGTTAAGGACGGCAATTTCTGGTCCTGTCTTAGCTATGATCACAAAAACCCTTACTACAGGCAAAGTTCTTGGAATTCAAAGGAAGAATATGCAAGGCACACGGCACAGACTCATCACTTAGAGTGTTGGCCTGTGTCCACTCAAAAACACGATGCCAATGCCATCATCGACCTTCTCAAAGCATCAAGTCCATCTGTTAGGTCCCCTATTCAGGTGTTGGCAGTGGAGTTGATCAAGATGACAAACCGACCAACTTCATCACTAATCATAAAAGAAGCTTTTGAAGCCAAAAAACCTCTGCTGATTTTCTTCCTCAAATTCCTCACTACCAAAAAACCTTCGTTCACTTTTCTTCTCCTACTTCCTTCCACCAATTTCACTTCAATTGACACAAATTCAACCAGAGATTCTTTCAGAAGAAGAAGAGAAGCAAGAAGAAGTTTGGATTAATTTCTTACCTGTGATTTTGAAGGTAGTTCAATGGATTTCGTTTTCTCGATTCGAGTTCGTCATTGCATATTTCCTTGAATTGTTTATACTGTTGTGAAGAGCTTTTGATTCCGATCACAACCGTGTTAGTTTCGCATCCCGTCGCTTTGATTTGAGCTCGAATTCATAGCCATGGTGAACGGTGTCGCGTGAAGTTTTGAAGAAGAAGTTGTTTCTGATGTTTTGGTTTCTATTTCTCTTTTTCCTTTTCGTTTTTCTTTATTATTTCAAATATATTTTTCTTTCTTCCTTTTATTTTGTTATTTCTTTTTTTTACTAGTTAATATTTTAAATAGTTTTTTTTAAAAAGAGCTCTTAAAAAATTTATTTAAAAACTTTTGTTTTGAGCTAATTGTTGGTTGTTTTGGATTTTAAATTTTTGATAAGATCTCATCAATATCAATGGACTTTGGGTGTCGATTTTATCCACCAAAAGAGGTGATTGATATTGATGATGATTTAATCGATTTAAGATCCAAATTGTGGTTTCTTTTCATTTTAGTTCTTCTTCTTCTTATTTTTCTTTTGATCGATGAAATTTATGGATCATAGATTGTTGATTATCAAGGTTGATTAATCTTCATTATTTCAAAACTATGGACGAATAATCATTGAGATAATTCTCCTTACTTTGGAATAGTGATAGATTACCTTTGATTAATTAATTAAAAATCTTGATTATGATGAGATCACTACCTCTTTTCTTTTTGTGTGGCATGTTTTAGGAGAGTGATTTACATATCACTTCTCTAACATGTATTAACACTAACATTTTATTGACCGGCCTCAGATAGTCGTGGTTTCTACATAAACCCGATTACGATTGCTTAACATAGCGCTAAAGTGTCCCTTAATCGGAAAATGATCATTCGTGGCTCAAACTTACGTTTAAAAGTCCAAGTATGATTAGTTGCTTGTATTAACTCCAATACCTATGAAAATCATTGTTAGGAGGCTTTGATTCTATCAATCCTCTAATGAATTTTCATTAATCTTGGTCTAAGTGCAAGAATTAATCATCATTGATCATATGTTCTAACCACTAACCACTAATTCACTAACAATATCCTTGTTTAATTTTGTTTATATTCTCTTCTTACTCCTTATTTCTTACTTTTATGTTTCCATATTATCATTTCATATCATATCTTTGTTTATGTTTATGTCATTTTCTCTTTGTCCACTTGGACCATACTTTGTTCAAAACACTAATAAAGGATGAAACATCTAAAAAATTTTGGTGCTATTAACTTTGTGGTTATGCTCTTGGACTACTCTTAGACCTTGGACTTTATGGACCTTTGGACTTAGAATTAAGGCTCTCATTCCCATGCTTGGAGTATTGTGGATCTTAGCCTTTATTTGGCTCGCTCATTAGCTTATGCTTTAAATCGGATGGAATTCTTTTTTGCTTGCTATGGAGTGTGCTACGAGTCGGTTAGATCTTTCTTACCTCTAGCTCTTATTTTGGTTTTTAGGATAGTCACTTCATCTCCTCCCCTTCTTAAATTTTCAAAACTTTCTCCCTCTTTCAAAACCTTCTTGGTTTCAAACTTCAAAACCGCTTTCGCAATAAAACCTTGACTTTCGTCAAGTGATTTTTAAACTTTGTTTTTCTTAATAAAAGTCAATCAATGTTAATTATGCTTTGACCAATTTCAAAAGACATAAAAAATACAAAAACTCATCAACTCTTTTTGTGCCTTTATGCACTTTTTCACTTTAAAACTTTTCATAAAGTTTAGACATGATTCATTTCTATAGTTGAGATGTAAATCTCCTATTCCCCATATTATTAAGACTTTGACATTTTCCACGTTGATGTTGAGTGATAGTCTTGTTGATAATCCAAACAAATCCTCCGTCTCTATGTGACGCAGATGTTGTCTTAATACTCGTGGGTGGATAGTCGCAGTTTTCTCCTTGAAATGACGACTTGTCTTTACATCTAAAATCAATCAAAACCAACAAAATTTTGTCATTTGTACCACGAACTACGGGGTTTTGATTCCATATTGCACTTTATGGGTACGTAGGCATGAGACGATAAGTCTCTCCAAACACAAAAATCTAAAAAAAATAATTCTCTTCTCATCTCCCCAATCTCTTTTCAAACAAACCATTTTCAAACCAAAAAGCGTAAATATTTCAAAGGGCTCCTATAGAGTACTATAGACGTTTTGGGTGCTAACACCTTCCCATTGCGTAACCAACCCCCTTACCCCGATCTCTGTCTCGTGTTCTTATTTTAGAACTCTTTGGTTTTGTTCGCTCTTTTTCCTTTATTTGGATAAAATAAAAGTGCGGTGGCGACTCTTGTTTTTTTGAGTTAAGCGAATCAATAGCTTACACTCACGATTTTTACCGCTACAAAAAAGTGGCGACTCTGCTGGGGACTCCAACGGTTCCTAGTGGGTTTCGCCTACTTTGATTTATTTATCGCTTTCTGTTTGACTTGTTTGTTATTGATTGTTCTGTTTTGGTGCCTGGTAATTTGTGTGGTGAGATAAGTCCTAACCCGGACTTGAGTGCACTTATGATAGGAGGGTGGTATAGTCTTGGCTTACGTGGAGTAGTCCTTACTAAGCTGACTTGAGATCCCCCGCTCGGTGGAGGCCCCTTTGGAAATTACTGATGTCTTACGAGTAGTCGTAATTGATATTACTTTTTCCGACTGGGAGCCTGAGAAGCTGAGGACCTTAGAACCCTTTAACCCATCTTGGCCTTATTAGGACGTGGTGCGGTGGCTGTTCAGGTGTAGAATTGAATTGGTCGTTACGCGATACCACACTCAGATGAGTTTCTCTTGAGAATATTTTTGGCCGACGAGTAGTCGTTTAAGCCGATAATATCCAAAAGATGGAATTATGATTCTGGGAACTTTTTAGAACCTTGTTCTACAGGTGATGATATAACCATAGTACATACCATTGTGGGATGGTTGGTTCTTACCTTTGGCTCCATGCTCGTGCCGAACCTTTGAACCTGTGTGCTTTGTATGTCTTGTTTGTGGGTGTTGCATCTTGCACTCATGCATTCATGAGCATTGTGTTTCAGTTGGTTTTTAAGGATCTCAGAGATTTTCTTTTGCAAACATCGCAGATATTGTTGATTATGGATATTGGAAGGAGAAACACTCAGAAGTACAGTTTTCGGGCTCCTGATCTTACAGAGTTGAGAAAGCTAGTGTCCTTGGTAGATGATCGTTCAGGCTTCTTATCTCGTTATGGGAGACTTTTATTTGTTCTTTCTACCAACATTGAAGACGGAATTCTGAATACCCTTATGCAGTTCTATGATCCTATTTACCGATGCTTCACTTTTCCCGATTATCAGCTCATGCCGACCTTGGAAGAATATGCTTATTTGTTGGGTGTACCGGTTTCCGATAAGGTTCCGTATACTGGTTTGGAGGAAGCTCTTAAGCCTCAAGACATTGCTGTAGCTACCCATTTGACGAAGTCGGATATTGATGCAAATCTAAAGACTAAGGGAGGCCTCAAGGGTTTGACTGCTAAGTTCTTGATTGAGAAGGCCACTTTATTTGCTGACATTGGTCGCACATTGGCGTTTGAGGCTATATTTGCTTTACTCATCTATGGACTAGTCTTGTTTCCTAATATTGATAATTTTGTGGATGTTAATGCTATTAGGATTTTCTTGATTGGGAACCCTGTTCCAACTTTGCTTGGTGATACTTATTTCTCCATCCATAGTAGGACTTCTAAGGGAAATGGTACCATTGTTTGCTGTCTACCTCTGCTGTATAATTGGTTCGTTTCACACTTACCTCAGACATCTGCTTTTAGGAAAAACAAGGATTGCTTAAGGTGGTCTCAAAGGATTATGTCTCTTACGCATACTGATATCACTTGGTCTTCTTCGGTTTACGATAATGTCCAGATTATTGATAGTTGTGGAGAATTCGCCAATGTTCCTCTTCTTGGAATACAAGGCGGAATTAACTACAACCCGAGTCTAGCTCGCCGCCAGCTGGGTTATATGCTGAAGGATAGGCCTAAGAATATTTTATTAGAGGGTTTATTCTTTCAAGGAGGGGATGATTCTCTTGGTTTGAGAAGAAAAATGGCTCATGCCTGGACTAAGATTCACAGGTTGGGTAGAGGGGAGCTTGGAAGACAAGTTTGCATTGCTTTGGAACCTTACACTCTTTGGGTGAAGAAGAGGGCTATGGAGCTTAAGATGCCTTATCCTATTGAGAAACCTCTGACTACTGTGATCTCTACGCCACTCCCTGTTTCTTCTGATGATGTGAAGACACTTCAAGATGCTTTGGCTAAGATGAAGGAAGAGAAAGAGATGTGGGAAAGTAAGTTTCAAGCTTCTGACAAAGAGAAGATGGAATTGCAAAAACAGATGAAGGAGAAAGATGACTTGATAGAGTTACTTGAGCGGCGCGCTGTGAAGAGGCATGCAGAGGATTTATTTTCCTCTACTACTCCATCATCACATCTTCCTACTTCTGGTGCTTGGAAGGGTATTGTGGATCAGCTTGTGCTAGAGAAGATCACCATGAAGCACAACTATGAGAAAGAGATTAAGAGACTCCGAAGGAAGTATCAGCTTGGATCGTCATCAGATGTTCCTTAGGACCTAGCTTTTTCTTATTTTGATATTATTGTATTTTGTACTCCCAAGTGTAACTCTTTCCAATATTCAATGAAATGAGATGTTTATCAGTATTTCAAAAAGTGTTATTTTTCTTTATGATGTTTGTAATTGCTTTATATCTTAAAGATCCTTGAAAACTGGTTGAAACACCTGCATTTTGCATTTGCATTCGCATCATTGTGCATTGTGTGTTGCCTTTTCCAGTTGTCTTATTTGTTTCTTTTGGCCTTCCTTCAGTCAAGCTGTCGCATCACTACAACACTCGGGCTAACTCTAAGAAAAAGATGGATCAGTTGCAACAAGAGAACCGCGAGCTCCGTGAAGAGGTATCAACTCTGAAAGATGGTTTGGAGAGACTGACTGTCGCGATGGAAGCTCTGGTGGCTGCTCAGAATCAGCCACCACTACCCCCTCCTTCTCTTGTCCAAGGAACTGTGATTTCTGAAATCGGATCAACGCCCATTTCTATGGCCCCGATTAATGCTTCTCAATATCAAATGCCTGTTGGTTTCCCTTGGGGCATGCCTAACAATTATGTGCCAGAGGGATATCGACCTCCTGTTCCCGAAGGTTCTAGACTCCCTGCTGTCATGGCTGTACCACCTCCTGTGGTTAATGTTGTTCCTAATGCTGAAGTTCCGGTTGTTCCTACTGTCATACCTGTGCCACCGCCTGTAACTCACGTTATGCCTTATACTGAAGAACAAATTTTCCATACTGCTCCGAGCGAGAGTTTAGATGTTATGGATCAAATAGATGACTTTCAAGATCAGTTTGCTGAAATGCAAAGAGAAATCAGGGCTTTAAGGGGAAAGGAGTTATTTGGAAAGAATGCTCATGAGCTTTGCCTGGTTCCGAATGTGAAGATTCCCGCCAAGTTCAAAGTTCCGGATTTTGAAAAATACAAAGGGAACACTTGTCCGCAAAGTCATTTGATCATGTATGCTAGAAAGATGTCTACCTATACTGACAACCATCAGTTGTTGATCCACTATTTTCAAGATAGTCTTACTGGTGCTGCGCTGAAGTGGTATATGGGACTCGATAGTACACAAATCAAGACATTCAACGATCTTTGTGAAGCTTTTGTTCGTCAGTATAAGTATAATCTCGATATGGCGCCAGACCGTGATCAGCTTCGCGCAATGTCTCAAAAAGAGAAAGAAACTTTTAAAGAATATGAGCAAAGATGGCGTGAGATTGCAGCTCAGATAAGCCCTCCGCTTGAAGAGAAAGAAATGACCAAGATTTTTCTGAAGACTCTGGGTTCATTTTACTATGAAAGGATGGTTGCGAGCGCTCCTAGTGATTTCACGGAAATGGTTAATATGGGGATGAGATTAGAGGAAGCTGTCCGTGAGGGACGTCTGATAAAAGAAGGAAATTCTGGAAGTACGAAAAAGCCTGGTGTTGGGTTCCCTAAGAAAAAAGAGGGAGAAGCTAATGCTATATCTCAGGAAAGGTCTAGAAGACGCAGAGTTGTGAACAACAATGGTAGTCGTCGTCAGCAACAAGTAGCATCTGTTACGCCTGTTATCAGTAACACCCCTACCGCTCAAGCTACTGCAAGTTATCAACCACGTTTCCAAGAGAAGACAACTCAACAAGGTCGTACACAGAGGAAAACACAATTTGATCCCATTCCAATGACGTATACTGAGCTATTTCCGGCTTTAATAAAGAAGAATTTGGTTCAACCTCGTGATCCGCCGGCTGTTCCAACTGAAATTCCATGGTGGTATAAGCCAGATGCTCATTGCGCATTTCATCAAGGTGCCCCGGGACACGATATCGAAAATTGCTATCCTCTGAAGCATGAAGTTGCAAAGCTCGTAAAAAGCGGTATTCTGTCTTTTGAAGATACCAACCCTAATGTGCAATCAAATCCGTTTCCTAAATATGGTAATGCAACTGTCAATATGGTATATGGTTGTCCTGGTACATACCGTATTTTCGATATTCGCTGGATTCGGAGATCGCTTGTTGAAATGCATGCTACTTTGAGTGAGTTCCATGATATTGAGCATGATTATGCCGCCTGTTGTATTTGTTCTGTGAACCCTCGAGGGTGTGTGATTGTAAAAAGGGACTTACAAAAGATGATGGACGAGAATTTGATTCAGGTTACTGCAAACAGAAATGAAGTGGAGAACGAGGTGAATGTCATAGTCCCACGTTTCAATATTCCTGAACGAGTTGTAATTTCTTACAATAGTCAGAAATCTGCTGTGACGCCTTTGGTTATCCGTTTGCCTGGCCCGACGCCGTATGAATCCGATAAAGCTGTTCCCTACAAATACAATGCTACTATGTTGGAGGATGGAAAAGAGGTTCCCATTCCTTCTCTTCCCTCAGTTGTGACTATTGCTGATGTCGGACGTGTAACCAGAAGTGGTCGAGTATTTGATAATGTGCCTTCAAAGACAAGTGAAGATACTGGGAGTAAGCAAATTCAGTTGAAGACTTCTGTGGAGTCTGGTCAATCAAGTGATGTAAATCAGAAGTCAGATAGTGATGAGGTATTGAAATTGATCAAGAAGAGTGAATATAATGTGGTGGACCAATTGTTACATACACCATCAAAAATATCTGTTCTATCTCTGTTAATGAGCTCTGAGGCTCATCGTGAATCGTTGCAGAAAGTATTGGAACAAGCTTATGTAGATCATGATGTGACTGTTAACCAGTTTGATAGCATTGTTGCCAATATCACTGCGTGTAATAATCTGAGTTTTTGTGATGAAGAGTTGACCGATCATGGAAGAAATCATAATTTGGCTCTCCATATTTCCATGAATTTCCAGGAAGACGCTCTATCCAATGTGTTGGTTGATACTGGGTCATCATTGAATGTGATGCCAAAATCTACTTTGTCCAGATTATCTTATCAAGGTACTCCTATGAGGTTCAGTGGGGTCATTGTGAAAGCCTTTGATGGATCGAGGAAAACTGTGATTGGAGAGGTGGATCTCCCTATCAAGATTGGTCCGTGTTTTTTCCAGATCACTTTTCAAGTCATGGATATTCGTCCTGCTTACAGTTGTCTTTTAGGACGCCCATGGATCCATGAAGCTGGAGCTGTTACTTCGACACTGCATCAAAAGTTAAAATTCGTGCAGAATGGTAAACTTGTCGTTGTTGGTGGAGAACAGGCTATGTTGGTAAGCAGTTTGTCGTCTTTTTCTTATATCGATGCGGAAGAGGATGTTGGAACTCCGTTTCAGGCTCTTTCTATGGTTGATAAAGCTGTCAAGAAGGATGGGGCGTCCATGTCTTCTCTAAAAGATGCACAACATGTAGTGGATAATGGCCAAGCTCATGGATGGGGCCGAATCATTGAAGTTGCTGAGAAAAAAGATAGAGCTGGTTTGGGTTTTACATCTGGTTCAACCCAAAAAGAGCTGAAGAGTATTCATGAAGTCTTTCGAAGTGCTGGGTTCATCCATTGCAAAGATCATTCTACAGCTGCAATTCTTGAAGATGACCAAGAGGAAGAAATGCCCAACTTTGTGACACGTGGATTGATATGCCGGAATTGGATCGCTGTTGATGTTCCTACTGTTGTTCATGTTTCAAAGTAATTTGTTTTTGTTTCTTTCAAAAATCCTTTCACTCTGCCCAAGGTGAAAGTGAATTTGTGAGGGCTTTGTTTCAACTTTTATCATCATCAATAAAATGTTTTTCTGTTTATCCATATGCTGTTTTCCTTTTTTGCTTTATTTCTGAAAAATGGTAACATAAAAAACCGAAAAAAGTATAATAATGTTATAATCACTCTTATCTGCATAATATTTTCATTTTTTTGTTCATATTCTAAAATCAAACATAAAATCATTGTGCAGATTGATTGTTAAACCCATTGGAAACAATGACCATATGCCCCCTCCCAACTTTGAGTTCCCTGTGTTTGAAGCGGAAGAAGAGGATATTGAAGAAATTCCTGATGAGATTTCTCGATTACTTGAGCACGAGGAGAAGGCCATTCAGCCTCATAAAGAGCCAGTGGAATTGGTTAATCTAGGTTCCGATGATGATAAAAAAGAAGTTAAGATTGGGGCACTGCTTCAGTCAGATGTTAAGAAGAGGATGGTAGAGCTTCTTAGAGAATATGTTGACGTGTTTGCTTGGTCCTATCAAGACATGCCTGGTCTTGATACTGGTATTGTGGAGCACCATTTGCCATTAAAGCCTGAATGTTCACCCGTGAAGCAGAAATTGAGAAGAACTCATCCTGACATGGCAGTGAAGATTAAAGAAGAGGTTCAAAAGCAGATTGATGCTGGTTTTCTTGTAACCGTAGAATATCCTCAATGGGTGGCCAATATCGTGCCTGTTCCAAAGAAAGACGGAAAAGTCCGAATGTGCGTTGACTATAGAGATTTGAATAAAGCAAGTCCAAAAGATGATTTTCCACTACCACACATTGATTTGTTGGTAGATAATACTGCTAAGTTCAATATCTTTTCGTTTATGGATGGATTTTCCGGTTATAATCAAATAAAGATGGCACCTGAGGATATGGAAAAAACAACATTCATTACACCCTGGGGAACATTCTGTTACAGAGTGATGCCCTTCGGTTTAAAAAATGCTGGTGCAACGTACCAGAGAGCTATGACCACCCTGTTCCATGATATGATGCATAAAGAAATTGAGGTCTATGTGAATGATATGATTTGTAAGTCGAAGACTGAAGAAGATCATATTAAAAATTTATTGAAGTTGTTTCAACGTTTGAGAAAGTTCAAGCTCCGTCTGAATCCTAATAAATGCACTTTTGGTGTTCGTTCTGGAAAATTGTTAGGCTTTATTGTCAGTCAAAAAGGCATTGAAGTTGATCCTGGTAAAGTTAAAGTTATCCAGGAGATGCCTGCACCCAGAACAGAAAAACAAGTAAGAGGATTCTTGGGACGTTTGAACTATATCTCTCGATTTATATCCAATATGACTGCCACATGTGCACCGATTTTCAAACTTCTCCGCAAAGATCAGGTTTGTGTCTGGACAGAAGATTGTCAGAAAGCTTTCGAAAGAATTAAAGAGTATCTGCTTGAACCTCCTATTTTGTCTCCCCCCGTAGAAGGAAGACCTTTGATCATGTATTTGACCGTGCTAGAAGAGTCCATGGGTTGTGTTCTGGGTCAACAAGATGAATCCGGGAGAAAAGAATTTGCCATTTATTATTTGAGCAAGAAATTCACTGATTGTGAGTCTCGGTACACGATGCTTGAAAAGACATGTTGTGCTCTAGCTTGGGCTGCCAAGCGCCTCCGCCAGTATATGTTGAATTGTACAACTTGGTTGATATCTAAAATGGATCCAATCAAGTATATCTTTGAAAAGCCTGCTTTAACTGGGAGGATTGCTCGTTGGCAAATGTTGTTATCAGAATATGATATCGAGTATCGAACTCAAAAGGCGATAAAAGGAAGTGTTTTGGCTGATCATTTGGCACACCAGCCGATTGATGATTATCAACCTATTCAGTTTGACTTTCCTGATGAGGATGTGATGTATCTAAAGGTTAAAGATTGTGAGGAACCATTACATGAAGAAGGACCTGAGCCTGGATCCCGTTGGGGTTTGATTTTTGATGGGGCGGTTAATGAATATGGCAGAGGTATTGGTGCAATTATTGTTACTCCTCATGGTTCTCATATTCCTTTCACTGCAAGGTTGGTTTTCAATTGCACAAATAATGCGGCTGAGTATGAAGCGTGTATTATGGGCTTGGAAGAAGCTATCGATTTAAGAATCAAGATTCTTGATGTGTATGGAGATTCAGCTTTAGTGATTAATCAGATTAAAGGGAAGTGGGAGACACGTCAACCTGATTTGATCCCTTATCGTGATTATGCAAGAAGATTGTCAACTTTCTTCAATAAAGTTGAGTTTCACCATATACCAAGAGCAGAGAATCAAATGGCAGATGCTTTAGCGACTTTATCCTCCATGATTGTGGTAAATCATTGGAATGATGTGCCAAAGATTAGTGTGATGCGTCTTGATAGACCAGCTCATGTGTTTGTAGTTGAAGAGGTTGTTGATGATAAACCATGGTATTATGATATTAAATGCTTTCTTCAGAATCAAGAGTACCCACTTGGGGCATCCAAGAAGGATAGGAAAACTTTGAGAAGATTGGCTGGTAGTTTCTTCTTGAATGATGATGTGATGTATAAGAGAAATTATGACATGATCTTGCTCAGATGCGTGGATAGACACGAAGCAGATATGTTGATGAAAGAAATCCATGAAGGATCCTTTGGCACCCATGCCAATGGACACGCGATGGCTAAGAAGATGTTAAGGGCAGGTTACTATTGGCTGACAATGGAATCTGACTGTTGTAAATATGTGAAAAAGTGCCATAAATGCCAGATTTATGCTGACAAAATTCATGTGCCTCCAACTCCTCTCAATGTTATCTCTTCTCCATGGCCTTTTTCAATGTGGGGCATTGATATGATTGGAATGATTGAGCCTAAAGCGTCGAACGGACACCGTTTCATATTGGTGGCTATTGACTATTTTACCAAATGGGTTGAAGCGGCGTCATATGCAAATGTGACTAAGCAAGTAGTGGTCCGGTTTATCAAGAATCAAATCATCTGTCGGTATGGTGTTCCGAGCAAGATCATCACTGATAATGGGTCGAATTTAAATAACAAGATGATGAAGGAATTATGCGATGAGTTTAAGATTGAGCATCATAATTCTTCTCCCTATAGACCCAAGATGAATGGGGCTGTTGAAGCTGCTAATAAGAACATTAAGAAGATTATTCAAAAGATGGTTGTTACATACAAGGATTGGCATGATATGCTTCCTTTCGCTCTGCATGGGTATCGTACATCCGTTCGCACTTCAACAGGGGCAACCCCTTTTTCTCTTGTTTATGGCATGGAAGCAGTGCTCCCGATAGAGGTTGAAATCCCTTCTATGAGAGTTTTGATGGAAACTGAATTGGCTGAGGCTGAATGGTGTCAAAGTAGATACGACCAGTTGAATCTGATTGAAGAGAAAAGAATGACGGCTTTGTGTCATGGCCAATTATATCAACAAAGAATGAAGAAAGCATTTGATAAGAAGGTTCGACCCCGTGTGTTCAGAGAAGGTGACCTCGTGCTCAAAATGATCTCGACTTTTACTACTGATTCTAGGGGCAAGTGGACTCCTAATTATGAAGGCCCATATGTTGTTAAGAGAGCCTTCTCTGGCGGTGCATTAATTCTTACAACTATGGATGGAGAAGAGTTCACTCGTCCTGTGAATGCCGATGCAGTCAAGAAATACTTCGCCTAAAAAATAAAAGAACAGCTCGCTAAGTTGAAAACCTGAAAGGGCGGCTTAGGCAAAAATGAGCGTCTCGGTGGATTGAAAACCCGAAAGGGCGGTCCAGGCAAAAATTAGAGACAAAAACAGAAATAATCATCCCGGTAGATTGAAAACCCGAAAGGGCAATCTAGGCAAAAGTTAGGGATCATGGCAAGTAACTGTATCTGGCCAGTCTTGATCATTTGAAGCAACATTTCCTATCAAAGGTTTTACTTCAGATATTCTCCGCTAAAGTCTCAAGCACAGTTGGAATTCAAAGTTGTTAGGGAGAATAATGGTCATTGTATTTCCATGTAGAACTTTCCATTGTACTTACCATTTTTCAAACTTTGTAATGATCCATGGAGTTACGCCATTTGCGAACTACCATTCTATCAATAGAATTTGGGCCTTTGTCCCTTTGTTTGCAATTCTTATTTTGTTTCTGTTTACAGAATTTCATTTTATTTTTGATGATGATTTTTGAAACAAATGTGAATAATTGATTTAAATTTTGAAAATTATAAAAACATTTTTCTTTGATTTGTGAAAATAAAAGAAAGGATGTCAACAGTAATCCCAAGAATGGTAGAATCTTGAAGCGAAAAGCGTAAGTGTTCTCTTCAGCAGGGTTCTTTCTTGCCTCTCTGGTAGAATTTATTGGCAGCTCCCCAGTAGAGTTGTGTTGATGTTTCCCCACTTGAGCTATATTGAAGTCTCTTCAGTAGAGTTTTGATATTCCCTTAGCAAAGTTTTGTTTCTTTGGATAAACCAGACGAGTGTTGAACGGTTTTCCACAGTAAAGTCTTGATTCAAATGATGGATATGTTTTATTCATTCAACCAGATTATGATCGGACAATTGAGAAATTTGAAAACCACTTCTCCTTGATGTCTTTGCCTAGGCGGAGATTTGTCTTTGATGATTCCTAGTAGAGGTTATGCATATTTGCTTTGGATTATTCCCTAAGTAGAGAACCGTGTTGAGAAGTGTTGACATAGCAGTCACCTGTCGGGTTTTCTCTCACCTTGTGATTGGGTGTTGATTTAAAATCCCCCACAGTTTGACTTTTTGCTATGATGTTAACTTCTTATTCCCCTGACAGGGTTGGAAGATTTGTGTTGCTATTGTTTTCTCCAACAGTTTTTCTCTCAAAGCGGAGTTCATATTGTTGTTTCCTTTTGTTGATTTATTGATGGTTGAAGATTGATCTTTGGGGTCTTTTCCCAAGCGGTATCTTTGTCTCTTCAGCGAGATTTAAGCCTTGTAGTAGGATTTATTTTCCTTTGATGGCTTTTGTGTATCTCTCGCAGGTTTTCTGTTGCTGATCCCCGGCACGATCTCCAATGATATCTCTAACTTGCGAAGATTAGTCGAGTATTTCAGTGGTGTTGTGGTGTTTTGTTCACCTTCTGTTTACCCTTTTTGTTTGATTTATCAGCATATTCATACTCATTGCATGCGCATTCATTTTGGTTAAGCATAGCATGTATTTGTTGCATTATGCATCCTGCATTTTTTGTTGGTATTTCCCTTTTCCCGATGTTGTTATCTCGCAGGATGCGTGTGTCCTCTCTTCATTAGAGTGTCGACCCCTAAGCAGAAAATACCTATCATTTTTAATTCCCCACTGAGTTTATGCCTCGTGGAAGATGTTTTGTCTAGCTTTCCTCCCCAGCTTTTATCTGGATGGAATTGTTCCCCAGTTGAGTTATTTCCTCATTGGGTCGAGTCTTGTTTGACCGTTTCTTTCCAGTTTGTTCCTGGATTGAACTTTGGTCTCTTGCAGCAGTTACTTTGGTTTTCCCTGGGCTGTGAAACCGGGATGACGAGAAGGTATTTTTGAGGATTTATTTTCCTCAGCAGAATCTGTTATTGATCCCCATCAGAAGATGAAGATTTGATTTCCCCAGTAGTGTTTTGATAACACTCTCTTGGCAATTACTTATGCAACTTCATGTGGAAGCCTCTTTATTTGAGCAACTTGTGTAATCTCCAGAAATTTACCTTCGTAATAAATAACATTTCTCTGGCTCATCCTCAACAGAGAAGTTTATTGTGAAGTGATAGATCCTTATCTGACCAGGTTTTCTGTCAATTGGAATTTCTGTGGAATAACTCCCGATGAGAATTCTATTGCATGGTTCAACCTGCTCGTATCTCTTTTAAAGATCCCCGACAGAGTTGTTAATATCTTTTTCTAACAAATGGTTGTCTCTTTATTTGAGAAGTTTGTTGTGTTTGGAGCTGCTCAGTAACAAGTAGCTGATGATATATCTCTTTCTCCTACCCAGTGACAGGTAGTCGAGTATGTTTGTCCTACCCAGTGTCAGGTAGTTGACCTTTATCTTTTTCTCCTACCCAGTGACAGGTAGTCGAGTCCGTCCTACCCAGTAACAGGTAGTTGACATGTTGTTTACCCTATCCAGTAACCGATAGTTGGTAACCCCTTTCATTCAAGTTTATTATTCTCGCTAAACTACTCAGTAACCAGTAGTTGGCGTTGCTTCTTTTCCTACCCAGTAACAGGTAGTTGATTATATCTCAACGAGTGGATTACTTTTTATCCAGTAACTGGTAATAAGTAATACATTTCTTTGTTTTCTACCCAGTAACTGGTAGATAACAATTCTCTTGTGTTTTTTTTTGCACTTATTTTCTACTTAGTAACCAGCAGAAAGTATTTTACCTGTTCTCTTCGGTTCGAATATCTTCGCCAAGTAACTGGCAGTTGGTATCTCTTTCCCCGTTGAGTCGTTTCCTTTCTTTTATCGAATTAGGGTCTTGTTTTTTGTTTTCCCCTGTGGGGTCTCTTTTCTTCTTTTTCTCCCGAGTTTTTTTGTTTGTCTCCTGTGGCATTTTCTCCCTGCAGAGGTCTTGTGTTTGCATACCATTAGCATAACCATATCATTTTGTGGTCTCTTAGGGCCAAAAATTGGGTTTATTGTTATATTTAAGTCTCTTCTATCTGGTCGAGACAAAGATGTCAATCTTCATATCTCCCTATAGAAGAATCTTAAATAGGGGCAGCTGTAATACCCAAATTTTTTACCCCTAAGATCCCACATTTCATTTGCATATCATTCCACAAACAAGATCATACTTTTGGATTTCGCACCCTTGTGTATTTCCTACTTTCTTTTTGTTTGTTTCTGTTTACTAATATCTAATCAAAATACCAAAAATATTTTTTGTTTCTTCTTCTCTGTGTGTTTAGGGTTTTGCAGGGAGATTGATGGCAAGGACATTCATTCGAGTCTAAATCAGATGGAAGTTTGACCTCATCTTGGTCAAACTATCAAGGGATTACTTCATTTGCAAGTTATGTATCAGTGGTCTATTTTCTCAAGAGATGATTGTTCAAGGTCAAGTGGTCTTATGGAGAATCATCAGTTAGTCGAGCAGTGTTTTATGAGAAGTTTTATTCCAATTTTAATCGAAGATTCAAAAGTTTGTCTGTGCAAGTCAAATTTGATATTCATTCAAGTGTGCAATTTCCAAGTAAATTCAAAGCACAAGGAAGTCTGTCTGCATAAAGATAGTCCACTGAGAGAGACAATTCTTGAATGCTACAACTGTGAGTGCCGTAATGTGTTTCTCCTTGGGTTCATATCTGCAAAGACAAAAAGTGTAGTTGTTCACTTAACAATGCAGTTCAAGATAAGACTTTTGATTTTGTGTCAGTGTTCATGATGCCTCTGTTTTTTCTCATTATTGGGGAGAGAACCAATATTCAAGATTTGGTTTTGGATACACATTGGATAACTGTTGTGATTGTTATTATGTTGGCTTTCTTGGTAAAATTGGTGTCCGTATTTGCAGTTTCTTGGATATATCAGATGCCATACATGGAAGGGTTAACCCTTGCATTTCTCATGAATAACTAAAGGAACAATGCCATTAAGCATTTTATACACCGCGTGGATAGACTAGAATTGGACAGCCAACCCTTTGTGGTGATGTTATTGGCATGTTGGTTAAGGACGGCAATTTCTGGTCCTGTCTTAGCTATGATCACAAAAACCCTTACTACAGGCAAAGTTCTTGGAATTCAAAGGAAGAATATGCAAGGCACACGGCACAGACTCATCACTTAGAGTGTTGGCCTGTGTCCACTCAAAAACACGATGCCAATGCCATCATCGACCTTCTCAAAGCATCAAGTCCATCTGTTAGGTCCCCTATTCAGGTGTTGGCAGTGGAGTTGATCAAGATGACAAACCGACCAACTTCATCACTAATCATAAAAGAAGCTTTTGAAGCCAAAAAACCTCTGCTGATTTTCTTCCTCAAATTCCTCACTACCAAAAAACCTTTGTTCACTTTTCTTCTCCTACTTCCTTCCACCAATTTCACTTCAATTGACACAAATTCAACCAGAGATTCTTTCAGAAGAAGAAGAGAAGCAAGAAGAAGTTTGGATTGATTTCTTACCTGTGATTTTGAAGGTAGTTTAATGGATTTCGTTTTCTCGATTCGAGTTCGTCATTGCATATTTCCTTGAATTGTTTATACTGTTGTGAAGAGCTTTTGATTCCGATCACAACCGTGTTAGTTTCGCATCCCGTCGCTTTGATTTGAGCTCGAATTCATAGCCATGGTGAACGGTGTCGCGTGAAGTTTTGAAGAAGAAGTTGTTTCTGATGTTTTGGTTTCTATTTCTCTTTTTCCTTTTCGTTTTTCTTTATTATTTCAAATATATTTTTCTTTCTTCCTTTTATTTTGTTATTTCTTTTTTTTACTAGTTAATATTTTAAATAGTTTTTTTTAAAAAGAGCTCTTAAAAAATTTATTTAAAAACTTTTGTTTTGAGCTAATTGTTGGTTGTTTTGGATTTTAAATTTTTGATAAGATCTCATCAATATCAATGGACTTTGGGTGTCGATTTTATCCACCAAAAGAGGTGATTGATATTGATGATGATTTAATCGATTTAAGATCCAAATTGTGGTTTCTTTTCATTTTAGTTCTTCTTCTTCTTATTTTTCTTTTGATCGATGAAATTTATGGATCATAGATTGTTGATTATCAAGGTTGATTAATCTTCATTATTTCAAAACTATGGACGAATAATCATTGAGATAATTCTCCTTACTTTGGAATAGTGATAGATTACCTTTGATTAATTAATTAAAAATCTTGATTATGATGAGATCACTACCTCTTTTCTTTTTGTGTGGCATGTTTTAGGAGAGTGATTTACATATCACTTCTCTAACATGTATTAACACTAACATTTTATTGACCGGCCTCAGATAGTCGTGGTTTCTACATAAACCCGATTACGATTGCTTAACATAGCGCTAAAGTGTCCCTTAATCGGAAAATGATCATTCGTGGCTCAAACTTACGTTTAAAAGTCCAAGTATGATTAGTTGCTTGTCTTAACTCCAATACCTATGAAAATCATTGTTAGGAGGCTTTGATTCTATCAATCCTCTAATGAATTTTCATTAATCTTGGTCTAAGTGCAAGAATTAATCATCATTGATCATATGTTCTAACCACTAACCACTAATTCACTAACAATATCCTTGTTTAATTTTGTTTATATTCTCTTCTTACTCCTTATTTCTTACTTTTATGTTTCCATATTATCATTTCATATCATATCTTTGTTTATGTTTATGTCATTTTCTCTTTGTCCACTTGGACCATACTTTGTTCAAAACACTAATAAAGGATGAAACATCTAAAAAATTTTGGTGCTATTAACTTTGTGGTTATGCTCTTGGACTACTCTTAGACCTTGGACTTTATGGACCTTTGGACTTAGAATTAAGGCTCTCATTCCCATGCTTGGAGTATTGTGGATCTTAGCCTTTATTTGGCTCGCTCATTAGCTTATGCTTTAAATCGGATGGAATTCTTTTTTGTTTGCTATGGAGTGTGCTACGAGTCGGTTAGATCTTTCTTACCTCTAGCTCTTATTTTGGTTTTTAGGATAGTCACTTCATCTCCTCCCCTTCTTAAATTTTCAAAACTTTCTCCCTCTTTCAAAACCTTCTTGGTTTCAAACTTCAAAACCGCTTTCGCAATAAAACCTTGACTTTCGTCAAGTGATTTTTAAACTTTGTTTTTCTTAATAAAAGTCAATCAATGTTAATCATGCTTTGACCAATTTCAAAAGACATAAAAAATACAAAAACTCATCAACTCTTTTTGTGCCTTTATGCACTTTTTCACTTTAAAACTTTTCATAAAGTTTAGACATGATTCATTTCTATAGTTGAGATGTAAATCTCCTATTCCCCATATTATTAAGACTTTGACATTTTCCACGTTGATGTTGAGTGATAGTCTTGTTGATAATCCAAGCAAATCCTCCGTCTCTATGTGACGCAGATGTTGTCTTAATACTCGTGGGTGGATAGTCGCAGTTTTCTCCTTGAAATGACGACTTGTCTTTACATCTAAAATCAATCAAAACCAACAAAATTTTGTCATTTGTACCACGAACTACGGGGTTTTGATTCCATATTGCACTTTATGGGTACGTAGGCATGAGACGATAAGTCTCTCCAAACACAAAAATCTAAAAAAAATAATTCTCTTCTCATCTCCCCAATCTCTTTTCAAACAAACCATTTTCAAACCAAAAAGCGTAAATATTTCAAAGGGCTCCTATAGAGTACTATAGACGTTTTGGGTGCTAACACCTTCCCATTGCGTAACCAACCCCCTTACCCCGATCTCTGTCTCGTGTTCTTATTTTAGAACTCTTTGGTTTTGTTCGCTCTTTTTCCTTTCCTTTATTTGGATAAAATAAAAGTGCGGTGACGACTCTTGTTTTTTTGAGTTAAGCGAATCAATAGCTTACACTCACGATTTTTACCGCTACAAAATGGTGCATGCTATGATCTATGAGCTTGCATACATGGTCATCTAATATCTAACAACCTCATAACAATTATAACTACCTGTTAGTTATTTGGTTATTCTACTTTGGTCACATGTAAAAAATAACTATGTTCAATTAGTTAGAACTTGAAGTAACTTCATCATGTAACATAGGTTATAAAAATAAAAAAATAGAAGTTTCTAAAATGCAGTTGATGCATTTCGAAGGCATGTCCTCTGAATATTTATTTCCTCAATTGCGAGCTTAACGAGGGAATTGGTAGTATTTTTAAAAAAATTAAAATGTGGCGCGCCTATGGTTTACACATCGGTTATTTGTTGGTTGAAGTAAAAATTTTATTATAAAATATATTATTTGTAATAGTGAATATAAATAATGCAGAGTGAATAGTTAGAATTTGATGTGATATATTCACAATCATGATTTAGTATATGTCTTAAAATATGATCCTTTCATGGATCATTTAAACACGGAAGAAAGAATGTTTGTGAATGATATGACCAAATACAATATGACACCAACTCTTTCTACGACTCAGATTTCACCAACACTTTTATAAATAAGTTTCAATTGTATATGTTTTGTCGAATTTGTTCGAATATCTCACTAAGAGTTATATAAATCAGTTTATTAATGCAATGAACTCATTCCAAACAAATAGAGTACAAGGGGGTACTCTAACCCATCACAATTCAACAAAGGCTGTCCTCTCTTCCAAAGGCAATCCAAATGCGATATATACCAATCATAAAAGCTACAAAAAAGAGGATTTACACCCCAAACCTATCCACCTCCAAGACAGAAATTTAATACACAACAAACACTCCTCAAAATTAAAGAAACTACCTTGGAACATAATAAGATTACGCATCAACTTGATATTCCAGTTAGTAGCTAACCATATGACACTAATTTTATTGTGATTACTCTCATCCTTCTCTTGATGATTGTGCATAATAAAACTTTAGAGACATTCATGATTTAAATCTACCTGGCTGCCCCACCATTTATCTACTGTAGCCCAAAGTCTTCTTATCACTTCACGTATTTTGAACAAATGAAAATTATTTTCGTCTTCCTAAAAATAGAAAGAATATAACTTGTCTCTATCATCAACCACAATTCCTCTATAAGCTAATTTATCTCTTGTTGATAGTCTATCGAGAAGCATCCTCTAACTGAACATTTGTATATTTGACGGAAACTTTAAATTCCAATGAACTTTCAAGGCCGCTGATCACACTAAAATTCACCGTATTTCTGACTCCGATTTCGCATGCATTCTTAGCTTTTATTGTTGTTTTGCTTTGTTATTGCTTTGTTTTCTTATGTTTTCAGGTTTTTATAATAATCGGAGCTTGAATCGGGAAAAGGAGCGAAAAAAGAGTGAAAACGGACGAAAACCTAGAAATTCAGCATTCTGCACTTGCGGCACCCACCATGGCGGGCGCCATGGGGTTAGCCATGACGTGGCCACGTCTCAAGACCACTCCTCAACCTCCAAGACCCATGATCCCCACTCCATCATCCCCTGTAGGGACCATGGCGGGCGCCATGACCTTGTGGCGGGTGCCACAAGGCAAAATTTCATAACCTCCACTTTTTAGTGGAGGGGCGTCCCGGTCATTTCATGCTTTCAGTTTTTACTATAAATAGGACCTTAGATTTTCGTTTTTCTTCATCCAGAATTAGAATTCTCTAGGCATATATCAGTTATAAAGCAGTTGCCATTCCACATCGGGGTGCCTCTGCAATCGAGTGATCGAGTCTGTAATCTGTCTGTGGTTCGAGTTTTGGAGCACTCTGGAGGAAGTTAATCCTGCCGCCATTTTAATTCCAGTTAGTATTTTATTTTTTCGCATTGCTTTACTTTTATTTATTTACTCGCACATTTACTTTGTTTATTTCCCGCACTCGCACATTTACTTTGTTTATTTCCCGCACTCGCACATTTACTTTGTTTATTTCCCGCACTCGCACATTTACTTTGTTTACTTCCCGCACTCGCACATTTACTTTGTTTATTTCCCGCACTCGCACATTTACTTTGTTTATTTCCCGCACTCGCACATTTACTTTGTTTACTTCCCGCACTCGCACATTTACTTTGTTTACTTCCCGCACTCGCTTTAAATTACTCATATGAAAAACTATAAAAAGAATATTTACTTTATCATGTCTAACTAATCCCATAAAGGTTAGAATGTAAGGATCGTAATTAAACCAGTAATCAGTATAATTGTTCGTGGAAACACCTAAGGGCTATTTTATCTTTCAATTCAAGTAATTGTTTTTAACTATTTCAAAAACAGCCAAAAGCGCTTTGTATAGTTCATTAGGAGTTTTTAGATTAAAAAGAAAAGAGATTTTAAAACGATTTTCGGACGCGTTATGAGATTTAGAGTCTGGTTCATAAGAACCTCTTTTTGCTAAGAAGTCCAGGTTAAAATACTTTTCAACTTTGTTAAGAAACTATATTTCTTAAAAATAGGTTTACTACTCTAACGCAGTACGCACCTTTTTATCCGTGACAATAGGAGGGGTTGATTAGAGAGTACAACTCGGTTCTGAATACGCGAAAGCGACAGTTCCTGTTAAATTAGTTCTTTTCAAAGGAGAAAACATTGCCCATAAGTAGTTCCATTAACAAGTACTGGATTATCATTGATTACGTGAATTACATTCGAGCCTGTCTTTTATTTATTATTTAAAATTATAATTTTATTTACCATTGCACCCTTACTAAAACCCTTAAAAATAGTTGCCTTAGATAAACACCATAACAACAGGTACGATAGATTGACACTTGGTCTCTGTGGATTCGATAATCTTTTATATTACTTTGACGTGATTCGTACACTTGCGAAAAACACGCATCAAGTTTTTGGCGCCGTTGCCGGGGACCAATATCGTCAAATTTCATTACCCTGTAGTTATACCGTTTAGACTAAGGTTGTTACCCACCGGTCAATGCGAAAGACTCGCAGTGCCGGAAGTTTAGTAGACCCTCTAGCTGAACCTGAACGTTACGCTCGCGCACGTTTATTTTTCCATAGGAATAGGAGAGCTATGGCCGAAGATCAAAATCAAAGACCTCTTAAGGACTTCGCCCAACCATCAAACGAGGAACCTAGTTCCAGTATAGTAAACCCCGCTATCCCAGCCAATAATTTTGAACTTAAGCCATCCCTGCTGCAATTAGTGCAACAGAGACAATTCGCAGGTCTCGCTACTGATAACCCGAACCAACATTTAAAAAACTTTCTTCAATTAGCAGACACCTTTAAAACAAATGGAGCTTCTCCTGAGGCAATACGCTTAAGATTATTTCCCTTTTCCCTCAGAGATAAAGCTCTATCATGGTTAGATTCCCTTCCACCCAATTCAATAACAACTTGGGATGACCTTAGAAAAGTTTTCCTTGCTAGATATTTTCCCCCAAGTAAGACCGCTCTTCTTCGAAACCTAATAACTAGATTTACCCAACACCAAGGAGAGTCGTTGTTCGAAGCCTGGGAGAGATATAAAGAACTATTAAGAGCATGCCCACACCATGGCCTAGAGAATTGGCTAATCATCCAAACCTTCTATAATGGACTTCTTTATAACACTAAAATGACCATCGACGCTGCCGCTGGTGGCGCACTGATGAACAAACCTTACCCTGAAGCTAGTGCCCTTATCGAGGATATGGCCCAAAACCATCAATCATGGGGAGTAGAACGAGCGACAGTGGAAAAGAAGGAAGCCCAAGGAGGAATACATGAGCTAAGCTCTATAGACATGATGCAGGCTAAAATGGACGCGTTGGCCCTTAGAGTCGAACATATGTGTACAACTCCGAATACTGTTGCCGCAGTTTCGCCGAATTGTGAGATATGTGGAACGCAAGGACACCAATCCGCCGAATGCAATCTGTTGAATGAAACCAACACTGAGCAAGTGAACTATACCCAAGGGAACCCATTTTCAAACACATATAACCCTGGATGGAGGAATCACCCAAACTTCTCCTACAAAAATAATAACCCTATCCAAAACACCGCACCTCCGAGACAACAAGGTTACCAAGCCCCTAGAACAAATCAACCTATGCAACCTGTACCACCTAGCCCGAGCTTTGAGGAAGTTGTAAAAGATTTTATCGCTGCTCAAAAACAACAAAACAAAGAGTTCATGAACCATAACGTCCATGTTAACGAACTAATTACCAAGTTAGGAACCAAGGTTGATCAAATTATTACTCATAATAAGAAGCTTGAAACCCAGATCTCTCAGGTAGCGTTAAACCAAGCCCCACAGACTACACCTGGAGGACAGTTCCCTGGACAACCTCAACAAAACCCGAAAGGGCAAGCTAATGCCATTACTCTACGAAGTGGCACCGCTTATAAGGAACCTTTAAACCCTAGATTAAGTGAGCCCGAAACTTCTGAGAGGAATGAGGAAAAGGAACCAGAGAAGCCTGAAACCCCGAAAAGTCAAGAAAAAGGAGAAGAACCTAAAAATAAAACCTATGTACCGCCACCGCCATACAAACCACCAATACCTTACCCTCAAAGATTAAAGAAAACCCAAATCGATAATCAATATCAAAAATTCGTTAAGGTTATAGAAAGACTTCACGTTGAAATCCCCTTTACAGAAGCCATCACCCAAATACCTTTTTATGCTAAGTTTCTCAAAGACATACTTACAAATAAACGTAGACTCGAAGATCCGAAACCCGTGGAATGTAATTCTATTTCCGAAAATAGGTTAGCAAAGAAAGATAAAGATCCCGGAAATTTTTCCATTCCTTGTGTTTTGGGGAATCATGTCATCGAAAAAGCTTTTCTAGACTTAGGAGCTAGTGTGAGCTTAATGCCTTTAGCAGTTTGTGAGAGATTAAACTTAGGAGAATTACAACCTACTAAGATGTCACTTCAATTAGCCGATAGATCCGTTAAATACCCTATAGGCATACTTGAAGACGTCCCTGTTAGGATAGGTCAGCTGTTTATACCTACTGATTTTGTTGTCATGGACATTAAAGAAGATGACGACATACCAATCCTCCTAGGTAGACCGTTCTTATCGACTGCTGGAGCCGTAATAGATGTTAAAAAGGGAAAACTAACTTTTGAGGTAGGTGGCCAGAAGATAGAATTTATATTGTCAAAATTTCTTATGGCACCTGTGATAGGAGATTCTTGTTATGCCTTAGATATCATCGAAGAATGTATTAGGGAATTAGAACAAGAAGAAGAAACTGAATCTATAAAATTGCCATCAACCCTTATTTTGGAAGATGACAATTATAAAACACCCTACATTGATGATAACCTTCACGAATGTTTATCTCTAACCCCAGATCCTATGCCTTGCCCTATAAAACCGACCGTAAAACTTAAGGAACTGCCTAAAAACCTGAGATATGAATTTCTTGATGAAGATATGAACCGTCCAGTTATAGTCAGTGCTACCTTAAACCAAGAAGAAACCGATCAATTATTAGAAGTTTTACGTAGGTACCCCTCATCCTTAGGATATAAGATCTCTGATCTAAAAGGAATAAGCCCATCCGTATGCATGCATCGGATTTTGCTTGAAGAAGATTCAAAACCTTCTAGAGAACACCAACGTAGAATAAATCCTATAATGAGTACTGTAGTTAAGACTGAAGTTCTTAAGTTACTAGAGGCAGGTATAATATATCAGATCTCGGACAGTAAATGGGTGAGTCCTGTGCATGTAGTACCTAAAAAGGGAGGCATCACAGTCGTGCAAAACGAGAAGGGCGAACCTGTAGCAAAAAGAACTGATGGAGGTTGGCGTATGTGCATAGATTATAGAAAATTAAATAAAGCAACTAGGAAGGACCATTTCCCATTACCATTCATAGACCAAATGTTGGAGCGCCTAGCCAGACACTCTTACTTTTGTTATTTAGATGGATATTCAGGATTCTTCCAAATACCTATTCACCCCGAAGATCAAGAAAAAACTACCTTTACATGCCTAGTTGGAACCTTTGCCTATAGAAGAATGCCTTTTGGACTTTGTAATGCTCCTGCAACTTTCCAACGCTGCATGATGTCTATCTTTGCTGATTATTTGGATGGAATCATGGAAGTATTTATGGACGATTTCTCAGTTTGTGGGTCAGATTTCAAAAATTGTCTTGTCAACCTTGAGAAAATCCTGGAGAGATGTGTGGAGGTAAACCTTGTGCTAAATTGGGAAAAATGTCATTTCATGGTCACCGAAGGGATTGTTTTAGGACATATAGTTTCCGAAAAAGGTATAGAGGTAGATAAAGCAAAAATAGAGGTCATAGAGAATCTAAAACCGCCGAAGACTATCAGGGAGATAAGAAGTTTTCTTGGACATGCCGGATTTTACCGACGTTTTATCAAGGATTTCTCCAAAATAACAAAGCCCTTAACTGGTCTTTTAATGAAAGATGCTGAGTTCATCTTCGATGAAAAATGTACTGAAGCATTTAATCTTCTGAAGCAAGCTCTGATTTCAGCACCTATAATGAAACCCCCTGATTGGTCGGAACCGTTTGAGATAATGTGTGATGCCAGTGATTATGCTGTTGGAGCCGTTCTAGGTCAGAGAAAAGATAAGAAGTTACATGTGATTTATTATGCCAGTAGAACCCTAGACGCTGCACAGCTCAACTACGCAACAACCGAAAAAGAGCTCCTAGCTGTAGTTTTTGCAATAGACAAATTTAGATCTTATCTAGTAGGAGCCAAGATTATAGTTTACACCGACCATGCTGCCATTCGTTACTTACTAAGCAAAAAGGATGCCAAGCCTAGGTTACTTCGATGGATTCTATTATTACAAGAGTTTGATTTGGATATCCGTGACAAGAAAGGCACTGATAATGTGGTAGCTGATCACCTATCTAGGCTAGAATACCTGAAACCTGATCCAGTACCCATAAATGACGATTTTGCCTACGATAGACTGATAGCCCAACTAGAAACCATTGAAGATGATAACCCAGACCCTCATGAGCAATTTCATAAATCCTTAGCTATAAGCAATGTACCTTGGTATGCAGATTTTGTTAATTACCTAGCCGCTGACATCATACCCCCTGATCTAAACTACCACCAGAAGAAGAAGTTCTATAGTGATGTGAGAAACTTCTATTGGGACGATCCATTTCTTTTCAAGAGAGGTAAAGATGGCATTTTCCGCCGTTGTGTTCCAGAAGAAGAGGTAAATAATATAATTGAGCATTGTCACTCTGCACCCTATGGTGGACATGCAAGCACATCTAAGACCTACGCCAAGATTCTTCAAGCTGGCCTATTCTAGCCTACTATGTGGCGTGATGTCCATGCTTTCATTGTCAAGTGTGACAGATGCCAACGCACAGGAAATATTTCAAGACGTAATGAAATGCCGTTAAGAAATATCCAAGAAGTAGAACTCTTCGACGTATGGGGTATGGACTTTATGGGACCGTTCCCACCATCTTTTGGAAATCAGTACATATTAGTAGCTGTTGACTACGTGTCTAAATGGATTGAAGCTATCGCCGCACCCACAAACGACACCAGAGTAGTCATCAAATTATTCAAGAATTATATATTTCCCAGGTTTGGAACACCCCGTTTAGTCATAAGTGATGGAGGATCACACTTCATATCGAGAATATTTGATAAACTTTTAAGCAAGTATGGAGTTAAGCATAGAGTAGCAACACCATACCACCCACAGACCAATGGACAAGTGGAAGTATCTAATAGGGAGATAAAACAAATCCTCGAGAAGACTGTCTCTATATCTAGAAAAGATTGGTCGCAGAAACTTCAAGAAGCATTATGGGCCTATAGAACCGCTTTCAAAACTCCTATAGGAACAACCCCTTATCAACTGGTCTATGGAAAATCATGTCACTTACCATTTGAGTTGGAGCATAAGGCCTATTGGGCCATCAAAACTTTGAATTTGGATTACTTGACAGCTGGTGAGAAACGTATCCTTGATATCCACAAATTAGAAGAGCTCAGACAATCTGCCTACGAAAATGCCATCATATACAAAGAAAGAACAAAAGCTTGGCATGACAAAAGAATCATAAGAAGAGACTTCAAAATAGGCGATCCTGTTCTCCTGTTCGATTCTAGGTTACGACTATTTCCAGGTAAACTCCGTTCGAGATGGACTGGCCCTTTCGAAGTATCTAAGATCCTGAGATCCGGTGCTATTGAAATCAAGAACCAAACATGTAAACCGTTCATAGTCAATGGACAGAGGTTGAAGCCCTACGAAGGAGGTGACATTCCAACAACATACACCTGTCATACTCTGAGTGATCCACCATATCCTTCCAATGATGTTTAAATATCGGTCGTCGAGCTAATGACGTTAAACAAGCGCTGCCTGGGAGGCAACCCATGGTTTTTCTTATTTTTGTACTTTTTATTTTTATTTTTACTTTATTTTAATTTGTTTATTTTATTATTATGTCAGGACTCACGATTGAATGTTTTATGTGCTTTCAGGACTTGTTTGCTAACCTTGTACAGAATGCAGAACCCTGATGACATGCACGTGGCCTTTAGAGATGATGCACAGAGAGAGCGTTACTATGTTCACATGAGACGCCCTATGGCTCCTACCAGGTACCCTGACCATGACTGCATGGATGCCTTGGGGATAGAGCCAAGCGTCAGATTTTTATGCCATCAACTCCAGTGGGACCAGTTTGACGACAGGAACAACACTTATAGGAACTTGACTCTTGAGTTCCTCAGCTCGTTTCATCATGACCCTTGGGCTGGACCCGATGGACTCGCTGTTTTCAGGTTGTTCGGGATTGACTACTCATTCTCTCACAAAGAGTTTGGTGATTTACTAGGTTTCCAGACTACTCCTGATGCTATTCCAGAGACTCCGATGGGGTATTTTATGAGCAGAGAAGTGGAAAAGTTTTGGACTAAAATATCAGGCGGAGGGAGCCAAGATCCTTCTACCCAGTTTTCTCAGGTAATCCACAACCCTGCATTGAGGTACTTCCAGATGATTCTAGCACATTCTTTCCTAGGTTTTCCAGATACAGAGACACTGCTAAGTGAAGAGGAGATTTTCCTACTGTTTTGTGCGACTCAGTCTCGCCCTGTTGCTTGTGGCAACTTTCTACTGAAGGGCCTTGCTAGTGTTGCCAGATCATCAGTAGGAATCATCCATGTCGGTGGGATTGTTACACAGATTGCTACTGCATTGGGTTTGTCTCGCAAGCTATTGCACCTCAGGACCTTCTGCTGCTACACCACCCTGGATATTGATTTTTGTCTTGATAGAGGACTGATGAGGAGGGCTTCTTTTGAGCCCAACATGTTTAGATTGCTGATCGACGGTGAAGCGATACACTACTTTACATTACCAGATCCGCTGATGACCAGTGTCCATGATCCTGCCAATTGGAGTTATGCTCTAGAGGGTTATGGAGAGACTGTCGAAGAGCCGAAATCGCCTCCCGCCGCTGAGTACACTCCTACACCTCTTACTCCCCGAATCACTGTTATGTCTAACAATATATCTCTGCAGCCACCTGACCTACAAACGCAGATTTATGAGCTCCGCAAGGAGACTGCCCTGCTCAAGTAGGAAGTGGCAGACTTAGAGTTACAGATGCAGGTTTCTGATCTCACTCATGCCTCGGAGACCGATGCTCTACATCAGGCGATCGACGAGCTTCGGAGGGAGATAGCTGAGATTCGTGGATCAAGCCAGGATAAGAAACCTACCACATGACTCATTCCACCCTGACAGCACTACCCTAGTATTTAACTTCCTTTTATTTATCGCATTTCCAGACATATTTTACTTTATTGCAGCTTTTATATTTTCATGCACTTTGAATTCCTTATATATATACATATTATGCACTAATTTTTATTTTTCTTTTTCTTTTTTGATTTTTAATTATTTTATTTTTGTCGTGCAAAGAAAAAAAATATATATAAGACAAAAATATGCAAGCCAATGCCTTGAAAAGAAGAAGAAAACGCTATTCAGACCCCCCGGAAGACAAAGGTGCAAGGAAGGCCCAAAGGAGGATCCAAAACCACAAAGCCCAGGAATTGGCCTTGTGGCGGGCGCCATAGGCCCTGTGGCGGGCGCCACACCGTACCATCAACAAATACGGGATTCAATCCCCATTTCCACCATTTTCATCCCTTTCTTCACCAAAAACCCATTTTTCCAACCTTCCAAATCCTCCTTGAACCCCATTAAAGCTCCCCCATTTCCAAAATACCCTCCATCCATAAAACATATCCAACATCCATTTCCATTTTCATCCATCAAAAACCAAAAAAATCAAAACTTTATCATTCCCCTCATAAACCACTTTTCTACTATTTTCACTACCTAAGGAGCTTTTCAACAATGGAGTTCAACGGATTTATTCTTCGTGATGGAAGACCGGGCGAAAGGCAACGGAAAATTATTCAGAGGCTTCAAAGTCGAGAAATCCTCTCGACTAGGTACGTCGACGATAACTGTCTGTATGCTTTGGGTATTTATCATAGTGTTTTTAATTTATTAGAATTTCTAGGCTTGCATAATATTTTCATTAATCAGGAACCTACCTATGAGAGGATGACAACTGAGTTTTTGAGTTCTTTGATATACACTGTCAGTCCTAACACTGCTAGCACTGTCGGTACTGTTATTTTTAGACTGTTTGGAATTGAATATGAATTCAGTACCAATGAGCTAGCAGATTTGTTAGGAATCCCTCATAGGGAAGGTTCGATTTGTGAGGCACCTTTGGATGCTGAATGGTCGGCCGAGGTATTTACCTTCTGGCTAAGGCTTTCAAGTACTTCAATTAATTCTTTTGAAGGGATACTTGCGTCGACCATTCACAACCCGGCCATAAGAGTTTTTAGACTTCTTTTGGCATGTACTATTTTTGGCCGGGAAAGTCCAAACAAGGTTAATGCTCGTGAACTCCTATTTTTGCAAGGATGCCTCACTAGAACCCACATCAATCCGGTCCCGTTTATGCTTGCCCACATGACTTTATTTACTAATAAAACAGGACCGATTGTTTTTGGAGGGCTTGTTACGTCTATTGCTCGGGCTCTTGGCCTGAATGATGAGATAGCTACACTTGAACCACTACCTCCTCGCACAATTAATTTAAAATTTCTGAAAGACATGAAATTGTGCCGAACAAGGAGAGAAGGTGGTTATGAGTTGATGGTTCATGGGGTAGCTATCCCATCTGTTGCTTTACCATGCAGTAGACGTACTGATGTACGTGATGAAAGGAACTGGACCTATGATCTTAATGCTCCACGTGTTTTGGGTCCACTTCCTCCTAATATTCCCGATGGGGAGGCACATGACATTGATGATGAGTATGATCGGAGAGAGCAGTCTCCCATCCCTCACATGTCCCCCCATCGTCCTTCACAGTCACACACTGCACCATCTTCCTCTAACCCTGTTGCAGGTACTGCTCCTGGATTCTTTGTCACCGAGGAGATGTGGCGTGATATGACAGCTAGAGAAGAAAGGCGTGATGGCCTTCTCTCTACTATTTCACAGCAGCTGACGAACAATATGAGCTTCATGCAACAATCGCGATTGGTTTCGGATCGTGCTTATAGCAACGTTTGCCGTACCTTGAACGATATTTCATTAGAGCAGAACCGTCAGAGAGAGTTCAACAGCCGACACTACCAGCTTGTAGAGGCTACTCAGGGTTCCATCTTGGGTAACCTTCGAGAGGTCCGGAGTGCTCAGGCTGCTTTATCAGCACGACTCGACCGGAGGGACCAGCATCGTAGTAGATCCCGTCGTTCCAGACCATCACATCAGGACGGCGAAGGCACCAGTGCCCCTCCTCAGTAGTCTTTTTCCAGGTTACCCCCTTATCTTATTTCGAAACATTGGGGACAATGTTCGATTTAAGTGTGGGAGGGGATTTTATTGCTTTCTGTTATTTCCCTTTTTAGTTAATTTCCTTTCAGTTATTTCCCTTTTCAGTAATTTATTTTTCTTAGATAATGCATGAGTCTGACGAGTCACCAGTATAGTGTCTTTTTAGTTCATCTTCATTTTTTCCCATTTCCTTAGCCTTACCAGAAAATTTTTAAAAAGAAAACAATGTTGTTTCACATGTTTTTTGGGCTTTGAGACAGGTTTAGATTAGGATGTGGTGACTTAGGTCAACTTTTTGAAACATCAGAACCATTTTAGCACCATAGACCTCTTGAATATAGGAATCACTCCTAAACCCCACCACCATGGCCTTTACTATCATTCAAAAAATTGTCCTAAGTAGTTTATTTTAGCAGTCAGCTCCGGCCTAAGCATACTCTACGTAGGGGGCCGATGAATATAAGTGAATGATCCAGTGCTAATAAAAAAAAAAAAAAAATTGCAAGTCACCTATTGTTAGTTGGTTCAGAGGTATCTGGCACTGAACTTGGTAGGGCGGATTACGATCCGATCCCCCGCAGCTACATTTAGGCGAAATAAAAACAGGTTTACACATGCTTATGTGCCAGAAACCTTATGTTATGGATCAGAATCACTAACCGGTCACTCTACTATGAAGCATGTACGGATAACGAGCTTAATGTGATTGCGCCTGAATGAAAAGGACACAAAAAGATGAGAAGATAGGCCTAGGTATCGTGGGATGACATGGAGTGGTTAATATAGGATTGAAGTTTGTGTTTGTGTTACTATGGTACCCTTGGTTCACTTAGTTAGTATATGTCACTGCATCCTGACTTGAACTTAGAATCCCTTTATCCCAAAGACAAGTGTTGACACCATATTTTCTTAAGCTTTAATGTTTGCTTGAGGACAAGCAAAGGTTTAAGTGTGGGAGAATTTGATCACACTAAAATTCACCATATTTCTGACTCCGATTTCGCATGCATTCTTAGCTTTTATTGTTGTTTTGCTTTGTTATTGCTTTGTTTTCTTATGTTTTCAGGTTTTTATAATAATCGGAGCTTGAATCGGGAAAAGGAGCGAAAAAGGAGTGAAAACGGACGAAAACCTAGAAATTCAGCATTCTGCACTTGCGGCACCCACCATGGCGGGCGCCATGGGGTTAGCCATGACGTGGCCACGTCTCAAGACCACTCCTCAACCTCCAAGACCCATGATCCCCACTCCATCATCCCCTGTAGGGACCATGGCGGGCGCCATGACCTTGTGGCGGGCGCCACAAGGCAAAATTTCATAACCTCCACTTTTTAGTGGAGGGGCGTCCCGGTCATTTCATGCTTTCAGTTTTTACTATAAATAGGACCTTAGATTTTCGTTTTTCTTCATCCAGAATTAGAATTCTCTAGGCATATATCAGTTATAAAGCAGTTGCCATTCCACATCGGGGTGCCTCTGCAATCGAGTGATCGAGTCTGTAATCTGTCTGTGGTTCGAGTTTTGGAGCACTCTAGAGGAAGTTAATCCTGCCGCCATTTTAATTCCAGTTAGTATTTTATTTTTTCGCATTGCTTTACTTTTATTTATTTACTCGCACATTTACTTTGTTTATTTCCCGCACTCGCACATTTACTTTGTTTATTTCCCGCACTCGCACATTTACTTTGTTTATTTCCCGCACTCGCACATTTACTTTGTTTACTTCCCGCACTCGCACATTTACTTTGTTTATTTCCCGCACTCGCACATTTACTTTGTTTATTTCCCGCACTCGCACATTTACTTTGTTTACTTCCCGCACTCGCACATTTACTTTGTTTACTTCCCGCACTCGCTTTAAATTACTCATATGAAAAACTATAAAAAGAATATTTACTTTATCATGTCTAACTAATCCCATAAAGGTTAGAATGTAAGGATCGTAATTAAACCAGTAATCAGTATAATTGTTCGTGGAAACACCTAAGGGCTATTTTATCTTTCAATTCAAGTAATTGTTTTTAACTATTTCAAAAACAGCCAAAAGCGCTTTGTATAGTTCATTAGGAGTTTTTAGATTAAAAAGAAAAGAGATTTTAGAACGATTTTCGGACGCGTTATGAGATTTAGAGTCTGGTTCATAAGAACCTCTTTTTGCTAAGAAGTCCAGGTTAAAATACTTTTCAACTTTGTTAAGAAACTATATTTCTTAAAAATAGGTTTACTACTCTAACGCAGTACGCACCTTTTTATCCGTGACAATAGGAGGGGTTGATTAGAGAGTACAACTCGGTTCTGAATACGCGAAAGCGACAGTTCCTGTTAAATTAGTTCTTTTCAAAGGAGAAAACATTGCCCATAAGTAGTTCCATTAACAAGTACTGGATTATCATTGATTACGTGAATTACATTCGAGCCTGTCTTTTATTTATTATTTAAAATTATAATTTTATTTACCATTGCACCCTTACTAAAACCCTTAAAAATAGTTGCCTTAGATAAACACCATAACAACAGGTACGATAGATTGACACTTGGTCTCTGTGGATTCGATAATCTTTTATATTACTTTGACGTGATTCGTACACTTGCGAAAAACACGTATCAGCCGCTCTCAAGTCAGTCTTCACCACCATCTCAGGAATCCTTTAAATTGTAAAATATTAACATATACCTCATCAGGTTGAATTTGAATGCACAATGTTTGGTTAAACTAGAAAGGGATGAATTTGAATGCTTAACATTTAGTTAAGTTAGAAGAAATATTACTATCTTATCCAAATTATCTTTATATACACATATTAATTCAATAATTCTTTTTCTAAAAAAAACATAAACCAAATTCATTCAAAAATCAAAGGGAGAATTAAAAATTGCTAGGAGATATGATGATGACATAGAGTAAGGGTATTACTTGTTAACTTAGAGTACAGAGGCACTGAAAACTGCTGTTTTATTGATTGATGCGTTAACATAACAAGAATTACAAACTGCTTAATAAAGCTGTAAGCCACTAACAATATATTCCTAAAATTCAGCACCCACTACTAACTCAATCAAATATCCCTAAAGACTAGGACAAACTCAAAACAAATCAATTACCAACATAAATAATATAATAAATTAATATTTCTAATATTCTCCCTTAAACTGAAAGTTTTCAAACATTCAGTTTATCACACACGCCCAACAATGCTCTGAGCTTCTGAAATGCAGCCAGCTTCAATGGCTTGGTCATTATATCGACAATTTGGTCTTCACTTCTGCAGTAGTGAAGTTCAATCACTCCATCCTTTGTGAGATTCCGGATAAAATGAAATTTCACGTCTATGTGTTTGCTTCTTCCATGTAAAACAGGATTATTGGACAGTTTGATAGCTGAACTGTTGTTGCAATAAATTGCAGTAGCATTAACTTCCCTTTCCTGCACAAAATTCAGCCCTTCAAGTATCCTCCTAAACCAAATTGCTTGACAAGCACATGCTGTTGCAACAACATATTCTGCTTCGGTAGTTGATAGGGTGACTATCTCTTGTTTCTTTGATGACCATGAGATGGCTCCAGAACCCAACATAAAGACATAGCTGGAAGTACTCTTTCTATCATCAATATCTCCAGCATAATCACTACCTGTATAGCCAATCAGATCTGAATTTTCTCCCTTCTTGTAGAAAATTCCAAAACTAATAGTACCTCGCAAGTACCTGAGAATTCTCTTTGCAGCCAAGAGATGACTCTCCTTAGGGTTTTCCATATACCTGTTGATCAAACTTACAGCATGCATGATATCAGGCCTCGTTCCTGTTAAATACATCAGACTCTCCACGATTTGCTTGTAAAGGTGGCTGTCAACCTTCTTTTCATCCGAATTTCGAACAAGTTTCAAGCCTACTTCAGTAGGTGTAGCAGCACAATTGCAATTTGACATCTGAAATCTGTTCAGAATCTCTTCCACATACTTCTTTTGTGAGATAAAAATGCCAGCTTTTGATTGCACTACTTCTATGCCGAGAAAATAATGCATCTTCCCTAAATCAGACATATCAAATTCCAACATTATAGATTTCTTGAACCTTTCAAACATGATGAAATCGTTCCCTGTATATATCAAATCATCCACATACAAGCACACGATTAACAATTTTCTTCCTTCCCCACTTTTCACAAAAAGTGTGTGTTCAAAAGGACATTTCTCAAACCCTTCCTTCAGGAAGTAAGCTTCAATTCTACTGTACCAAGCGTGTAGTGCTTGTTTTAATCCATACAAAGCCTTCTTTAGTCTATAGACTTTTTGCTCACATCCAAACTTCATGTATCCAGGAGGTTGATCAATGAACACCTGCTCCTTCAAATCACCATGTAAAAATGCTGATTTTACATCCAATTGGAAGATGGGCCATGAATTTTGTGCAGCTACAGCAACCACCATTCTAATTGTATCATGTCTTGCAACTGCAGCAAATACTTCAGTATAGTCCACCCCAAACTCTTGCTTGTAACCTTTAGCGACGAGTCGTGCCTTGTACTTGTCAACTTCTCCATCTTCCTTGAATTTTATCTTATACACCCATTTCACACCAATTGTCTTTTGCCTTTGTGGAAGATCAACCAACTCCCAAGTGTTGTTCTTCTCAATAGAAGCAATTTCTTCATCCATTGCTTTTTTCCACTTTGGTTCCTTAATAGCTTCTTCAAAAACCATGGGATCACAATCTGTAAGAAGTGCAAAGTGTGTTAGTTGACATTCTGATTGATTTACTCCAGTCACCTCATAATCAATCATCCAACCAGGTCTTCTTTTATCACGCCGAGGATGAGGTTCTGAAGTTGATGTTGCTGGTGAGCGCTTCTTTTATCACGTCGAGGACGAGGTTCTGAAGTTGATGTTGCTAGTGAGCCAAGAATCTGCACAGAACTATTAGCTGTTGTTTCTGCGGGCTGCTGTTGTGTGGACCGGTGCTGCACACTTGAAGTTTCAGGATGCTCATCTTCAATTTCATCAAAATCCACCAGTTTCTCTTGATGCATAACAACACTCTTATTCTCTGCCCAAAAATTTTGTTCATCAAATATCACATCACGGCTAATTATAATCTTCTTGGTGTTAGGATTATAAAGCTTATATGCTTTTGACTGATCACTAATACCAAGAAAAATACACTTCACCCCCTTGTCTTCAAGTTTTGTTCTTCTCTGATCCGGGACATGAGCGTAGGCAACACACCCAAAAATTCTGAAGTGATTGACAGCTGATTTGTTTCCACTCCATGCCTCCTCAGGAGTCATGTTTTGAACAGAAAAGGTCGGACCTCTATTTAAAATGTGGACGCTCTAATTCACTGCTTCGGGCCAAAAAGTTTTAGAGATTCCACTTCTATTAGCAAACTTCGAACCATGTCCCTAATAGTGCGCTTTTTTTGCTCACAAACACCATTTTGCTAACGTGAATATGCTGTTGTAAGCTGCCTTTGAATTCCATGATTCTCACAAAACTTTGCGAATTCATGCGACGTATACTCTCCACCATGATCTGTTCGCAGAACCGTAATCACGCATCCACTTTCCTTTTCAACAGACACTTTAAATGTCTTGAAAACATCAAATGCTTCAGATTTTTCTTTCAAAAAATACACCCATGTCTTCCTACTGTAATCGTCAATGAAAGTAATGAAGTACCATTTACCTCCATTCGAGATTGGATTTAGAGGGCCACAAATGTCCAAAATGAACCACCTCTAGCACTTTCTTGGCTCTGATGGATTTTCCAGATGGAAAAGAGTCTCGATGCTGCTTGCTGACAGCACAATCTTCACAAATCTGAGTTGGAGGTGCGATTTCCGGAAGACCTGTTACCATATTTTTCTGCTGCAGTGTTTTCAATCCTCCAAAATTGAGATGACCATAGTGAAAATGCCATAACCATGTTGAGTCTTGAATCTTTGCTGAGAAACAAGAACCGATGGATCTATGCAGATTTAACGGAAACAACCGATTATCTGTCATTTTAACTTGAGCAATCAACCCTAATTTTTCGTCTTGAACCCGATAAACACCATTCTTGATCATAATCTCGTACCCCTTTTCTTGAAGTTGTCCTAGACTAATCAAGTTGGTCTTCAATTCTGGGACAAAGAAGACATCGGAGATCTTGTGACTTTTATTTCCCTTGGCCTTGAAAATAATACTGCCCCTTCCAGCAACATTAATTTTGGAGTTGTCGCCGAATTTGACGGTGCTCAGAAAAGACTCATCCAAATCTGAAAATATTATCTTATCACCGCACATGTGATTGTTACAGCCCGTATCCAAATACCACAGATTATCTGGAATTTCCTCGGTTACATTGCACACCATCAAGAGAGATTTCTCTTCTTCTCTTTCTGCAAAGTTGGTCCTTTCTCCATTTTGGCAATTCAAGTAAGTTCTACATTCATTCTGATAATGACCATATTTATGACAGCGATATCACTCAACATTAGATTTTGGGCGACAATTGTTTGAATGATTACCTCCACGATAGCCCATTCGACCTCTTCCTCTTCCTGAGTTGTCTAAAATCTGGTGGTTGGCAGGATTGTTGCTATGGTTACTGTTACGACCATTATCGCCTCTACCGTAACCGCCTCGACCTCTTCCTCTGCCCCTGCCCCTGTCTCGGCCTCCTCTAAAATTAGAGGTATTTGAATAAGTCGAGGCTTTAAGTGCTTGCTCCTCTTTGTCTTGTTTGCTGATTTTATTCTCATGAACCAACAAGGAACTTTGCAATTCATCAATCATGAGTGAATCAATATCTTTGGATTCTTCAATGGAGCAAACAACAAAATTGAACTTTGTTGTCATTGATCTAAGAATCTTCTCAATAATGGTCACATCCTCCATCTTGTCTCCATGAATTCTCATTTTGTTGGCGATGATCATCGTTCTTCCAAAGAAATCTGTGACAGACTCATCCGACTTCATGCGTAAAGTCTCAAACTCACTCCGTAGGGCTTGAAGCTGCACCCGTCTTGCCCTAGCGTTCCCTTGAAATTTCTTCTTCATTGAGTCCCAAATCTGTTTGGAAGTTTCTTTGCTGAGAATCGTCTCCAAAGTTGCTCGATCTATGGCCTGAAACAAGTAGTTCTTGGCTTTAAGATCCTTGAGTTTCAGTGCCTCAAATTCTACCTTCTGCGCATCTGTTTGAACTGCTCCCTTCACAGGCTCTGTAAATCCGGAGTCAACGACTTGCCAATATTCTTTGGATCTCAAGAAATTCTCCATTAACATGCTTCAATGGTCGTAATGACCATCAAAACGAGGAATTGCAGCCTGCACAAAATTCTCATTGGAAGACGCCATCGATGATGTTTTCGCTCAAATCTCACTGTGTTTCACTCAGATTTTTTTCTAAATTAACCAGCTCTTGATACCACTGTTAACTTAGAGTACAGAGGCACCAAAAACTGCTGTTTTATTAATTGATGCGTTAACATAACAAGAATTACAAACTGCTTAATAAAGCTGTAAGCCACTAACAATATATTCTTAAAATTCAGCACCCACTATTAACTCAATCAAATATCCCTAAAGACTATGACAAACTCAAAACAAATCAATTACCAACATAAATAATATAATAAATTAATATTTCTAATATTAATATGTTAACATTGATAACTGAATCACTAAAACAGTAATTTAATCATATAAAACATCCATTTGTTATACATCGAAAAGAGATATCAACAAAGTTTATAATAAAAAATCAATTTATGATAAGCATGCAATGCAAGACATCATCCATTAACTGTTATGAAACAAAGAGACAGCTCATGCAAAAACATGTCAGATTACAACACTCAAAAGAATCCATATTTTACAACAATTCTTATATATTTTCGATACTTTTTCCTCTTCTTTCTCATAAACATCCAAACAAGAACAAAAGGAATATCAGATTCCTTTTTGCCCTTTGAGAGGTCCTGAAGCTAATACTCTCAGAACATATCTCTGTCTCTGTAGACTGTGGTCCCCACATACATGTTGTTTGTTGTGTCTGTGACATCGCCGCCGTGGCGTAAAGGCTTTCACAATTTCAATTTGCAGTGGTCACGGTATGAACCAACCACTACTTTTTATCATAAAAATTGTGAATAGTAGTATCGGTCTCGGCACCTTCCAATACAGTTTTATCGCAGGCGTTTTCATGGCAGCGGACTGCTACCGATTATGCAGAGGATTAGCTCCTGATGGCACACCTCTCTTGTCTTCCAACTCTGTGTTTCTACTTCCAGATACATTTTTATGAGATGAAGAACCAGAACTTGTGAAATTCAATAAACCACCAGCAATACAAAGAAACCCAGAATTGCAGAAGATTAGTAGTATAAAAAGTACATAAAAAGCACCCATTTCACTAGTTAGCATCACAGAATTTGAATCACTTACTATATTGTCTCTTAACCGTAACAAAAAAAATTAACACTGTTTTTACAACAGTTCCTATAACGCTGCAAACCTTTATATTCCTTGAATATGCTACTGAAACTCGGTTGTGATATTGTTGCAGTTATGATACCTTGCAAAAGACTTCAAAATCTTTTATATTGCGGTCGCAGTTGCAGATACGATTCTGCCGAGACTTCAAAATAAGGAGAAGGATGTTGTAATCTAAACTGAGTTGCTTTTGCTTATGAGTGATGATTTGACAAAAAAAACAAACTGTAGAAGAATTTTATAACACTAACAATAATGTCACTAGAGTAAATAGTGATATGTTTTTCTAACAAGTGTGACATTTGTAATATTTATTAGACTATAGTGATGGGCATCTTGGAAGTTGGTGGCAATTGTTTTGAGAAAGCATATGAATCACACGCTGGTGAGAGTTTGTCCAGCATGACAATATAGTTTTGAAACTTTTCTATTTGTTTTCTTCATTTTATGACAGTGTGATGTGTATAATATCATCACATGCACCTACTTTTTGTAACCACTTGAGTTTAATATTTTGTTTAATGGTAAATACAAACAATAGCTCCCATTAGAAAGTAACATTTTTGTTGAATAGCTGCCGGGAACACTGTGCCTTTGTGTCACCAATGGAGCTTATAATTAATTAAACTATTGAGTGCATGAAATTTATGTATTTTTTATTGGGAATGCTAATGAGTGCCTGAGGACATTGTTTAATATTTTCAAATAGTACTATATTATATGAAAATTCTGCATTCATAATATAGGACAATTGATGCCTCCTCTTTAATCCTTTTTTATTTTTAAACATAATTATATTAAAAATTATGTAAAAATATTAGTTAATTTGGTATTAAAATTAAAAAAACTTGGTTATTTAATAAAATTCCAAAAATGTATCATATATGCACCCATCATTCTTTTGTAACTTTTTTAATTTTAACATTTAATAAGAACTGATAACTGACATCACGGGGAGAGCTTGAAGGAGAAAATTCTCAACCGTAAAACAAACATTCTTTTAAGTAATTACCCATTTTAATGTTTTACCAAGAATCATATCCTCTATAATTGATTTGATTTGATTGTGTGTTATAAGTAATCTATAGAATGAGGCATTTATATTATAAGATTAAACATCCTACACATATATTCTTGGTTATATTTTAGGCCTACTAGCTAACTACTCCATTCATCTCATAATAGGTTTTCTTTAAGATTTTTATTATATTAATTTCGATAATAAAATAAGTGTTATTTATTAAAATAATCTTTTTAATAATAAAGTAGTGCAATCGTTACATAATTTAAAATATAATAGAATGGTAAGTTAGTAGAAAGAAATAATTAATATCATATTGATATTTTATAGGGACAAATAATTTGAGACAAATAAAAATTGAAAAGATGAGACGTATTGTGAAGCAGAAGGAGTAGAATTGTCAAAATGGGTTCCTCGGTTCTAAACAGACTGATCTTGACGGGTCTCAGGCAGCTGTGCCAAAAAAATCCTGTTGTAATATGGATTCGGAAATTACTACCCGAGTCCGACCTTAAGTAGATTTTGGGTTACCCGACCCTAAACGGGCTTTTTTTAATAATTTTTTTTTCATAATATTTATTATAAATGAAATTAAAAATTACATTATTTTAAACATAATACATTTTTATGCTCCTCCACAATAGAACTATCAGTCTCAAAGCCAGCATAGGCCTCGCAACAACTTGGAAAGAAGGAATGCTCTTCTTCATCCAGTTCTTATGTCGTACAATCAACTCTTTGCCACATCTGATTCAAAACTCATTGGTGGAGCTCAAGACTCTCAAGTCGTTGCCAGAGCCATACCCTCCTGGGTACGATCCCAATGTGCAATGTGGATATCATGGAGGATCCATGGGGCACTCAATTGAATATTGCAAAGTCTTCTAAGCCAAAGTGAAATAGTTGATTGATAAATGGTACATATCCTTTCCAGAAGAAAATTTGGTTGTACACGTCAACCTCTCATCTGTTTGAGCTCGAAGAATTCAAGGGTCATCTCCTAAAGCCAGTGGTCTAGATAGGAAGACATCCTCAGAGCTGGCAATCATGGGATCACTTTTATCATTTACATTGTATTTTCTTTCCTGTTAAGTGCTACTTGTGTTTAAATATTGTTGTTTTGAATGGTAATATTAATGAAGTGATCGTGCATTTTTTGAATTAATCATGTCGCATTCGCTCATTTTTCTCATTTATTAAAAAGCACATACACATACACCTCTTGTCCACTTTCTTTATCACTGTTGTTTTAGCAAAGATTGGAGGGAGGATGATGAAAATGGAATACCCATAATTGCTGCTGGTTTGCTTTTAGATAAAATCATGCTGATGATGTACATGCATTGTTTCAAATCCCCTAAAAACTGGAGAGATTAAGGAGATAGTCCCTCGTTAACCCCTCTGAGTCTGGAAGTAGGAGTTTTTTTCCATATGGAAAAACCCTCACATCTTAACCTGGGGCAGGGTAGTCATCAGTTAATTTGACCGGGTGTTTAAATTTCAAAAGGATTATGCATTTGAGAATCAATCACTTGTTATTCCTCACTCATCAAGAGATTAAAGGACGTGAAAACATAATGGTTATCCCTCACCGACCAAGAAATGAGGTAGTGATAACCCTTTCGGAGAAATCAAGACAACTAGTGTCACACAATTTGTTCAAAAAAAAAAAAGAATCAAAATGAAAAAAAAAAGGAAAAGCCCGCTAAGTCGAAAACTCGAAAATGAGTGACTTAGGCAAAAGTTAGGGAATCCCGCTGGAGTTCAAAATCGAAAAAATTCAAAAGAATCAGTTCAGAAAAAAATCATAGAAATCAAAAACAAAATAGAAAAAGCGAAAAAAGATTACAAAAGAAAAATCCTCGAGTAAGAACAAGTCGGGTGACTACATAACACCAAAGACAAGAGGGATGATTGTCATTCCGAAAACCTTGTGGGTTCCTTAACCATCGCTTCTACCATTCAATAACCTTTTGGAAGGTGATCGCTTGTGCCAAATTAGCTGAATGTAGGACTGGAGAACATCAAGGAGAAAGGATGGATAATAATCAAACTTTGAGCCTTTTATCGTTTGTTTCAATAACTGTGAACCATACCACGTTATAACCCTCAAAAGTCCTAATTGAAGCAGGATCTTATAATCTTCTTCTTGCTTTTATAATCTTCTTGTGTAACTGTGAACCATACCATGTTACAACCCTCAATAACTGTGAACCATACTACAACAAGGTTGCGTAACTGACTCCTACGAGATTTTATAATCTTCTTCTTGATTTCACTAGCTAAATTAGCATTGCGTTTGGACTAATGGTCCATTCGTTACACACATTATCACATCATTTTAATAATGACTGGTAGGGCTGGCAATGAACCAAACCAACTCGAAGATAGTTCGGAATTCGACTCGACAATTAAATCGTTGAACTAGGTTCATGAACCAAATGAGTTGAGTATGAGCGAAAAATTAAGTTCGTTAACTAAATGAGTTGAACTTGAACTATACATAGTTCGACTCGTTAGGTTCATGAGTCAACTCGATTACATATGAAAAGAATTATACTGTCTTTAAAATTAGGTTTAAATATTTACTTCAAATCTTAGACAAATTTAATCTTCAATTTAGTAGTTTTTGAATTAGACTCTCAAATGTATCTCTTGAAAGTTGTGTAGGTTTTGAATTAGTAGATTTCGAAGATAAAGTTAAATTTCAATATGATAACTTTTATTTTATTTTAATATTTTATTTAAAATATATTTATTTATTTAAAATGTAAAATATACTAAAAAATATATATATTTAAAAAAATAGTTTTTAAGTTCGTGAACCATGTGAGCTGAACCTAATGAGATGAACCTAACGAGTCGAACTGAACTGTTCGTGAACTTATAACGAGTCGAGTTTGAGCTTAAAAAAAAGTTCGTGTCAAACTCGAACTCGAACTCGAATTCGAACAATTCTTAACGAGTCGAGTCGAGCTGAGGTGAGTTCGACTCGACTCGACTCATTTCCAGCCCTAATGACTGGTTTTTCAAAATTTTCATGAGAATCACATTAAAATTATCATTCGTGAGTGAAAAAATTTCAATTGTAAGTCAGTAATTGACATTGAGGAAATTCCAATAAGGAGCAATTAAAGAGGATTGGATCATTCAGCAGTCTGGATCTGAATCAAGTGTACCTTGTAGTCTTTTGGATCTAGGGCATTGACATCCAGTGAGTATGGAATCAGTTAGTCCCTAAAGCATCAGTTGATTAGGGAGGATCAACCAAGAGTCAGTTGATCAGAGGAGAATCATCTCAAGACTCTACCAAACAGGAGAAGACCATCCAGAGTTTTTGTTGACTAAGGGTGAATCCCTCCAACGCCTAGTCAGAACGAGTTAAGTCGCTTCCACCAGGGTAGGTCACCTCAAGAGCTCACTAAGATCAGTTGTCCTCGAGAGCACAACAAAGTCGACCATTCCAAGAATGAATAATCGTGGGCAGCCCGTGTCAAAGTTCAGGGTATTGGGTTAAATCTTTCAAGGAAGCTATGAGACTTCTTTTCACAGAAATTTCTGCAAAGACACGCCAGAGTTGGGAAAATTACACTACATATGGGTAGGACCTCTATGTGCTTTCAAGCTATGCAAGCCATTTTTATTTCATCAGCAAATGTTGAGTCCAAGACGAGTGTCGAGGAATCATACCATCACCCCGTCAAGTACCCTTTTTCCTTCAAACAAGAAGCCTTGTTACGAAGACCTTCCTTCCTTTTTTGGAGACCTGCATAAATCATCCTCAAGCATAAAGCATTGCATTCTATCATTGGGCTTCATCTCACAACTTGGATATGACATCATAGGATCTTGTAACCCAACATCACTCAGCAACACAAAGTCCAGTTCTCATCTAGAAAACCATTTTAGAGTCCAGTTCTCGTCTGGCCAACCTTTTCGAGTCTAGTTCCCGTCTGGAAAACCTTTTCAAAGTCTAGTTCCCGTCTGACAAACCTTCAAGAAATACTAGTTCCCGTCTGGTAGATGGTATTCAAGTCCAGTTCTTGCTTGGTCAACGTTAGTTTTTAAACCAGTACCCGTCTATCACCCTTTCTTTAGCCTACTTTCAAAGTCAGTTCTCATCTGACAAACCAATAAAAAGTCAGTTTTTTTCTGACAACTTAATCTCCGTCCACTAGTTCTTGTCTGACATTCTACCTTTCCAAAATCAGTTCTCGTTTGGAAAATCATCTTAAGATACCAGTTCTCATCTGGTAGACAAATTTTAAACCAGTTCTCGTCTGGAAAGTCAATTTTAAATCAGTTCTCATCTGGTCACCATATCTTTGGCCTGTCTTTAACACTGGCTCCCGTCTGGTAAATTCCGTTTTGGAGTCCAGTCCTTGTCTGACAAACCACAAAATCAGTTCCCGTCTGATACAAAAGTAAGGAGCCAGTTCTCGTCAGACAACTTAACCTCTTGCCACCAGTTCTCGCCATGTAATATACCCTTTTAAACCAGTTATCGCCTGATAATTTATATCCAAAGCCCAACCATATTTGGCACAATTATAATCCTTAGGTCACATATCCTCATATGCCTAGCAGCCCGAACCTGCATCAGCATTTTGCATACATAAGCATCATTGCATTACAGCCTCAAACGTGTAGCATTTCCATTTAATATGCAGCATTATGCCATATTCAAACATATGCATCTGAAGCATAAGCCAATTTGATACCCTCATTTCCAAACCTTTCCCCAGCAGAAAGTGATGTAATTCAGGAGAAAGCGTTTAACTTTTTCCCCAAGCAGTAGACTCGTTAATCTTACTCTCATTTCCTTCCGGAGGAATTATCTTGGGTCTTCCCCTACGAGTGTATTTGTCTAGGAATTCTCGTTTCCTTAGCAAAGTCATATTATATTTAGATCCTATGTCCATTGATTCTACTTCTAATTAACTCTTTTTGGTTCACGACCGTCTCTTTGTTGTAAGTCCGCCTTTGATCATGCTCTTTACAAAATCTGGTTTCCGACCAACCCCCATTTGGTTTCTGACCAACCATTTGACAAAGCCCAGTTCTCGTCTAGTAGTCAGTTCCCATCTGACCCTTCTTTACAAAGCCCATTTCTTGCAAAGTAGTCAGTTCTCGTCTGACAGACTTTTTTTCAGAACCCAACTCTTGCATGGTAGTCAGTTCTCGTCTGGCAAACTTTTCCGAGACCAAGTTCTCACCTGGTAGCCAGTTCTCGTCTGGAAGAATTTTTTCAGAACCTAATTCTCGTCCGGTAGTCAGTTCCCGTCTGACATGTCTTATTCAAATCCAGTTCTTGTATGGAAGACTTTTTTTAGAGCCCAGTTCTCTTTTGGTAGTCAGTTCTCGTCTAACCTGTCTCATTCAAATCTAGTTCTCGTTTGGCATATCTTTGTGAAGTACAGTTCTTGTCTAGAAAACCTTTTTTCAAAAAAATCAATTCTCGCTTGGTAGTCAGTTCTCGTCTAACCTGCCTTTATAAAATTCAGTTTCGGACTGGTATCCAATTGTTCTTTGTTACTCCCCACAGTTTGCAAATTTTCGTGTTCCTTTTGTATTCAATCACCTTACACCTCGAACATTTAAAAGTCGTTGCTATCATGACATTGGTTCTTAGGACATGAGATTAAGTTGTTTCTAAGGCTCAAGGTTTTCTTTTATTGTAAGATTTTAAGCAATAAGCATCAGAAGCTTCAGTAGTTATTTTGTTCAGCAATCGGATACCGAATTTTATTTTTCAACTGGTTATTTCGAGCACAAGAGAATATTCACGACGTATTTCAGGCATTATACAGGTGCAATATCAAATGACATGTTTCAGAGGTCAAAGTATGCTCAGATAAAGTGGAAACCAGAGATTCTCCAAGTTTCCTTCTTATGGCGCCAAATTTGAAATTTTGAATGTGGTAATCGATTACCACAATCAGGTTAATCGATTACCCTAAGCGAAATTTTCCCAGATTGTTCATTTTTCAGCACTGCAGCACTTAGTTTGCATTTTGGTCATGTGATTTCCATGTGCATCAGTAGAAGGATCTAGAGTTGGTTCAAAACTTAATTCATTTTCACAAATTAATTCAAATTCCTTCCAATTTTCAAACATTTCCATTCCTAATTCCACTCCTAGTTTCCATTCTAAACACTAACCCACACTCCAAACCACATTTTAATTCCTAACCTAGGGATTATTTAAACAAATTCACTTCAAACCTCTCATAAATCTCACTCATTTTATGAATTTTCTACATCTCTCATCTTTATTCTCTCAACTTTTCTCTCATTCCAAAACTCACAAAAGCTCCATATCCAAAAGCTTCACAAATCACACATTGCAATTGTGAATTCTTAAGCTAAACCTTAATTGCATCATCATCCTTAGTTTAATTCTGGTTTTGGAATTCGCTTGGATCTTGAATTAAGTAATTGGAATCACTTTTGGAAGAACTTTTGCTTATTTGTGGATTATTGTTTGGATCTTCAAGTTTTATTGCTAGAGTTTCATAGATCCTTGGATTTATTGCTTGGATTTATTAATTGCAGCTTAACAACACTCATCAAAGCAAATCTCAGCTTTGTTGGTTGGTAAATCCTAGATCTAATTCTATTTTCTGTTGATGAACGTTTATGATTGTTGCATTGTATTCTTGGTGTGTTGATGTGTTGCATGTTCGTTTGCATGATGATGGTTGTTGTTTCTTGATGACTATCTTGATGTATTTGCACCACATGCTTATGTTTGTTTCCGTTTCCCTGAACGGGTGATTATTTGAATTGATTAATCGGTGTTGAATGCATGATGTTCTCACTGAATGTTTAATTGTGCATCGAACTTGTTTTATGCTTGATTGGTAATGCATGTTCAAGATTGATCATTACCATGTCATATGCTCTCGTTGCAATATTCATGTATGCATGTTGTTTGAACCTTTCACACCTGTTATTCTGGATTGTAACATGTTGTTAATTATGCATACATTCTGCCTGCCACTTCTTACACCTGTTATGTGCTGAAACAGGAGCTGTTAAATGTTGTTGTACTTACTTGTTGGGTATCTATTGTTGTTCTGAAGTTGAAGCATTATCGTAGATGCTGTTTTTATTTTGTTTTCTATGTTTTGGTTTGTTCTTGCATGCTCTTTTAAGGCCTGCTAGTCCAACTTAATTTTTGATTAAGCTTGGAGCAGGATAGATATTAGGAGTCAATCCATGCATGATAAAATTAGGTTAGTCCCTTTTAATCTCAACCTTAGGTCCATTTTTGCATGCTAACATTAGGATATAATTTCCTCTCGGATCCTGACTTTAGGGTCATTTTGTATGACAACGTTAGGACTGAGTTTCCCCTTAGACCTTCTGCGCGTCTTTCTTTTCTTCTCTCTTAAAACAAAATAAAAAATACTTAATAAATATGATGTGCATTGTGCGCCATGAGCCTTAAGCACATGAGAAAAGATGAGCGGATGCATTTCTAACCTCATCTTAGGGTGCTTTACACACGAGACGTTTGGATTGTTAGTGCGAAGTATCCGATCCTATGTCATAGACTTTAGTGTGATGCATATTCCACATAAAGTCAATTCAGTTCTCTTAAACTCACAAGTAAATTCAAATGATTTTCATCCTTTGGAATCGTTTGTCAAATCATTTTCAGAAAGAGTACGTTATTTTTCCGTTCTACCACAAACAGACATTGACCCTAACTGCTGGAATGAGAACTTAACGTCACTCATAAAAAAAACATGTATTGACTCGTACGTAGAACTAATACTGCTCTGATTTCTCATACTAGATGAGGATACATAGGCACAAGACGATGATGTCTTGACGAGCAACCTTTCCCTACCACCCGTATTTTTCTGAACTACGTTGACTCTGACTTTCCTATTGCACAAGGGAATACATAGGCATAGGACGACGATGTCCTATCGAGTCTCTTTTTTCTTTTTTCGATCTCATTTCCATTTAGCAGTAGGCTTTAGATAACACACCCTTTGATTAGACAATAAGCATGGATTCCGTTGAGTACAACGGACGCGAGGGGTGATAATACATTTCTCTCGCGTAATCGACTCCTGAATCCAGAATTTGGTTGCGATGACCATGTCTTCTCCCTTCTTTGAGGTTTTCTTTGATAGTTTCCTTTCCCTTCATTGGGATAAATAAAGTTCGGTTGTGACTCTTCTGTTTTTCCACCAGGTGTTTTTCGTAGTTGCGACAGTAGGCGCATGCGAGGACGATATAGCTGAACCACTATACATCTTGGTGTACTCTCTCTCTCTCTCTATATATATATATATATATATATATATATATATATATATATATATATATATATATATATATATATATATATATATATATATATATATATATATATTTCTCTTTCTGTATGTGTATCGCATTTTAATTTTTGTAGGCTATTGCATATCTAGGTAGTTTTTTTTAGTTTAGGTTATTGTTAATTCTTGTTGGTAATGATTTGTTGCATAAGTGTATGTTTTCTTAGAATCATAACCTATTTGTGTTTTAGTCTTGATTAAATATTATAAGCGGTGGGGTTAGAATCCTGTAGAAATTGAACTTTGTAAAGAACACATCTCATGTAATTTACGAATTTCCAATTCATCATAGCTTATAAATATTTGGATATTGTCTCTAATCAATCTAAGATAGTTTTTAATTATGTAATTGTATCCATGATTAATTTCCTATTCAAGAACAGTCTCTCTATTTTATGCTATAAGACTTCCACATCAAAAACTCTGATTTTTCATTTTGAAAATCGGTCAAATTTTTCAAAAGGTTATATTCACCCCCTAGACCGTGTCTCTACTCCATATTCTCACCCAGCAATAATAAAGCTAATAAGAAGCCGCTCATTGCCATGCCTTGTGATCGGCGACCACTCCCCGCATTCATCAGCCTCGAATGTTACATGAGGAGTGGAGGATTGGGGGAAGGAGGTATAGGAGGTTTAGTGGTTGTAAGATTAGGAAGTGGTTCAAGATCGGGTTCATTGTTGTAAAGGGTAGGATTTGGAGACGGGTTAGTTATATTGTTTATAGAGTATAAAGGAAACATAGTTTAATAGAATATAACATTTCAAGAAATGAGAAACTCATGTGAAAGTAAATCATATAAAAGATATCCCTTTGTACCATTTCTAAATCCTAAAAAATAGTTTTCCTAACACAATTATCAAACTTAGTTCTATTAGCAAGAAGAGTAAAGGCTTGCGAGAAAACCAAAACTTTTAAGATGTAAAAAATTAGGATATTTATTATATAAAAGGTGAAAAGGAGATTTATTATGCAATAAAGGAGAAGGAATTATGTTGATTAAATGCACATCATGTTGTATTGAAAAGATCTAAAAAAAATTAGGATGTTTTGATTGAAAGGAAAGAGCATGAGTCACATTCAAAATGTGTTGGTGTTTCCTTTCAAACAAATTATTCTACTATGGGAATTCAACACTTGAACGTCGGTAAAGAATGCCTTTGGAGTTGAAAAAATCTTCCATTTAGAATCCAGACCCATTGTCACATAGGTATTTTAAGGATGTAGAAAATTGATTTTCAATGAAAGGAATGAAAGTACAAAGATGTTTACAAGTTCCACTTTTTAATTTCATTAAACGGACCCAGGTAAATCGACTATAATCATCGAAAAGGGTCAAAAAAATACTTATGCCCATCAATGGAGGGGATAGAATAGGGTCCTCGAAAATCATCATGGACTAGATCAAACATAGGAGCAGAAGTACTAGTACTAACAAGGTAAGACAAAGCTTTTGTTTAGAAAAATGACAGACATCACAAGGGCCAATTTCATTAAAGGGAATAAAGGGAAATTAAATAGAAATGCATATGTACGCAGATTCAAAAACATGCCTTAACATAAGGTGCCACAAGTTGGCATTATCATCTAAAATAGAGATAGTATGATTAGTAAGAGAAGGAAAATGTTTATAGGGTGGAGTTTGAGCATGAAAGACATAAACATATCCATATCTCTTAGCTAAACCAATCATTTTCTAGGACGAATTCTGCAAAATCAAACACTTATCAATATGAAAACTTAAAAAACAATTAGAAGCAGAAGTCAATTGAGTAATAAAACTTAAATTAATACTGAAAGATGGAACGTAATAGACATTAGTAAGTGTAACATAATCAGAAAGAATCATTTGTATTCAAACTCTTCCACCAAATCTCTCCCATTTTCATCAATTTCTCTTATTTTCCTTCCATAACCCCAACTCATCATATCTCATCGAAAATCCAAAGTTCTCTCTTGCTTGTAGTCTATCTTTGATTCTTTATGTAGTGTTGTATTTGTCCATCCTGTTTGCATGTGTGGGTACTCAAGAATCTCTCATACTCACTCATTCCACATTCAATCATTTCATCAAACACTTGGTGTGCACATATCATTTCAACATTTTCATGGATTTTAAGTCCAAGATTATAGCTAAAGGTAAAACAAGGCAACCACTTCAACAATTTCCACTGACAACCAATTCACCCTGGTCTCCAAGAAGTATGCCAAGGATTTTGAGCTTAAGTTTAAGACTCATCTTGTTCTGAAGTAATACATATGGAAGGTTGCTACAGTTAGCGGCTTATACTTGTCAGATGTTGTCAAGTTTGTAAAACATCAAGAGATTGATTACTTCTTACAAATGGCTCAAGATTACAACAAAGATCTCATTCGAGTATTTTACTTAGGGCATCATGATATGGAAGGATCTTGCTTCAAGTTCTCAATAGGTAACAAAGTGTATCATTTTACTAATGACTTGTGGAATACTTTGTTTGGTGTTACTGTGAAAGACGCTGATGAGGATGACGAGGTTGATCCATTGGTTATTAATGTTAAAACTCATATGAGTTTTGAGTGGGATCTTCACTTGAATGAGATACTCAAAGCACCTCTAGCAACTAAATGTTATGATCCTTTATCTATTGGTTAGGTGAAAATGGTGCCTTGAATTCTGCTGTGGATTGTTTCTCATATCTTACGCCCAAAGAATAGTGGATTTTCTAGAGTTGATTTTGAAGAAATACATTTATTATACATATTGTTGCACAAGGTTAAGATTAGTTGGCCTTACTATTTTGTGGCTCGTATATTTTCTGTCAGAAAATGTAACAAAGGAACATCACTTTGCTACCCTTCCATTATTTCTAAGATTCTAAATTACTTCAACATTGGGATGTTGAATATCATCTACAAATCACCTGGTTTTTCTCAAGAATTCTCTCAACGTGCCTTGATCAACATGAATTACTTTTAGTACTTCAAACGTCGTGCATAAGAACGACAAGAAAATCTATAACTTTGATGATCCAAGTGTTGTTGATGAAGATGAAGAAAAATATATGGATGATGAGCAACCTTTGGAGAATCCTCATAATGCCCATGATGGAGACACTACAATGCAAGATGCTCATCACGGAGTTGGTCATAGTGTTGGTTTTAATGTTAGTCCTATTGATGCTTCCTCTATAGTGACCATGCTTCATAACATGTAGATGAAGAAACATGAGAGGTATGTTGAGGATTGAAGACGGAGAGAAACCTATGAAGCTAGACAGGTGGAGCATTTTCGTCTGATGTAGGAACATATGGCTAGTAATGATGCTGATTCCCAGTCTTTTGCTGCATATATAACTGATAGTCTCTTGTTCATATGGAATAGTGTAAATGAAATTCATGTTGCTGCTATAGAAAGGATTAATCACATGATTGTGGCTCAAGAAGCGAACGTTGGTCATTATGATTACTTTTACCGTGAGATATGTGAGGTTGCATCCTTGGAAGAAAGACTGAGACCAATGTCGGGAGTCCATGGAAGGCGTTGAACTGTCTTTATGTTATATTGTGAGTTATGTGTTTAGATTCTTGGTGTGTTTTGTCTTTTGAGTCTTATTTGCAGTTTTCATGCATTCTCGTGTTTTTTTGTTTGGTGTTTGCTTGTTTGTTTTGTGTGAACAATATTTCTATTATATTTGGCTGGTTGTACTATGTATTTAACTCGGTGAAATATGAATGTTGTTGTGTTTATTAAGTTTGTGTGCGTTTACATATGTTATATGTGAATACACTACCTATCTTTGCAATTGCCTCTGTGTAAGTATATTGAATATGACAATGTGTATCTACGTGATACTCCTAAAGGATTGCTTTTCTCTTTTTGATGTTGTCAAAGGGGAAGAAGAATATGAAGGAAATAGTGAAGAATATGAAGGATATAATGCACATGCTCAGGGGGAGATATTCATTGTAATGGAGAAAAACACATCATAAATTTTGAGTTTAGCCATCATAAAAAAGGGGGAGTATGTGAGTGCATTCTTCCATACAATCATATTTTAAATGATGTAAAAACTAGGAGCAATTTAGCATTTTTCTATATTAGACGTATCAACCTAATCTTAGATATGATTATATTAGCATTAGGATGCATACACACATGTTTGAAAATGATTGGAAGTGACCTAAGAAAGGACCATGCTTCAAAAATTGAGTTATAGTGTGAAACCTACTTCACATGTCGACACATACGTGTTTAGGTCGACCTATAAAATCTTTTGCTTTAGTATAGGTCGACATAAAACATGTAAAGGTCAACACTCACACCTTAATAATGAAGGTTGTAGCTTTTTTCCAACAGGTCACCTGAAATAGGCCGACCTAAGACCTTTACTGGTCAGAATATCTCATTCATAGGTAGACCTATAATGTACAAATTTTGAAAATTTATTTTTCCCTTAATTTCTTCATTCATGTTTTTTGATCCATACCACATTTACATATATATACTCAAGAATGCACTTTATTATAGCAAGGTACTAGTGTAAAATCTAAACAAAAACAAAATTACAAAGTAAACCCATCATCTTCAACCTCTCTTATATGCATACACATAATCAAACTACACATAATCATTTTTTGATTGGGTGGCCATCTAAATTTGGGTTAATATGTCCAATTAGGTTGGTGTAACCGAGAATATTGGGTTGGGTTCTTTGTGTGTTTCAAATAATAAAATCAAGTGTGGGTTTTCCTTCAAGATCATTGAGGATTTGAAGTTTTTGGACAAGATCACACAAATACAGATTTGATCGAGTGAAGAGGCCTTTGGACAAGGTAGGTGGTACCTTGCAAGGGAGTAGCATGAAACATTGGATCGTGTTCTTGAATCTTGGGTTCAATAAGTTCGTGCTAGGGATTAATCCGACTGAGCGAAAACCTTAAAGGGGATGAGGTCTTGAAAGTTAGTAACATAAACATGGAGATTGTAGCAGCATTGTTGGACTAAGTTGCATGATCTTGAAGACATGTATATTTTCTAGGAGTAAGCTGTCGAAAATGGTTATCTTTAGCTATTTTTTGTATGTGTGTGTGTGTGTGTGTGTGTGTGTGTATATATATATATATATATATATATATATATATATATATATATATATATATATATATATATATATATATATATATATATATATATATATATATATATATATATATATATATATATATATATATATATATATATATATATATATATATATATATATATATATATATATATATATATATATATATATATATATATATATATATATATATATATATATATATATATATATATATATATATATATATATATATATATATATATATATATATATATATATATATATATATATATATATATATATATATATATATATATATATATATATATATATATATATATATATATATATATATATATATATATATATATATATATATATATATCAGATTCATATATTATAATCAAGGTCGCAAAATTCATATACTTTTTCTATAGTACTGGAGTACCCGAGTCAAAGAGCGAAATAGTTTGTGAGTATGTATCCTTTTTCTTTATTTGTCTTTATGTTTTCTTAATTGAAACACCTTTTTCCAGTCTTGTCATTTACTATTCTTGTCATTTATTATGTTTTGTTTAATGTTATTTATTGCATTTAACTTTTGTTTAATTCAAGTTTTTGCATCTATAAAGTTTGTCTTCACTTTGTCTGTATACAGACATTTACAGTCACTTCACACACATACTTTCTTGTGCACGCGTTTTGCACAAATTGCTTCTGAAATTTTTCGAGTTAATCTCACAAACTATTTAAACTTGTGATTGTTTGTTAAAAACACCTACGAATAGAGATACCACCAACGAATCTACGGTCGAGCATATTGCTCGATATCAATCAGAGGCAGAGGACTTAGCCAATAACGAAAATTTGAATATAAAATATTCCCCCATTAAGTTGATCAAAAATACCTTCACATGGTTCACCACCCTTCCCCCACACTCCATACATAAATAGAGTCAACTAGATATGACTTTTCATGAACAATTTTACATGGGTCATCTGTAACAGCCCAATTTTCAATAATTATTTAATTGTACTAATTAATTGGTTTATGTGATTTATTGGATTTAACTGATTTATTCTATTTGGTAGAATAATGTGGATTTACTAAATATTCCTTAATTAATGATAAGATGAGATATTTTGTGAGAAATGAATTGGTAAATATTTTGAGAGAGGAATTATGATGGAAGGAAAAATGATAGAAAGAGATATAAAATAAAAGTAGAGAGAAAGGAAAGGGAATGGAAAAAAATAAAAGAAAGAAGAGTGGAAAGAAAGAGGAAGAAGAGAAAATAGGGAAAAAAAGGGAAAAGCTTAGAATCATCAAGAACGACTTCTAGCTTCCGATTAATCAAGTTAAGGGTGTGAAATATCATTATCTTGACAATGTATATAATTATGTATGGATGGTATGGATTGTTTGAATGTTTTTTCCATTTTCCATTTTAGGGCAGAAATGAGTTTAATCGGTAGAATCGATGTTTTAACGGTTTAAATCTAGAATAAATTGTGTAGTTTAGTCGAAGGATGTTAGACTAAGACTATTGGAACTGGTTTGGTGGGAAATCGGTTGATTTTGTGAGCTTCTGATGAATTTTGGACAGTGAGGGTTTTGAACATCGTAGACACTCGCTAGCACCTTCGCTAGGAGAGCAGGTCGCGAATGTTCGCTGCAGCGAGCTGGTAACAAATGGTCCCACACTTGGGCAGAATGGAGATGACCCTCTTCGCTGGTAGCGAGCGAGGTAGCAAGTTGTTCGTTAGGACCTCACTAGAGCGAGTAGGTAGCGAAGCATTCCAGTAGTTTCTGTTTGTCTTCGCGAGCTTGTTCTCTAAGCGAACAAGTAGTGAATGTTCGCTAGGGACTCGCTAGGAGAGCAAGCTAGTGAGCATGACATCATTTTCATTTCTTTGTGATTCCATCCAATGTTGATTGTTTGGTTCAATTGTGTTCAATCTTGATCTGAAATGATAAATTGTGTGTTGTTATATACATGTTATGGGTAGTCGTATGGCGTGAATCCTAGATTGTGGAATCGATTGTGAAATGTGGCCTTTTGGCATGTGTAATGCATGGTTTTAATGATTAAAAATGCATGACGATTTGTGATGGAGTTCGTTGTCGTTGGCACGACATTGTGAATGCATGAGAACATATCGTGAATATGTGTGCATTGCTTGATAAATATGGTGATGGTATTAATTGTGAATGCATATTGTTTGTATGCGATTGTATGTGAAGAATGCATGAGAATATATTGTGGGTATATGTGCATTGTTTTGTAAAGGTGATGATGATGTTGGGAGTATGAATACTTTGATGAAATGTGTGGTGTGTGTAATCATGATATAATTCTTGTGTGATGAATTATTTAATAATGCATGAGATTAAAATGCAAGCACGTTCTTAGTGCATTTGGTTGTTGGTTTGGTACGCACTAGGGTAGAATGGCTAATGATGTCGTTCCTAGTGGGAAACTCATTGGGGTAGAATGACTAGAAGTTGTTCCTAATGAGGTATGAGTGTTGGTACGCACTAGGGTAGAATGGCTAATGATGTCGTTCCTAGTGCAAAACTCATTAGGGTAGAATGAGTAGAAGTCGTTCCTAATGAGGTATGAGTGTTGGTACGCACTAGGGTAGAATGGCTAATGATGTCGTTCCTAGTGGGAAACTCATTGGGGTAGAATGACTAGAAGTCGTTCCTAATGAGGTATGAGTGTTGGTACGCACTAGGGTAGAATGTATAATGATGTCGTTCCTAGTGGAAAACTCATTGGGGTAGAATGACTAGAAGTCGTTCCTGATGAGGTATGAGTGTTGGTATGCACTAGGGTAGAATGGCTAATGATGTCGTTCCTAGTGGGAAACTCATCGGGGTAGAATGACTAGAAGTCGTTCCTAATGAGGTATGAATGTTGGTACGCACTAGGGTAGAATGACTAATGATGTCGTTCCTAGTGGGAGACTCATTGGGGTAGAATGACTAGTATGTCGTTCCTAATAAGGTATAAATGATATAGTCGTACTCACTAGGGTAGAATGATAAGATATCGTTCCTAGTGGAGTAATCACTGCGGTAGAATGATAAGATATCATTTCTAGTGGAGTAATCACTGGGGTAGAATGACTATGTGTCGTTCCTAGTGAAATGATCACCAGGGTAGAATGACCGAGATGTTGTTCCTGGTGGTGTACAAGTGATGTACCCATAACCTCAAATGGAGATTGATGAGAATTTGCGGGTTTATATGAGTCACACGGCATAACTATGATTGTGGTATGAAAGTATGCATGTGTGCAATTGTGTATGACTTGTGGAATTGAGAGTTGTGAATAAACACGATTGTATATGTTTATATGAATTGTGGTGAATTAAACATAATGTGTATGTATATGTGGATTGAGTGAAACTGTGCACGTGTGCATGATGAATATGCTTGGCCATTATCTATATTTGTTTATATATATATATATATATATATATATATATATATATATATATATATATATATATATATATATATATATATTGTGATGTATATGATGAGTTATGATAAATTGTGGTGAGAAAAATGTGGAATATGTGTATTCTATGCTTGTGTATACATATCTGATTATATGCATTGTTATTATGATAATATTTCTCACCCTTCTACTGGAATGATGTCCTATCTGGCATCGTGCAGGTATCAAGAGTAGAGCTGCTTGTAGTTGCGAAGTCGCTATTGGTATAGTTGTTTAGTAATTTAATTATGTTAGGTCGAGTCATGCTCTGGTTATGTAACACTAGGATCATTTGGTTTATGTTTTAGAGATACTTTATGTACTCTACCCTATGTTTTTGTATTCATTGGAATATTATGATGTTGGTCTTAATGCCTAAGTAATGTTGATTTATGTGATGAACACGAATATTATGTTAAGAGAATTATGTTATAAAATGAATCTGCTGCTACATGCAAAGTGAAATTGTGAGAAGCATGATTATTTATTATAAGTGTTAATGAGAAGCATGACAGGTGGTTTTGATGTTTTGAAAGTGATGTGTGACGCCCTTTTGTATATGCATGAGAATTTATTCTGATTATTCATATATTTTCCGTGGGGTTTAGAAGGGTGTTACATTAGTTGTATCAGAGCAAGTCGGTCCATCCGGCCAAGTTGTTTAATGTTGTTTATACCCTGTATGCGACATGTGTGTGAAAACATTGTCGGTACACGTTTGTTTTTCTAACCTTTGTCTGCAGGAAGTGAAAATGATGCAAGTGGGGGAGAAACTTGTGCTTCTCCAGGATGCTGCAAGTGTGGAGTTGTAGCTCGGTGTGTGGTTGAGTGCTCTTATAGGTTGGTAAAGATGGTTTATACCCTATCATGATTTCCGGATGTCTATTGACAAATTGAGGAACCGATCACCCTTAATCTCTTGTTGGTAGTAGTTGGGATTGTGTTGGATGGGATATATGTATCTTGCAAGCTTAGATGGCGTGATGCAGTGAATTGTCCTGAGTTAAGCTAAGTGCTTTTGAATTGTTTTGATAAGTCGGTGCAGGACAGTGTTGAGATGTTTAATTTTGATGGGAATTTTGGAGTGTTAATGAAAGTGGAAGTTGGCGGTTTGCGGATTAATTGTGGTTGTCTGGAGGTTATCCTAACAAGATAGTGATACACAGCCAGGGCGTAAAGTGGAGATGTGATTGACTTGATTATGGGAACTGGTCCGATATTGAGAGCTCCATATTATATATCTATTTGGATAGTCAAGGAATTAAATTAATTGAGTAGTTTTGAGACTAGTGTTTGGTATGTGTACTACGGCAACAGATTGTGAGGTTGAGTATGTAAAGGGTGGATAGTGACTTCTGGTGATTATTAAAAGAAGTAAGATGTGGAATACAATATTGGTATAATTAGATTTTTAAACATTTCAAGAGTTGAAGAGTCAACTTGAAGATCTACTTGAGAAGAGGTTTATTCGTCCGAGTGTGTCGTCGTAGGGTGCACCAGTTTTGTTGGTTAAGAAGAAAGAAAGTTCTATCAGACTTTGTATGGACTACAGACGATTGAATAAGATGACTATCAAGAATAAGTATCCACTTCTGAGGGTTGATAATTTGATGGATCAGTTGATTGGTGCGAGTGTCTTTAGTAAGATAGATATGAGATCTGGGTATCATCAGATTCGTGTGAAGGCTGAGGATATTCAGAAGACTGCTTTTAGAATGAGGTATGGGCAAGTTGTGGTTGTGTTAACCGATGATATTTTGATATATTCGAAGAGTATAGAGGATCGTGTTGGGCATCGGGAACTTGAGTTATCAGTGTTGGAGAGGAAGCAATTATATGCCACTGTAGAAGGAAGTTCAAAGAGTTTTGGGAGAGCTGTCAACAACTCGTGTGTTGATTTTTGCCAAATCCGACAGAACTGCTCGTTGTGTTTTGTGATGTTTGGTTGATGTGATTGAGATGGTTGGTGACCTTACGAGCTTAAGGTATTTTTTTGATTTGAAAGAGTTGAATATGAGGCAGGAGAAATAATTGGAAATCTTTGTATATGCCGATGATGATGGAAATGAAGTTAAAACTGATTAAGCAAATTCGGGATATGAGTTTGGCCTGTGAAGAGACTTCCTATGGAGTTGAGCTTTGTATGTTGAGACCGACTATTGGTATTCTTGATGAAATGCGAGGAGGTCGAAATTCTAATTTGAGTTAATAGATTGATTGAATTTTATGAATTAAAGTCGAAGAGCTTATTTTCGGATTGATGGGAATGACACCATGAGATGTCGTGGTAGAGGTTGTGTTCCAAATAGTGTGGGTTGGATGAGAGTATTCGGGAAGAAGGGCATTGAAGTAGATGGAATATCCATCCAGGTGCTATGAAGATGTGACCGAATTTGAGGAAATTGTTTTGGTGGCCATAAATAGAGAGAGAAGTGGTTGAGGCCGTATATGCTGATTAGACTTGTTGAAAGTCGAAGTTTGAACGTCAGAGACCGTTGGGCCTTATGCAACTATTGAATATTTCTGAATGGGATGGGATAGTATTTTCCATGAATTTTGTGACGGGTTTTCCAAAGAATTTGGAGGGATATGATTCGATTTGGGTGGTTATGAATGGATTGACAAGATTAACTCATTTCTTACCAATGGGGGTGAATCAGTCTATGCTGAAGCTAGCTGAGATGTGTATCGATGAAGTTGTGAAGTTGTATGAGATGCCGTCGAGTATTGTGTCATATGGGAATCTGAGTTCTTCATTGAGATTTTGGGAGAGTTTTGCAGACGCTTTGAATGTCATGTTGAAGTTGGATTCTTTCTAGCATCCGTGGAAGGATGGACGGACAAAGAGAATTATTCAGTCAGTAGAGGATTTGTTGAGAGCTTATGTGTTGGATCAAGATGGATCAGGGGGTAGTTAATTATCATTGATTGAATTCCATACGATAACTGCTATCATTCTGGTATATGAATGGAATCGTATGAAGTTTTGTATGGTAGGAGGTGTAGGACTCTTTTGTGTTGATGTGTGTCCGGCGAGAGTGTTGTACTCGGACTTGAGATTGTGTAAGAGACGACTGAAAAGATCAAAAGGATCCAAGAAAAGACGTGTTTTGAGAGTTACGACAGTAACTGGTGTTGGTAGAGCTTGAGGTCTCGGAAGCACCCACTGTGTTTTGTTGATCTGTATCAGAGTGGCGCAGCGGAAGCGTAGGAAAAATAGCATGTTAGACTGTTCTACCGCTGTCGCTTGTGGGAATTGCATGATGTGTTCATATGTCTAAGCTGAGAAGGTACATTGATTCAGATGGATGGTGTACAAGTGAAAGAATAATTTGACTGATGAGGCATTGCTAGTTCAGGTTGCTGAACGAGAAGCAACTTTGAGGTAAAGGGATTCCTTGGTGGAGGTAATTTGGGAGATTAGGATGCGAGAGTCGTATCCAGAGTTGTTTGAATCAGGTAACATTTTCGAGGATGAAAATTTCTAAAGTGGGGGAGGGTTGTAACAGCCCAATTTTTAATAATTGATTAATTATACTAATTAATTGGTTTATGTGATTTATTGGATTTAACTGATTTATTCTATTTGGTAGAATAATGTGGATTTACTAAATATTCCCTGATTAATGATAAGATGAGATATTTTGTGAGAAATGAATTGGTAAATATTTTGAGAGAGGAATTATGATGAAAGGAAAAATGATAGAAAGAGATATAAAAGAAAAGTAGAGAGAAAGGAAAGGGAATGGAAAAACATAAGAGAAAGAAGAGTGAAAAGAAATAGGAAGAAGAGAAAAGAGGAAGAAAAAAAAAGGGAAAAGCTTGGAATCATCAAGAACGACTTATAGCTTCGGATTAATCAAGGTAAGGGTGTGAAATATCATTATCTTGACAATGTATATGATTATGTATGGATGGTGTGGATTGTTTGGATGTTTTCTCCATTTTCCATTTTAGGGCAGAAATGAGTTTAATCGGTAGAATCGATGTTTTAACGGTTTAAATCGAGAATAAGTTGTGTAGTTTAGTCGAAGGATGTTAGACTAAAACTATTGGAACTGGTTTGGTGGGAATCGGTTGATTTTGTGAGCTTCTGATGAATTTTGGACAGTGAGGGTTTTAAACATCGCAGACACTCGCTAGCACCTTCGCTAGGCGAGCAGATCACGAATGTTAGCTGCAGCGAGCTGGTAGCGAATGGTCTCAGACTTGGGCAGAATGGAGATGACCCTCTTCGCTGGTAGCGAGCAAGGTAGCGAGTTGTTCGCTAGGACCTCGCTAGAGCGAGTAGGTAGCGAAGCATTCCAGTAGCTTTTGTTTGTCTTCGCGAGCTTGTTCACTAAGTGAACAAGTAGCGAATGTTCGCTAGGGACTCGCTAGGCGAGCAAGCTAGCGAACGTGACAACATTTTCATTTCTTTGTGATTCTATCCAATATTGATTGTTTGGTTTGATTGTGTTCAATCTTGATCTGAAATGAGAAATTGTGTGATGTTATATACATGTTGTGGGTAGCGTATGGCGTGAATCCTAGATTGTGGAATCGATTGTGAAATTTGGCCTTTTGGCATGTGTAATGCATGGTTTTAATGATTAAAAATGCATGATGATTTGTGATTGAGTTCGTTGTCATTGGCGCGATATTGTGAATGCATGAGAACATATTGTGAATATGTGTGTATTGCTTGATAAATGTGGTGATGGTATTAATTGCGAATTTCTATTGTTTGCATGCGATTGTATGTGAAGAATGCATGAGAATATATTGTAGGTATATGTGCAATGTTTGGTAAAGGTGATGATGATGTTGGGAGTATGAATACTTTGATGAAATGTGTGGTGTGTGTAATCATGATATAATTCTTGTGTGATGAATTATTTGATAATGCATGAGATTAAGATGCAAGCACGATGTTAAGTGCATTGGTTGTTAGTTTGGTACACACTAGGGTAGAATGACTAATGATGTCGTTCCTAGTGGGAAAATCATTGGCGTAGAATGACTAAAGTCATTCCTTATGAGGTATGAGTGTTGGTACGCACGAGAGTAGAATGGCTAATGATGTCGTTCCTAGTGGGAAACTCATTAGGGTAGAATGACTAGAAGTCGTTCCTAATGAGGTATGAGTGTTGGTACGCACTATGGTAGAATGACTAATGATGTCGTTCCTAGTGGGAAACTCATTGGGGTAGAATGACTAGAAGTCGTTCCTAATGAGGTATGAGTGTTGGTACGCACTAGAGTAGAATGGCTAATGATGTCGTTCCTAGTGGGAAACTCATTGGGGGTAGAATGACTAGAAGTCGTTCCTAATGAGGTATGAGTGTTGGTACGCACTAGGGTAGAATAGCTAATGATGTCTTTCCTAGTGGGAAACTCATTGGGGTAGAATGACTAGAAGTCGTTCCTAATGAGGTATGAGTGTTGGTACGCACTAGGGTAGAATGGCTAATGAGGTCGTTCCTAGTGGAAGACTCATTGGGGTAGAATGACTAGTATGTCGTTCCTAATGAGGTATAAATGATATAGTCGTACTCACTGGAGTAGAATGATAAGATATCATTCCTAGTGGAGTAATCACTAGGGTAGAATGATAAGGTATCATTCCTAGTGGAGTAATCACTAGGATAGAATGACTATGTGTCGTTCCTAGTGAAATGATCACCGGGGTAGAATGACCGAGATGTTGTTCCTGGTGGGGTACAAGTGATGTACCCATAACCTCAAATGGATATTGATGAGAATTGGCGTGTTTATATGAATCACACGACATAGCCATGATTGTGGTATGAAAGTATGCATGTGTGCAATTGTGTATGACTTGTGGAATTGAGAGTTGTGAATAAACATGATTGTATATGTTTATATGAATTGTGGTGAATTAAACATAATGTGTATGTGTATGTGGATTGATTGAAACTATGGATGTGTACATGATGAATATGCTTGGTGATTATCCATATATATATATATATATATATATATATATATATATATATATATATATATATATATATATATATATATATATATATATATATATATATATATATATATATATATATATATATATATATATATATATATATATATATATATATATATATATATATATATATATATATATATATATGTATATATTGTGATGTATATGATGAGTTATGATAAATTGTGGTGAGAAAATGTGGAATATGTGTATTATATGCTTGTGTATACATATTTGATTATATGCATTGTTATTATGATAATATTTCTCACCCTTCTGCTGAATGATGTCCTATATGGCATCGTGCAGGTATCAAGAACAGAGCTGCTTGTAGTTGCGAAGTCTCTATTGGTGTAATTGTTTAGTAATTTAATTATGTTGGGTCGAGTCATGCTCTGGTTATGTAACACTGAGATCGTTTGGTTTATGTTTTACAGATACTTTATGTACTATCCACTATGTTTTTGTATTCATTGGAATATTATGATGTTGACCTTAGTGCTTAAGTAATGTTGATTTATGTGATGAACACGAATATTCTGTTAAGAGAATTATGTTATAGAAGGAATCCGCTGCTACATGCAAAGTGAAATTGTGAGAAGCATGATTATTTATTATAAGTGTTAATGAGCATGACAGGTGGTTTTGATGTTTTGAAAGTGATGTGTGACGCCCTTTTGTATATGCATGAGAATTTACTCTGATTATTCATATATTTTCCGTAGGTTTAAGATAATGAAGTCAAGGTGTTTTACCGAAATTCCTTAACATGAGTTAGTCAAACTAGCTGCAGGGGGTCTGAACTATTCCATTAGAAATAAAATGAATACCCAATACCTGAGGGATCAATTAGTAGACAAAGTTCGACAAGTAGAACATTTGAAAGCTAAGACGGTCAGGTCAAGTAAGTATAATGATAAAGAAAAAGTTGCATATGTAGAGGTAGATGAAATTGAATAAGTATTTGACATTAAGTGTGATTATGTCGAAAAGTGAGGTTAACTTGGCAAAAGTAAATCTGACATTTTTATGTGTATAAGGTGTTGAAACCTTCAAATGGGAAAAATATTAGTCGAACCTACCAAAAATGAGAAATTTGTCACAAAAACATACACATTTGATGTAACTAAGTGTGACAAAATCTTTGACTTGTTAGTTTCTGTGGCCAAATTCTAGTCTCTAAAGGACTCAAAACACCGCCATTGAAACAAAAAAAGAAAAGGGAGTTTTGTAAATTCCATTATTTTCTTGGTCACAAGACTTCTCAATGTATCATTTTCAGGGATTTGGTACATAATGCTCAAAAGGAAGAAAAATGTTTTTTTTTAAAGAAAAAGCCCTAGAAGGAAGATGATTCAGGCCCCAAGGCAAAAGAAGCCCTCTTTGTCGAGCCTGCGGAGGTATTGATGGTTGATGTTACTGAAAGCCTCGACACCAAAACTGACGAGGTGAACATGCTCGACTATAACAAGCAGATAAAGGTGGTTTATCCTAGAGTTGAAGAGATGCTGATAGATTTCTTGAACATGTGTAAGCTTAAGGATTTTGAAGTCATACTTTGTCTCCGCTACAGTGCAGGTTTCAACAAGCAAGTTTCCAAAGAGGTGAAGAAGATCAAACATCACACTCATCAACAAAAGAGATTTGGTAAACAAGACAAGCAAGGAAATTTTGTCTTCAACAAGAGGGAAAATCCTCCCAAAGTACAGTAAAGCAGGACTTATGTCACACCAGACAATGCTCCCTTTGGCGAATGGGTTAGACCTGCAAGAAAAAAAAGATAATGATCAACATGAATGGTGATCGATTAAAGTTGGTACAAGATCATAGTACCAAGACAGCTCACAAGTGTCTAAGAAGTATTCTTATACTTATAAGAACTACTCGAGCAAGAATCTTATGACTAGGACACAATAGAGAAGATATCAATGTAAGAAGAAGGTTGCCTTTAAAGCAGAAAGTTCAAGAAAAAGTGATAGTGTTCAGATCACTAATGAAGGTAAGTCAAACAAAAGGCATATGAACAAAAGTTGTTTCCTCCTTTGCCACCTGTGGCGAAGCCTAAGGAAAAACATAACATACCTGACCAAGATAAAGACATGGCCACTGATGATTTTGATTTTAGCTCAAAACCTGAGCTAGATATAATATGTAACTTCATATTAGTATTGCGAATTGAATATGATATAGTCACTGAAGTGATCGAAGAAGAAGACAATGAATTGGCAGAGGAGTTGGCGAAGCATAAACCCTTATGCTATTATGTAATGAAAGACGATTATGTTGATGAAGACAATAACATATTTGAACGATCTAATATGGCCATGCAACAACATTTAAAGTCATTGTTCATAAGGGTTAAGGTCAAGAATGTGGGCATAAACAAGGTTTTTAGTTGACGGTGGAGCGTGTATCAACATAATGTCACACCCTTTACTCAGGAAGATTGGCAAGTTCGACACAGACTTAAAACCTCACAGCATGGTTCAATCGAACTATGAAAGAAAGACGAGTAAAATCCTATGGGTTATATTGATAGATCTTGTAACAACCTCTAAACCCACTTTATTTGTGGTTGAAAATCTGATGGTATTGTAGAGAATATTAAGGTAGATCAAAGTTATTTTTTAAGTGATGTGAACCACGTAGACAAGAATAAATTTGATAGACAATTGGTGAACATTTCGTCAAGAACACTTACTGGAACTAGATTTTCCTTGCAAAGAGATGTCTATTATTCAATCAAGTTACATCCCACTCATGAATTTATGTGGAAATATGAGACCATCGGTGAACACACTTGCTCGAATTTCAGCTTATGTGGCTGAAAACAAAATAAGAGTAGCCTTAGAGGCCGAATCCCAACAAGAGGTGGTTGTCAAAGCCACAAATAATTGAAACCGTAAAACAATTCAAGATCAGCTTCAGTTGTATCTATGATGATGAACCTTTGGGGTTTGAGAAAGACCCTTTTAACTTCAACCAGGCAGAATGAATGTCTGCAAAGTCAAAAGTTAAAGCAGAATTTAATTCAGTTAAACGTAGCAGACCTGTATATAGCTCTGCACTATGTAATTCAATTACCAACAGAAATGAAAAATAAATTGAAACAGAAAGAGAATGGATGTCTCTGCAAAGTTAAGGCAGAAAACAGAAAGAGAATGAATGTCTGCAAAGTTAAGGCAGAATTAGTTTCTCAACACCTATGTTTTGAAGAGGAAGAAGGAGGCCCAGCTGCGAGATCTACAGAAGTTTTCTTCCTTCGTATACAAATCGGATTGAATAACTCTCCCATTTATTAATACTTTTTGAGAAAGAAAATTGTGTAACACAATTTTACATTTGTCCAAGAATAAAAGTACTCTTTACTGACAAAGATTAAAAAGAAAAGATTGAAAAGGGAGACCCCAATAAAGATATTCAACAAATTCATTAGTGACAAATTGTCAACAGATTTTATACATACCATAATGAGAGGGTGGCTAGCACACGCCCATTGTTTGCAAGAACTGATAACATTACAATGAAATATAAACATAATTTGGGTTAACTAAGAATAAATTAAGGTATACTGGAAGGTATATGTTCAGCGACCTGATATAGATGAGGGACAAATTGGTGAATCAAAACCTAAAAACCTAGGCTGATAAAATTACAAATAGAAAGAACTATGCTACATAATTAATACAATGAATCTCATCGTTGGGCCTGATCGGCAGTGTGGTTGCTAGTTGCAGATGAGGATGGTGCCTTACCATTCAAGACTCCGTTGTCCATAGGCGGAGAAGATCCCCACTTACCCTCTGATTCACTTGGTTCTATCACTTTGACAGACCCATCACTCAACCCAACAGCAAACTGGTTAGGTTCTAGTGGATGAGCCGCAATCACAAGAGGATACACAGCTTGGCTTCTGCAACACACAACACCAGTAAATATTAAGCTTGAAGCTCATAAACATAAAGTTTGCTGTCTATCTATCTTAAGATAGGTTTCCCCTTATTACACTAAGGGACGTTCACGCATTTGTTCTGTTTTTTTGTCCCTTCCAAATCCATGCAAGAAGAGCACTGGATCTTTACTAGTTAGTAGTTACAAATAACAAATCACCACCCACCTTAACCCAAGCAGGAATGTTTGTTATCCACAAAAAAGGCATAGTATAGTTGATCTTTGAATTGGAATTATTATTACAGAGTGCATTCTACTAAGCTGAAACTTACCTATTTAAGGCGGCTGATGACAAGCATATTGATGGGGCAATTCGACATCTTAGTTTCAAGCTCTCTGCATCAAAAACCCCAATGTTTGCATCACAGAATGAAGCAAATATTAACTGACTGTTGCAGGAATACGCCGCATATGATATGGGAGCAGGCAGAACATCTTGGGGAATCCACTGCAGCAAAAGAATTTATGAGCATATCTCAGTTCCAATTTTGTCAGCAACCAGCAGTTCTCTACTAATATGTAGAGAAAAATCTTACCTGCCGAATGCGTTCCATCTTGGAGGCATCATATATTGCCAATTGAGTCTCATGGACTACCAATAAGCGAAGTTGGTCAGAATGGAACTGAACACGTGTATCACCAACGGGTGGCTTTCCCGCAGGTAGTTGAATTGGGATTGATTTTCTTTTCTCCCATGTATCAATGCTCCATACACACAGCTGTACAACATGTAGAAATTTTTAAAACGAAAGAAAGGCAAAAACATTGAGCAAAACAAAAGGCCACATTTCCTATTGGGAGAACAATGCAATAGATAAAAGTGGTGGAGGCACAAATTTGTAAAAGAAACTTCAACTTAAGCACCACAGAGAAGAAAAGTATAAAGCCAAATAAAAATCCAAAAAACATAAGTGCAACAATCTAGCAACTTAAGACATCCACTCATCATTCAGAACTCTCCAACCTTTTCTCGGCTAATCATAGAAATTTTTATAGGATAGATATTTAGAATTAAATAAGAAAATAGGTAGAGTCAAAGAAAACCAAAAATGAGAAAATTATTTTGAATAACAATAATTCCAATGAAGCATACCCTTCTCATTTTTATTTTTATTATCTAATAGTCCAGAATTTGCAAGCAATACAGTTTGTAAAATGAAAAGTATAACAAGCAAAAGAAGGATAAGTACAAACGATGGGAAGTAGGATAACCAACAAAACAATCTCCAAAACAAATTATTAGACACTAAACTGATCTACATAAAAGATTTCTCATGCCACTCAGAATCTTGTCAGAAAGGAGCATGGCTAAAGGACTTACGTGAGCATCAGCACCAGATGAAACCAGTATGTTAAGATTGGTTGAAAACGCTAAACCAGTAATACGTCTCTGGTGACCCTTCAATTTTGATTTCACCTGGAAAATACCCCCAAAAGCAGGAGAAAAAAATGCTCGTGGAGATAAGTTTAAAAAAAAATAATGTAATCATTAAAATAAAAACTAGCAAACGCGGGTAATCACCTCATCCACTCTGACATTATAGATATGAATGGTTGAATCCTCCATCCCAATGGATATAATGTTGTTATCTTGGGGATGGAATGCTAGGAAGGTAGAGGCAGGAGGTGGTGACATGAATGTTGTCATTACCTAAAAAAAGGAAGACTATCAGTAGCCAATAAACTTGTTGCTTAATTGAATATCGGGTCGTATATCCGGATACACACCTTGAATGTCATCATGTTAAACAGTGAAACTTTTCCACCACAGGCAGACATTACATATGAGTCATTTTTTGAGAGTGCAATGCAAGGGACTGCTTCTTCAAGGTTGACACCCGCAATATCATTAGTCATAAGAAGACCACTGTTGGGTTGCCAACGTTGTGGAACAACACTGGCAGTTGCCTGTAATCACGGGAACTTCAGACTTATGCTCTCTATTGAAAGGTAAAAGGCTAACAAATAGTATAAAGAAAGAAAAAAAAGGATTGAACCAAGAAATACATAAAGTAATTTATTTGCTTAAGACAACCTTCCCAATAGGATTCTGTTCATTGCGAGCCCATTTCCAAAGCTTCTGAACGCCATTAGAACCAAGGGCCAAAACACCAACAGCAGAATTTGTATATAAAAGTCGTACAACCTATATACCAATCAGTACATTAAATTAAAGCATAGAAGAATACAAAATTTGCAATAGACTGATGGTGATCTCATAAATTCAGCAGTATACAGACCTTGCTGAAAGAGTCTGTGTTGTCAGGCAAGGTAACTGATCGGCATTGAACAGGATCCAGAATTTCAGACAATTGCCATGGTTTAGTTCTATCAGATGCATCTTCCACAGTTCTTGATTTCTCTACACTTCGACTCATGGGATCAACTCCATTCTTGATTGAAAAAGCCAAAATCATTCCATATAATTCAAATAAGTATTATGTTACAGTAAATAATTATAAGTAACTTAAAAGGGATAAATGACAGCTAACAAAGTTGATCCCATAGGAAAAACACCAGATTATAAAGTAAAATAGATTCGTGCACACCTTTTGGATCTAATAGTAAGCTTATAATATAAGGCTCCACATAAAGTAGAAAGCAGAAGTATTAAATTGTTCGTCCTTTATAGTATGCAAGGGTATGCTAAACAAACTATATAAGAAAGAATAAACATACCAAAATAGTCTACATGCAGTGTGCAAGTGTGTATACTGTGTGCAAAAATGAATATATCAGTGCCATCATGCTAGCATCAAAATATAGGTGTAATTTACAAGGTCAGGTTCATACAAGAATTGGAGGCGGTCTGACAGGAGAGCTTCTTTCCACTTTACAGTTGACCGGATTAACATTAACAGTAGAAGAGCCAGATACCTGTAAAGCATAAACAAAGTGGACTGTACACATTTTGATCTTAACTTAAGGAACCACTCAAAGGTTTAAAGAATTATATAGTCTATATTACTACCTTGATTGCAGCAGATTCAATGGGTGACCTCAATGCTTCAAATGCTGGAGTTTCAATTGTTCTTAAGGATCTAAGACCAGTAGCATTGGCCAGTATTTTGAATCCATTATCCACAGTAGTGACTGCGAGAATATTTCCTTCCTTATTGAATTTCAAACGTGGAAGGCCCTGAACACAGATTCGAACAGTCAGATAAGGGATGTTTTGTAAATTGTGGTTATACTCCAGAAGACTTCAAACACTTAAACATTAAATCCTGACCTGTAATCCACCATCTGCATCAGTGCTTGTTAGAGGATTAATATTGTCCATGTCCCAAAACTTCACTTGGCCATCTTCACCAGCAACCAAAAAGCGGTTTTGGGTTGTGTCAAACTGCACAACACCGGTAGATTTCTTTCTGAATCCATTGTATGTTCTCTTAATGGCTCCTTCACTTTCATTCCATTCAACAAGGAAAGACTCTCCGTCTTTACTTGTCCCGCAAGAAAACAATCTGGGAAAGATGGGAAAATACATTGGCAGGCGTGATAAGACACTTTAGAAAATAAACATGCCACTTAATCAATAACTACTCGTCAAAATCAAACCTACCTACTTCCGTCAGCACTGTAAAGCATTGTAGTACACCAATGACCAGGAGCATTGTAGTCCACCCTAGAACCCATGCTATCATATAACCAGGCCTTTATTTTCCCATCAATGGCTGTTGAAAATATGAACTGCAAAGTTACATTAACAACTTTTAGTGTATGCATTCGTATGTATGTACATATAGTTTGCAGGAAGATAAATAGTACAAATGCTTATGTATAAGGGCCAATGTATCTGTGCAATAGGATGGGAGCTATACTTATCTAAGAATACAATAACTGAGACCACCTGATAGAACACCATGGCCGAATAGGTTTGATGACTCATTTGTTGGGCCCAAGTCACACACCTCACACATTTATAGCTTCTAGGTTGTAGAAGCTGAGGGATTAGGAGTTAGTTAGGACTACTACTGATTTTTAGGGAATTTTCTGTTATAAAAGAAAGAGGAGGGTAGGGAGTAATTCATTCAGAAACTTTGTTAGAATCAGTTAGGAGAGACTCTCTCTGGCTTAGAAGCAATTCTGCTCTGGTCTAGGACTTCTTGCAATTCTGGTGTCATTTCCTGTTTTGCTTTCCACTTTCCCACCATTGTAAAAGCTTTAAGCTCAATTATTTGCAGTAAATAATACAGTTTACCCAATGAATTTTCTATTTTTTAAATTTTCTATTTTGTATTCTTAAGAAAAGATTTGTTATAATTTCACCATGAACATTGCCTGAGAAATGCCACCTTGTTTTTTTCCATAGTACAGAGATAAAGGCAAACAAAACAAAAACACTATGGGCAACCAAGCTCATATCGGTGCAGCAATATGAGCACATACTTGTATGACAAACTATTTCTATTGAGTTGATAATTGTCACTCAGGGAAGTACAGGAACAAAAGCAAGTACAGGAACAAAAGCAGTAACAAGTGTCACTGTCACAAATTACAAGGTAACATGCTATTGGTTCTGTGATTCGAAACCCAATGTATGCCATACAGTTGAGTTCACATCCTTAGTGGTTTCAAACCCAGTGATGCTCGTATCCTGTTTGCTTCGGCAATCTCTGGATCTGGATGGTCAGTCCCGTCATCCTTCTTTTCCTTCTTTTCTTTCTTCTCCTTCTTCCTCTTTGGCTCCCCATCCTCAGCTCCATCTCCATGTCTTCTAGGACTAACGCTACTTCGGGCATGTCTCTTCCTGTAGTCCCCACCATCATGTTCCTTGCGATCCTTGCTTCTACTTCGACTCCTTGAGTAGCTCCTCCTCCTACCACGGTCGCGATCTCTGTCTCTCCTCTCTCGCTCCCTACCCTCTCTCTCACGACCATAATCCTTTTCTTCCCTCACACGATATCGGTCTCTGTCCCTCTCCCTATCTCTGTCCCTTTCCTTTTCCCTATCTCTGTCTCTATCTCGGCCACGTGCACGCTCTCTGTCATAATCTCTATCATATTCTCTGTCATAGTCGCGATCCCTATGAAAAGCACATCAAAAAATCAAATTATTAGTAAAATTCATAAGCCAACAACTCAGTTACATATTTGATGGAATCACCTACTAACATGCAGAAAAGACAGGAGAAATACTACGACATTTTTTGTAAATATTCAAGGACTGCAACGCTATGAAAGTTTCAGCATATGTTCATCCCAGCCTTGTAAAAGTTCATGTTTCTCTTGCCTCTACTATTGTTCTAGACTAAGGAATTTTCTTTCGTTGTATAAAAGCTTTGCATAAAATTTAAACTCTCATAGATGTTTAATAGTCATAACATATAACCATGTGGAGAATTATTCATATTAAACTCAGATTTAAAAAATAAGCAATGAGATAATCCAACATTTATTTAAAAGGGAAAATTCAATCCTAAATATACATGACCATGATCATGAAGAATTCTAATGCAACATAGCTGTTTGACCCATCATACTTCTCAACTGCACACTGTCAGTGCAGAGAAACCTGGCAGGATCATTTAATTTTACTATAGGAAGCGGTTGTATACCACAAATGGATTTTAATGCCATAGTGGAAATAGAAGTATAACTTAGTTAAGTTATATGTGCATATGTGGCGTGTGTCTGTGAGTGAGAGCAAGGCTCTGCACGTTCAGAAACAGCTTCCAATATAAATCCAAAAGATACACTCATGCACAAAGTCAACTATAAACCAAAAAAGCAAATAAAAAGTACAAGAGAAAAGCTATTTAAATGAGAACATTCCTATCTACATCAACTCATAAGATGTTAAAAAACATTTGCAAGGTGAGAAGTTTGACCTGTGTCGATGACTTTCCCGTCTTCTATCCCTATCTCTTTCCCTTGTAGGGCTTCGCCCACGATAATAATCCTGTAAATCATTCAACAATCAACCAAAACATCATGACCATTTGCATAAATATCAAAAAATAAGATGAAAAGTATATTGCTTAAGAAAGGAAAGCACCTTCTCGTGGGTTTTATCTTCTAGCTCATCGGCAGGTTGTTCATTATCCTCATTCTCCTCTTCCTCCTCAAAATCCTCTTCAAGTGCACTTTGCCTAGGTTCTAATGAACCAAGAGATTCAAGAGTCCACCTACAGAAAACATATTATAAAAACTAAATTTCTCCACATCACAAGTGCCCACTACTCAAAATACTAACAAGAAAGAACAAAAAGACACAGAAACCTATCATGCAAGTATAGACTGAGCTAGCAGAATAAAAGCCTTAAAATTAAAACTAAACATTCCAATAGAGAAAAAAAAAGATACAATAAAACAATACCTTTTCTTGATGCGCGGCATAGCAATATCACAGGAATAATCAGTTGTGAGAAGTTCATCAATGACCTCATCAACATGTGTCAAAGCAAACTCTGCAAAATCACACGCAACACGTAACATTAACAAACAGATTATAGATAATTACATTGCAAGTAGAATACAAGATACAACTATAATTTTTATGGCGCAATAACATTTGAAAACTTACGTCCGTCAGCTAATTTTCGCCTTAGCTTTCTATAATCATTATACAATGGTTCCAGGTAATGGTACACATCAGTATCAGATCCAGTAAGGCGCAGATAGAAAGCGCCAAGTATCCTCACATACCTGCATTTCATTTTGAAAACGGAACATTAACAAATTAGGTTACCGAAGAAAAGTAGAACCCAAATCTGAAACTGATAGTAATTTCTAGAGATAAAAGGCACGATGAATACTTGTAATCATCGTTTTTTATGAACTCGATGACGATTTCTTTCTCAGGCTGAATCTGGAGCATTTTCATGACAAGGCACATGAAGGGAGTGGGTTTGCGGTTGCCACCGTAGGTGCCGCCGAGGTGGTCGAGTTCCATGGCCTTGTCGACTAAGGTCTCCGCCGTTAAACCGAAACATTGTTCCTTCCAATAGGTGTTCTGATAGATCTTTGAGCGGAGAATTTTTTCCACTAGGTTCTGAGGATTTGTTCCTCTTATGCTCTTCGCTGCTGGATCCGTACGATTCGCCATTGGTAACGACGGATTGAAAGATGGAATTCGAATACAGAAACCCTAAATCCTCTCCACTCAGGGAGGAAGAATCAGAGCTTCACGAAACGCAGTAGCTGTTGGATTTTATAAAATATTCTCTACTCTTTTTACAAATTTTATAAATTAATTTTACATTATTATCGAATTGAATTATAATATTATCTATAACAATATATTATAAAGACAATACATACATTGTTTTGGTGTAACTATTTATTTTTTAATTTTGTTTAATAATTCACATTATTATTCCATTAGCGTCCAAACGGACACGGACGTGCCCGTTTAGGATAAGAGTGACACTACCTTATTTTAGAAAATAATAATTAATTTTTTGAGTCACACATAAGTATAATTCTTAACTTATAAATCTGAAGTTTAGTTTATATAGATATATAGACATAGCCTATAGGTAGATAAACTAATTAACAAAATAAAAATAAAAATTTGATGAGTATTGTAACTTAAGTTTACTAGTATTATTAATACTAAATATAGCAAGAGAAGAGAGTGTAAGATTTATTTTGAGTGACCTACTAACTTAAAAATATAATTCTAACTTATTGCAAGAGATAGTAAAAAAAAATGATATATAAACATAATTCTAAATTTAATTTAATTTAAATTATAAAATTAATATACATTTATGATGTAAAAAAAAGTGATACAAGCATAATTATCTAAACATATAATTTTTATAAATTAGATTATCATCTTAAATATTATCTAATTTAATAAATAAATGAAAACATATTTTATATTGTAGTGCATTACTATTAATTTTATATATAAATATTAAATGTATTTTATATAGAAGCTATCTTGTAGACCAAGAAAAAGCAGAACCTATGTTGATCTTTCGCTTCACGTCCACGTCCCCACTCCTACGTTGGAAGTTAAATTTTGTACCCCACTTACCCTATTTTCTGCTACAAATTGTCGTCTCTATCGTAATAACAGAATAACTACTACCTCGTACGTCTATAGTTAATCCCATGAATGGTCATCAAAACTTGAGGATTAAGGTTCCAAAGTCACCGGTGGCCACAACCATGATGCAGAAAAACTTCCACTTGTACTTCAAAGACAAAGCCATTGCTAGTGACATAGAGAATGTGAACTTAATGGCTAAGCCAAGGACATCACTTGGCTCAGTCTTCTCTGGTCTCTTTGGAAACAATAGATTTTCACTTCCTAAATGTCCAATTAAAGAAAAGAAAATGGGAAAGAGAGACGTCATATCGCTGCAATGGCACTGGCGAATGAGTTTGGACCAAAACCGGTTGTAACCGCATTATCTCAGCTTCTTTCAATTGAGCGGGCATTGGAGAATGGTCAAAGAGGTGAAGGAAAGCAGAGCAGAATGGACAAGCATCGTCTGAAAATTTTATTGGGTTTTTTAGAGAAGAGAAAAGAGTTGAATAGCTTCATTGCATCTAAATGGAGGGCTGGTAAAAACAATTTGTATGGTGTTGTAGCCCGGTTTGGACAAGTTGGGGGGAAGGTTAGTTCGTGGCATTTGTTCAAGATTCCCTCCAAATTTGTGGTCATTGGCCTCAAGTTGAAAATGATAAGGTCTCTTGGGAAAAAGAAGGTGAGAAAGCAATTTGAAAATGAAAGTGGTGATAAGGATAATGAGAGAGAACTGTGCAAAAAAAGGATTCTCATGGGACGAAGATGCAGACCCTTGTTTTCTCCTAGCCCACGCTGCCTGGTATATGACGAAGACAGGTTTCTCTTGCCAAAACTTACTTCTTGACAAATGCATGGTTCCAATACTGCCAATTGTTTTAAATATGAATCTCTTATAGAAATATTACGTACCATTTAGCTATTGCATAGGTTCCATTTTATACCTTGCAACTAGGTGTGTAGTGTTACTTAATCATCATCACCACTTTTTTTTCAATTTTTTAAATTTTCTATTTTGTATTCTTAAGAAAAGATTTGTTATAATTTCACCATGAACATTGCCTGAGAAATGCCACCTTGTTTTTTCCCATAGTACAGAGATAAAGACAAACAAAACAAAAACACTATGGGCAACCAAGCTCATACCGGTGCAGCAATATGAGCACATACTTGTATGACAAACTATTTCTATTGAGTTGATAATTGTCACGCAGGGAAGTACAGGAACAAAAGTTGTATCAAGTGTCACTGTCACAAATTACAAGGTAACATGCTATTGGTTATGTGATTCGAAACCCAATGTATGCCATACAGTTGAGTTCACATCCTTAGTGGTTTCAAACCCAGTGATGCTCGTATCCTGTTTGCTTCGGCAATCTCTGGATCTGGATGGTCAGTCCCGTCATCCTTCTTTTCCTTCTTTTCTTTCTTCTCCTTCTTCCTATTTGGCTCCCCATCCTCAGCTCCATCTCCATGTCTTCTAGGACTAACGCTACTTCGGGCATGTCTCTTCCTGTAGTCCCCACCATCATGTTCCTTGTGATCCCTGCTTCTACTTCGACTCCTTGAGTAGCTCCTCCTCCTACCACGGTCGCGATCTCTGTCTCTCCTCTCTCGCTCCCTACCCTCTCTCTCACGACCATAATCCTTTTCTTCCCTCACACAATATCGGTCTCTGTCCCTCTCCCTATCTCTGTCCCTTTCCTTTTCCCTATCTCTGTCTCTATCTCGGCCACATGCACGCTCTCTGTCATAATCTCTATCATATTCTCTGTCATAGTCGCGATCCCTATGAAAAGCACATCAAAAAATCAAATTATTAGTAAAATTCATAAGCCAACAACTCAGTTACATATTTGATGGAATCACCTACTAACATGCAGAAAAGACAGGAGAAATACTACGACATTTTTTGTAAATATTCAAGGACTGCAACGCTATGAAAGTTTCAGCATATGTTCTTCCCAGCCTTGTAAAAGTTCATGTTTCTCTTGCCTCTACTATTGTTCTAGACTAAGGAATTTTCTTTCGTTGTATAAAAGCTTTGCATAAAATTTAAACTCTCATAGATGTTTAATAGTCATAACATATAACCATGTGGAGAATTATTCATATTAAACTCAGATTTAAAAAATAAGCAATGAGATAATCCAACATTTATTTAAAAGGGCAAATTCAATCCTAAATATACATGACCATGATCATGAAGAATTCTAATGCAACATAGCTGTTTGACCCATCATACTTCTCAACTGCACACTGTCAGTGCAGAGAAACCTGGCAGGATCATTTAATTTTACTATAGGAAGTGGTTGTATACCACAAATGGATTTTAATGCCATAGTGGAAATAGAAGTATAACTTAGTTAAGTTATATGTGCATATGTGGCGTGTGTCTGTGAGTGAGAGCAAGGCTCTGCACGTTCAGAAACAGCTTCCAATATAAATCCAAAAGATACACTCATGTACAAAGTCAACTATAAACCAAAAAAGCAAATAAAAAGTACAAGAGAAAAGCTATTTAAATGAGAACATTCCTATCTACATCAACTCATAAGAAGTTCAAAAACATTTGCAAGGTGAGAAGTTTGACCTGTGTCGATGACTTTCCCGTCTTCTATCCCTATCTCTTTCCCTTGTAGGGCTTCGCCCACGATAATAATCCTGTAAATCATTCAACAATCAACCAAAACATCATGACCATTTGCATAAATATCAAAAAATAAGATGAAAAGTATATTGCTTAAGAAAGGAAAGCACCTTCTCGTGGGTTTTATCTTCTAGCTCATCGGCAGGTTGTTCATTATCCTCATTCTCCTTTTCCTCCTCAAAATCCTCTTCAAGTGCACTTTGTCTAGGTTCTAATGAACCAAGAGATTCAAGAGTCCACCTACAGAAAACATATTATAAAAACTAAACTTCTCCACATCACAAGTGCCCACTACTCAAAATACTAACAAGAAAGAACAAAAAGACACAGAAACCTATCATGCAAGTATAGACTGAGCTAGCAGAATAAAAGCCTTAAAATTAAAACTAAACATTCCAATAGAGAAAAAAAAAGATACATTAAAACAATACCTTTTCTTGATGCGCGGCATAGCAATATCACAGGAATAATCAGTTGTGAGAAGTTCATCAATGACCTCATCAACATGTGTCAAAGCAAACTCTGCAAAATCACACGCAACACGTAACATTAACAAACAGATTATAGATAATTACATTGCAAGTAGAATACAAGATACAACTATAATTTTTATGGCGCAATAACATTTGAAAACTTACGTCCGTCAGCTAATTTTCGCCTTAGCTTTCTGTAATCATTATACAATGGTTCCAGGTAATGGTACACATCAGTATCAAATCCAGTAAGGCGCAGATAGAAAGCGCCAAGTATCCTCACATACCTGCATTTCATTTTGAAAACGGAACATTAACAAATTAGGTTACCGAAGAAAAGTAGAACCCAAATCTGAAACTGATAGTAATTTCTAGAGATAAAAGGCACGATGAATATTTGTAATCATCGTTTTTTATAAACTCGATGACGATTTCTTTCTCAGGCTGAATCTGGAGCATTTTCATGATAAGGCACATGAAGGGAGTGGGTTTGCGGTTGCCACCGTAGGTGCCGTCGAGGTGGTCGAGTTCCATGGCCTTGTCGAATAAGGTCTCCGCCGTTAAACCGAAACATTGTTCCTCCCAATAGGTGTTCTGATAGATCTTTGAGCGGAGAATTTTTTCCACTAGGTTCTGAGGATTTGTTCCTCTTATGCTCTTCGCTGCTGGATCCGTACGATTCGCCATTGGTAACGACGGATTGAAAGATGGAATTCGAATAAAGAAACCCTAAATCCTCTCCACTCGGGGAGGAAGAATCAGAGCTTCACGAAACGCAATAGTTGTTGGATTTTATAAAATATTCTCTACTCTTTTTACAAATTTTATAAATTAATTTTACATTATTATCCAATTGAATTATAATATTATCTATAACAATATATAAAGGCAATACATACATTGTTTTGGTGTAACTATTTATTTTTTAATTTTGTTTAATAATTCACATTATTATTCCATTAGCGTCCAAACGGACACGGACGTGCCCGTTTAGGATGAGAGTGACACTACCTTATTTTAGGAAATAATAATTAATTTTTTGAGTCACACATAGGTATAATTCTTAACTTAAAAATCTGAAGTTTAGTTTATATAGATATATAGACATAACCTATAGGTAGATAAACTAATTAACAAAATAAAAATAAAAATTTGATGAGTATTGTAACTTAAGTTTACTAGTATTATTATTAACTAGCGTCCAAACGGGAACTCCGTGCCCGTTTGTCCGCTTTTTTTATTGCGCTAACGCGTAAAAATATTAACAATGTCTTATTTTATAAGTTTGATTTTAATATAAATTATTTATATGAAAAAATATAAATGTTTACCTGCGTCATAACATAAATGTTTATTTTTATTTAATATGTATTCGCATGAAAATATAAACAACAGTTTTTGTCCGGTATTTGAGAAAGATCTTTCTATCAATAGATAGGATTTAATGTTCGATATAAGGGAGAGGATACATCTTCTCTCTTTTACTTAGATAGATTTTTTTAAAGTGAAAGCGCCATCCAAATAATGTCGACTTTCCCCTTTTCCACTGATATAAATTAAATAAATCGGATCCAACACAAAAAGCTCTTCCATATAACAGACTCACTAATCCTTGCAATCCCTATCCATCCAAACACTTTTTCTCAAATTTCCTCCGCCACCTTACAGTGAAAAAAGAGATGGTTCAAATCTTCTTTCGGATAGAAAATACAAACATAGGTCATCTTCTCGATTGGAATATATCTAGTTTTGGCATCATTAAAAGTTCGACTAAGGTAATATATGGCTCTTTCGACATCATTGTCATCCTCTTGGGCTAATAAACTCCCTAGGGTCAAATCTGAGGCCGGAATGTACAGTCTCATGCATCTGTTTCTAACTTACGGTGCCAGGATATGAGGATTTTCTAAATATGGCTTGATTTCGTCGAACATCTTCTGATACTCAAGTCTCCACACAAACTCTTCCTTCTTCAGACGGAGCAGTGGTGAAAATGTTTGTACTTTGCCGCTAAGGTTCGATATAAACTTTTATAAGAAGTTGATCTTCCCAAAATAATAATCTGACAATTGATTTTAATAGGATCCCATAATTTAAAGTAGAGTACAACTCCAAAATTTCATTATACAATATTATACAAAATCAATTTTATTACCGATAAAGAAGTTTAAATTAATGTTATCCTAAAATTTTAAAGAGAAATATATAATATAGTCTCAAATTAAATGTTATCAATAAATTAAATTACATAAGTTTTCATAATGTAACTTAATATATGTGTTAACTTTTATGTTTATTTGCTTAATAAATTTTGAGAAATATTTTTGTTCTTATTCTATCTAAATCTTCTTATGGTTTTGAGTAATCTATAGCAATATATAAATACAAAATTTAATTTTGGTGTAACCTAATTTCCTTTTCCATAATACGGTAATCCCAACCATCAAATTATTCCACTCACATTATTTATTTGCTTGAAAAAATTGGTTAAATAAAGTCACGTCACAATACAATTTTATCAATTCAAACAAAATTTAATACGTGAATATTAAATATTGTAAACAAAACTTAATATGTATCTGAATAAAAACAAAAAGTTTCATCATATAAATAGTTTATATTAAAATCAATATAAATAGTTTATAGTAAAATCAAATTTATAAAAAAAATTACGTTTTTAATATTTTTGCGTGTTAGCGCAATAAAAAAATAGACAAACGGAGTGCCTATTTGTACGCTAGTTTACGTAAACTTAATATTTTTTCAAATATAAAACTGTGCCCGTTTGGATGCTAGTTTAAATAAACGCTTTTTCAAATATAAAATCATCTTTAGATAATAGTAACTAATGTGATGTGACAATCTTCATTTTTTTTGTTATACAGAAAAAGAAATACAAATTGCACAACTTAGACGATAAAAAGATAACATAATAATAAATAAAAGAGAGTATTTTCTTGAACTTCCGAAATCGTATAAAGTTCTTCATTGTCTCTTAAGAGTATACACAACACCCATGATAGTCACAACCTTTCTTCTTGCATGATTAGTATATGAAGCAGCATCATGAATGATTTTTGTCAAGAAAACCTTGAGAAATAACATAGTTTCTTCATAGATCAAACTACTTATCCTCTTGACACCTCCTCTCCTAGCCTATCTACGAATCAATGGCTTTGTAATTCCTCAAACTTGTCGCGCAGAATCATCCTGTGCCTCTTTGCCCCTCCATTTCCGAGCCCCTTAATACCCTTTCCACGATTTGCCATTTTTGTAAGAAATTTTGAGAAACTGTTTATTCTTTTAAATTTTGAATGTGAAAAAGTAGAAGATGAAAGGAGTATTTATATATCATTATGAGCGGGAAATGAAGAAGATGTTTATCCTCTATCATTGGATTTAAAGTAATAGACGGTTTAGATTTGACTGAGTTTTTTCAAAAAAATTTAATTATTTTATAATTTATTTTAAAAGATTGTTTTTAAAATAAAACAAAATATTGGTTAATCATATTTTCAAAAATTGTATTTTAAGAACTCCAATGAATTGTTTTAGGCAATTATAATTCACTTATCCATACAATTCATTAAATTGTATGAGAAAAATTATTGATGATAATGATCAGTAATTATTTAACTTTTTAAAAGATAATATGTAATTATGATTATTTTAAGTATGTAATTTATCAAAACTTAGAGTGTACAGACTTTATAATCATTATCATTCAGTTTTATTAAGAAAAAGTTTTGGAAAAATTTAATCATAAATAAAATACATTATAAATCTTCAAAATTAAAACAATTAAATATATAATTAAATATAGTAATATTAGTTGAGTACGGAAGTTGTTATATGCTTCTATTTAATTCAATAATGGGATGAGTGGGTTATAAAGCAGTTAATCATTTTAGAAGTTACTACTACTTTTTTATTATCATTTCTTATTTAATTAATTTAATCAAGTGGAAAGTTGTTATATGCTTCTATTTCTTTCAGTAATGGGATTAGTGAGTTATAAAGCAGTTAATTATTTTTAGAAGTTACTACTACTTTTTTATTATTATTTCTTATTTAATTAATAAATTATTTGTTATTAAAGATGAAGAATAATAACTTACTAATCTATTAACAGTAAAAAAAAAGTGTAAAATGAAAAATAATAAACGGTTGGCGGTTAATAAACCTTTGTGTAACCGCCATTGTGAGAAAAAAATTAAAAATTTAAAAAAAATTAAAAAGGGTAAATTTGGAAGAAAAAAAGCTACACCAAAATCATCTATTGCCTTTATATATTGTTACAGATTATCATTCAGTTTTATTAAGAAAAAGTTTTGGATAAATTTAATCATAAATAAAATACATTATAAATCTTCAAAATTAAAACAATTAAATATATAATTAAATATAGTAATATTAGTTGAGTACGGAAGTTGTTATATGCTTCTATTTAATTCAATAATGGGATTAGTGGGTTATAAAGCAGTTAATCATTTTAGAAGTTACTACTACTTTTTTATTATCATTTCTTATTTAATTAATTTAATTAAGTGGAAAGTTGTTATATGCTTCTATTTCTTTCAGTAATGGGATTAGTGAGTTATAAAGCAGTTAATTATTTTTAGAAGTTACTACTACTTTTTTATTATTATTTCTTATTTAATTAATAAATTATTTATTATTAAAGATGAAGAATAATAACTTACTAATCTATTAACAGTAAAAAAAAGTGTAAAATGAAAAATAATAAACGGTTGGCGGTTAATAAACCTTTGTGTAACCGCCATTGTGAGGAAAAAAAATTAAAAATTAAAAAAAAAATTGAAAAGGGTAAATTTGGAAGAAAAAAAGCTACACCAAAATCATCTATTGTCTTTATGTATTGTTATAGATACTAGATATAGTAAGAGAAGAGACTGTAAGATTTATTTTGAGTGACCTACTAACTTAAAAATATAATTCTAACTTATTGCAAGAGATAGTAAAAAAAAAATGATATATAAACATAATTCTAAATTTAATTTAATTTAAATTATAAAATTAATATACATTTATGATGTAAAAAAAATGATACAAGCATAATTATCTAAACATATAATTTTTATAAACTAGATTATCTTCTTAAATATTATCTGATTTAATAAATAAATGAAAACATATTTTATATTGCAGTGCATTACTATTAATTTTATATATAAATATTAAATGTATTTTATATAGAAGCTATCTTGTAGACCAAGAAAAAGCAGAACCTATGTTGATTTTTCGCTTCACGTCCACGTCCCCACTCCTACGTTGGAAGTTAAATTTTGTACCCCACTTACCCTATTTTCTGCTACAAATTGTCGTCTCTATCGTAATAACAGAATAACTACTACCTCGTACGTCTATAGTTACTCCCATGAATGGTCATCAAAACTTGAGGATTAAGGTTCCAAAGTCACCGGTGGCCACAACCATGATGCAGAAAAACTTCCACTTGTACTTCAAAGACAAAGCCATTGCTAGTGACATAGAGAATGTGAACTTAATGGCTAAGCCAAGGACATCACTTGGCTCAGTCTTCTCTGGTCTCTTTGGAAACAAGAGATTTTCACTTCCTAAATGTCCAATTAAAGAAAAGAAAAATGGGAAAGAGAGACGCCATATCGCTGCAATGGCACTGGCGAATGAGTTTGAACCAAAACCGGTTGTAACCGCATTATCTCAGCTTCTTTCAATTGAGCGGGCATTGGAGAATGATCAAAGAGGTGAAGGAAAGCAGAGCAGAATGGACAAGCATCGTCTGAAAATTTTATTGGGTTTTTTAGAGAAGAGAAAAGAGTTGAATAGCTTCATTGCATCTAAATGGAGGGTTGGTAAAAACAATTTGTATGGTGTTGTAGCCCGGTTTGGACAAGTTGGGAGGAAGGTTAGTTCGTGGCATTTGTTCAAGATTCCCTCCAAATTTGTGGTCATTGGCCTCAAGTTGAAAATGATAAGGTCTCTTGGGAAAAAGAAGGTGAGAAAGCAATTTGAAAATGAAAGTGGTGATAAGGATAATGAGAGAGAACTGTGCAAAAAAAGGATTCTCATGGGACGAAGATGCAGACCCTTGTTATCTCCTAGCCCACGCTGCCTGGTATATGACGAAGACAGGTTTCTCTTGCCAAAACTTACTTCTTGACAAATGCATGGCTCCAATACTGCCAATTGTTTTAAATATGAATCTCTTATAGAAATATTAAGTACCATTTAGCTATTGCATAGGTTCCATTTTATACCTTGCAACTAGGTGTGTAGTGTTACTTAATCATCATCACTTTTTTTTTCTATTTTTTAAATTTTCTATTTTGTATTCTTAAGAAAAGATTTGTTATAATTTCACCATGAACATTGCCTGAGAAATGCCACCTTGTTTTTTTCCATAGTACAGAGATAAAGACAAACAAAACAAAAACACTATGGGCAACCAAGCTCATACCGGTGCAGCAATATGAGCACATACTTGTATGACAAACTATTTCTATTGAGTTGATAATTGTCACTCAGGGAAGTACAGGAACAAAAACTGTATCAAGTGTCACTGTCACAAATTACAAGGTAACATGCTATTGGTTCTGTGATTCGAAACCCAATGTATGCCATACAGTTGAGTTCACATCCTTAGTGGTTTCAAACCCAGTGATGCTCGTATCCTGTTTGCTTCGGCAATCTCTGGATCTGGATGGTCAGTCCCGTCATCCTTCTTTTCCTTCTTTTCTTTCTTCTCCTTCTTCCTCTTTGGCTCCCAATCCTCTTTAAGTGCACTTTGCCTAGGTTCTAATGAACCAAGAGATTCAAGAGTCCACCTACAGAAAACATATTATAAAAACTAAATTTCTCCACATCACAAGTGCCCACTACTCAAAACACTAACAAGAAAGAACAAAAAGACACAGAAACCTATCATGCAAGTATAGATTGAGCTAGCAGAATAAAAGCCTTAAAATTAAAACTAAACATTCCAATAGAGAAAAAAAAAGATACATTAAAACAATACCTTTTCTTGATGCGCGGCATAGCAATATCACATGAATAATCAGTTGTGAGAAGTTCATCAATGACCTCATCAACATGTGTCAAAGCAAACTCTGCAAAATCACACGCAACACGTAACATTAACAAACAGATTATAGATAATTACATTGCAAGTAGAATACAAGATACAACTATAATTTTTATGGCGCAATAACATTTGAAAACTTACGTTCGTCAGCTAATTTTCGCCTTATATAAGACATTATGAGTCTGCAGTTCTGACATTCATACAGCTTCAGAAGATTGCCCTTCATGGTAACTGAAAAACCTTTCTCAATTAATTGTATTACACTCATCAGATTGTTTCTGATGCCAGGTACATACCACACGTTCTGAATCAATGTTGTTTTCCCATTGTTCGGAATCACTCTGACATTTCCCATACCTTATGCGTTAAGATATTTGTCATCAGCACATCTGATCTTTGTCCTCTTTTCAGAGTCAAAGTCAACCAGCAATTTCTTGTTTCCAGTAAGATGATTTGAGCAGCCAGTGTCCATATACTACCAGTCTGTCAGATCCATATCATCAGATTCAGAGGCCATCAATAGCACAGATTCGTCATCAGAACTTCTGGCTATATTTGCTTCTTTTGTTTTTCTCTCCTTGTTTGACCAACAATCTCTAGCAAAGTGACCAAACTTCTTACAACAGTAACATTGGATATTCTTCTTGTCATACTTCTCTTTTCCCTTCTGAGCATTATTTTGTCTATCAGAGGTTGAGCTTTCTGACTTCTGACCACCATCATATCTTCTCCTGGCTTCTGACTGCTTCTGATACCTCCTATCAGAAGTTGCTTTTAGAGCCTGCTGCTCTACTTCCCTTTCAGACGTTCTCTCAGTCAAACGCAGCTCTTGCGCTTCTAGACTGCTTTGCAACTCTTCAATTCTCATGGTGCTCAGATCTTTGGAATGTTCTATTGCTACCACAATGTAATCAAATTGAGAGGTAAGAGATCTCAATACATTCTCCATGATTGTTTCTTCAGAAAGAGTTTCTCCACACGCCTTCATCTCATTAGTGATCAAAATTATTCTGGAGATGTATTCAGAGACTTTCTCATTATTCTTCATGTTGAGATTCTCATATTGCTTTCTCAAGGACTGAAGCTTCACCTTCTTCACTGATGCGTCACCACCATAACATCTAACAGTGTGTCCCACGCAGCCTTTGATGTCGTTGAATCTGCAATATTCTCAAACACATTTACATCAGCACATTGATGAATGAAGAACAATGCTTTCTGATCCTTCTTCCTTACTTCCTTCTGCGCGTTTTTCTGTCCATCCGTCGCATCTGCTGCTACCAGAACATAACCATCAGTGACAAGATCTAGCACATCTTGAGCACCAAACAGTACACACATTTGGATCATCCAACGATTCTAGTTTTTACCATCAAATACTGGAAATTTGGTGTTCATGTTGTCGTTTCCGTTCATCTTCAACCTTGCACAATACACTCAGATTTCTCACACAGTGTTTCCCAACCCACAGAATTAAAATTCTGATCAGATTTTGTTCAAGATTCAACACGAATCTAAGAATCAAAATCAAACACATAAGACCTCACGTTCACTCGTGTTTCCCGTGTTTCCCAATGAATCTGAACCGAAGCTCTAGATACCAATTGTTGGTGCAAAGGTAAATAAAATGATGAACAAAGAGAATATTCTATTGAAGAGAATGACGACTACAAAAAACATGACTAAAGTTACAATGATTGTCACCCTATTTATAAGCTTAAAACTAGGGTTACTAGAATAAGATAAAATACCAAAATACCCTCTAACAAACTTAGGGGCTAAGAAATAGTACAACTAATAAATATGAATTACTTCTAATAAATTTTCCTTCTCCAATAGTGTGACTAATTGAACCTGCAAAATAAAAACCAAGGTTAGTTGAAATCACCCCACTTCTGATTAAATCCTTCCACCAATAAGACGCCGCTCCCTTCGATTTATTAAACTCCGACAACATCTTATTCTCAACACAACCATATCTCCCTTTTAAAACCTCCTTCTAAACAGAAACTTTGTCTTCCATCATCTCCCAATTCCTTTAACACAACTATATCTCCCTTTTAAAACCTCCTTTCAAATAGAAACTTTGTCTTCCATTATCTCCTTTTTAATAAACTTTTGATTAAAAAATTTAATGATATATTTTTTTAATGTTAATCTACCATTTCTAATATAATATTTTTTATTTATCTTTTAATTTATATATCTAGAATACAAATTAGCATTACCCTAAAATAATAATTTTAAAAAATATATTTGTGTTAAATTTATTGGATATATACTAAATACACGCTAGCATAATGGTAAAATATTTGAAGTTAAAATTTTTCTTTAGTAGTGATGATACATATTTGAATTTAATTTCTTAAAAGTAAATAAAACTTTTTAAGTCAGTTTGGTGATATCTGATTTAATAAATAAACTTTTTAAATCACTTAATAAACACATGTGATTTAAAAAATTTAATACAAATTATATTTTTTATTTAATTTTTATTAAATCAATTTTAAATATATCCGACCTAACTAAATTAAAAATATTTATGAAATTATCGCCACATTACTTCATAATTTAGGTGATCGGTGAGTTGACTTAACAAATTCGATTAAAAATGTATTTTGTAATAGTATATACACAAGATTAAATAACAAACTTTTCTATCTATTTAAAAGGTAGTTACATAGAGATTAATTACATGAATAATTAATTTTAGAGTAATGCTAACTTATATTTTAGGAGTACAAGTTATAAAAAGTCTATTTATCAAAAAATTAGATTGAAAAAAGTAATAAAACAGTTAATTATATATTTTTATTAAAATTAATACACAATTTATAAGATAATATTTTTTTATTTAATTTTTAATTTATGTCTTTAAAATACAAGTTAGAATTATCCTTAATTTTAAATTACATATAATTGACTATCATTAAATGGTAATATGTGAAAGGGTTTACCATAGATTATATAGAAAGAAGAAAAAAAAGAAATGTATTGATAGTGTAAAATATTTTACTCTATCAACCAATCACAATCATATATCAAAATAAAATATATTTTAATGTTAAAAATACTAATATTACATAATAATTAAAGACATTTTAATTGGTTGCATGTCTAAAACTGTTTTACACTGACCGTAGACTATCTTTTAATCCTATATAAAAATTGTATGTATTTGAATTTTAAAGATGTGCACGGAGTTTATGATTTAAACTTGTTTTTTTATTGTATTGAGTATGTTTCAGGTTAAGAGATTTGTTGGATTATTATAATGCATCCAAATTTCAAATTTTATGGCATTAAAATCGGTCATTTTGAATTTAGTAAAGTTGAGATAGAATTCATAAGTATTTATTAGTTTATTTTTATTCCGTTTTAAAATGATTGTCGTAGAGAAAAATTTTATTTTAAAATGAATATCATTTTCTCTTTTTTTAATTGTGTTGTATAATTATTACTATACACACTATTTTGAACATATTAATAAGATTAATTTAATAAAAATATACTATTTTATAACAATATCATTGCATTCTTTAATATATGTACTCAAATTTTAAAGGATAGTCATTTTAAAACGAATGGAATATATATATATAAAAGAGAATTCTGTTTGAACAAAACCGGTGAAGTAGGCGGGCCTTATATGATGATGAAAGAGATGATCTGATTTGAGGATGCAGATGATGAGGTTCCTGGAACGTGTCTTCTTTCGCCCGGAAAGTCGAAACATTAATTTATTGGTCCACAATATAGTGATATAGGAGTAGTACATGTAATATTACTAGTTGAATACAAATTTTATCCTATCACACAGTTAGAAGTTAGGAACGTCTCTGGCTTGGTATACTAGTGTCCATTCAAAATTCGAATGATGATAGCGTGGGGAACACGTATAGGTTTTGTAGGTAAAACAGATCATGACCGTTGAAATTGGAGAAAGAACCTGAGAGATGACGTGTGGGGTGGAATTGGTGGGGTTTTATGGGTAATTAACCAAAAGAAGAGGGTGAGGTGGGTCAGTGAAATCTGATGTTAAGATTTTGAGAAAGACCCATTCCCATTGGGCCATCACGTGGGAATATGACCCACCAGTTCCCTTAAAGCCAAAGCATCTCATCAGATCAGACCGTACCATATTGTCACATATACATACACATGATGATGATAATAATTTAATGCTTTTTAAGTTTTCTAGTGTGCTTTTCAAATATTGTGTGAGTGACTAACTGATTTGCAGACAAAAACACGTGACCTAACTTCTCTATCCACTATCCATATCTTGAACCACATTTCTCTAACTTAATCTCAACCTCCCATCCCACTCATATAATAATAATAAATAATAATAATAATAATAATTATTATTATTGTTATATTTATAGAAAACTATTCTACTGATTATGGAATCGGGAAAACCTATGTTATTCATTTACAAGCGTGTAAAATGACTTTCTTCGGTTACTAACACCATTAACACAAAACATGCTCAAATATTTTAGGGTAATGCTAGATACAAATTAATTAAGAACTAAATTCTATGACTACAGATTAAGAACTAAATACATAAATGTTTTCTTAGATACTGTACATTGAATTTACTAAAAAAAATTAGTTTTATTTTTTATTTTACTTTTAACACAAACTTTCTATTGGTCAGCTTTAACATGTATCTTAAAGCACAAATTATTATTACACTTAATTTTATTATGTTTTGATCAAGTTTAGAGTCTTTGACATACCAATAAATTTTAATAAATTTGAGAGAAAAAAAATCAATTAACTTATATTCAACTATTCAATTATGTTGGTTATAAAAAAACTATTCAACTAGGTCTTTTCTGCCACAAATTACTATTGGCTAACAATCCTTAAACTCTAAAACCATCTTTATGTAAATTTTAAATGACATTTTAATTATTTTGAAATATAAATATTTTTTTAAAATATAGTATGATTTAATTGTACTCTAAAAAATTATCAAATTTAAAAAGAAAATTGAAGGTTAAAACAAATAAATAGTGATATATAATTAATTAAGCATTTGCTTTACAAAGTGTACCATCAATACATAAATACTAAAGTCTTAATATGTGTAAAATGATTTTAAAATGAAATATTTAATAATTCATATAAAACATACAATAAATTAATTTCAAGTAACAATCCATATAAAACATACAATAAATTAATTTCAACTAATACATCATCAGCAATATTTTTAGTCCAGACAATTTGCTTGCCAAATCTAAATATCCTAGCACGTGGAAGCTAATTATTATAATTTCAAAATGGCGTCATTATTTTCAAAATTGCGGGAAAAAGAACAAATTAATTTCAACTAATAACATAATTATATTTTTTAAATAGTAAACAAATGCAAATTGAAAATTCATACAAAATTCTCCACCAATTCTTCATGTTTTAATTTTCAATCAAGGGCGACAAGATAAAAAGCTCTTCAAAGTATTATCACATGCAAATAAAAGAAAAAATATTCAACAATGAAAAAATAGTAGTACTATTTAATAATATCTTTAGATTTTTAAAACTAGATATTCTATAATGATTTATAAACATATAAAAGGCGAAGAAAATCCAAAATTAAAAAACAATGATAATTAGAGTAACTATAATTTTGTACCTATTACTAGTTACAACACATCCTCCTCAACCAAAAAAATACAATGGTTGTGGGGATAATATAATACTACTCCTTGTATTTCTTCTGTTCTGTTTAACATGCAGCAGAAGGATTGTTGAAAGGATTATAAAAGTGAGAATTAGGAGCCATAGTAAAAGCAGTGATGATCTTCTTATTTGATCCACCGCCTTCTGCAACACGGCCGCCGAGCCGGTCGCAGGAAGGGCAAATGGACAGAGTAGCGGCCGGCATAGGCATGTATAAAGGCTGTGCCGATAGTTTCAATGTTTTCAGCTCTTGAAGCTCCTTCTTTAGTCTCCTGTTTTCTTCTGTTAATGTTTCACAACATTTCTTCAAAAACTCACAGTCTACCTCTGTTTGTTTCAACTTTGTTCTGCAACACCCAAATCAAAATAATCAAATTATATAATAACTTTTTTTTGAAAAATCAGTAATAAATGGTAAAAATATTATAGAAAAATAATAAATAATTATTTAATTGAATAAAAATATATATTTTGTACTATATAGAGAATATATAGAATAGAACTGTTGATTTTTTTCCATCAAAAGTTAAAGTTCCGTACCTGGCTCTCCGATTCTGGAACCACACTTCAACTTGTCGTGGCCTTAGACTCAATTGTTTCGCTAAAGCTTGTTTTTGTTTCTGAAAATCCAAATTTCAAAAATTATATAAATAATAATAATTAGTCATTAATTAATAAATTAGAAGAGAGAGAGAAAAAGTAATTACAGGATTGAGAGTGCTGTGTAATTTGAAGCTTTCTTCCAGTAATAGTGATTGTTCTTTGGTGAGTCTAAGTTTCTTTCTAGTGTTTGTTCCATCTTCATCTTCGTCGCTGATTATTCTAGAAGAAACTCTCTCTTCTTCTTCTACTATGTCTTCTTCTTCGTCTCTCTCCCTTTTCACGTGCAGTATTCTCCCATTTGAGAACGACGAAACAGTAACGCTGTGAGGCGAGGAAGTTTGTCTACAAAGCTCTTCGCCATAGGTTTTATTTTTGAGAGGTTGTTTATAGCTCTCGCCGGAGAGTGCCAACGTTAGGGATGGCTCGTTGGAGGAGGAATAGTAGGGATTCGCGGCGGTGGTGGCGGTGGTTGTGGTAGTGGTTGTTTCCTTTGGAGTAGTTAAGGATAAGCCTAGAACAAGATGGAGATTTGAGTTATTGGAATCTTGATTATTGTTAATGAGAGCCATTTGATAATTGAGAGAAGAGTTTAGAGGGTGGAGGGTTGATAGAAAAAAATTAGATATATGGTGATGGTTTTAAAGGGAGGTGGAGAATGAATGTGAGACTTTTTTTGTGTGGGGGCGATGGGTTGGGTGGGTGGGTGGCCATGATTATTATTAATCATAATCAAACGGAGGAATGAGTCTAGGGACACGAATCTTGGTGTAATATGGGAAATATATTGAAAGAAAGAAAAGAAAAGTCTTTTTTATATTTATATTCTTATACAAAGGTTGACCATTTGTACCTCAATACTCTTTGCTACAATTATTGCTCCCCTATATTTTACGAAGAATATGATACTAGTATTTTGAATTTTTTAGTCTTAGTATTTTGAGTATTTGACAGTATTTGATAGAAGTATTATTTATTTATTATTAGAACAATGTTAGGAAAACATTTTTTAACACAAATATATCAAGATCAAATAGTCATGATTTATCAATGGCATTTGAACTATATGATTTTGTCGATTCAATAATCTAATTAGTTTGAAAATATTATTTTAAACCGTATAAATTATTGTTTTAATTTATATATGTTTTTAGATTATTTAAGTATGGTGATAATAATTTATTTTGAATGAATTTATTTTAAAATTTTAATTTTGATAAAAATTGAGTTAAAATTGAAATAATTTATATTTTAAATATATTTACAAAAATGAGTTGAACAATAAATTTAAATTTTAGAACAAAATATTTAAAAATTATAATTTAAAATTAATTTTAAAGATAAAATTAATAATATTTTAGAACAACTAATGTCAAAATTAATTGTAGACTTAAATCTTTCAAATTATCTAAATTATTAATTTAATCTTTAAATTGTATTCTCTCTCTCTCTCTAAATATATGAAAAGTATAACTCCTTAAAACATACCAATTTAATTCCTACGTATGTAAGTTCATGTCATTTTTTATATTTTCCTTTTTAACTTATTAAATTTAATCATTGGTTATACTAAAACTTTTTCATTTATTAATAATTTAAAAAAAAGTACTATATTAATTTTCTCATCCACTTTATACATCTCACACTATGTAAATGATAAGGTATCCAACTATAAGCATTAATCATAGAAAGATTGCTTCATAAGTTATTTCCTCAAACAAACATAACAATCAAAAAAATTTAAGACCATGATTAGAAACAGGTGTATACATAAATATACATGTGTGTTTGTGACAAAGTTATGGAACAGATCCACATGCACTGTCTCCCACTCCATCTCTGATTGAACTAGCTAGAGATGGGTGCCATGTCACTTTGCTTACCAATATATTGCATACTTTTTTAATGAATGTGGAATTTAAGGTATGGTGTTGGACGTTTTTTTCTTCTAGGTTATTATGAGGGTGTGTAGGATTAGAAAGGGATGTACACTGTTTGTTTGTTTCAAATAGGAAATAGGATTAAAGAAAGTAGGTAAAACACACAATTGGAGTTTTAATGAGTTATAATGGTGCCAGAATATGATTCATCAATGAGAATTCGGATCTTTGCTTAACTAGAAAGTTGATGTCGAGTGTTTGGGACCTACTTGTTTGTATTAGTACTATAACTCAATAAGAGGTTCAAATAATGAATTATATGTCGGCTATGTTAAGCCAAAGTTAGGTTACTCGTAGTTAATGATAAGGCTAAAATAATTTATATGCCGGAAATATAAAAGGGTTGGCTTCAAATTTCTTGTATGGGTTCTAGTAAGGTTTAGATAAATGTGTCATATTTTTACATAGTAGGTTTATTATTATTTGGAATTAGACGAATTGTCATTTTAACATTAACTTTTTTTTGGGCGAAGTTTTTAATTTGTACTAATATTTAGCGACTTTTTTTCTTTTTATAAAAATACTTTTTTTATTATTTTTTTTAAGTAATTTTTATTTACACTTTTTTCAACAATATTTAACGTTTCTCTATGATAAAAACAATCACTACCACCACAAATTTAAAAGGATGATATTCTTTGAGCAATTTCAAATTTGAATTTTTTTTAAATTAGATAAAATATCTCCTACTTAACTTCAAGTAAGGTGGATGAATTTCATGTTCAGGTCATGGAACGTGGTATGCTGTAAATGTGTCTTAAAATCTTTGTTGATGAGAAGAAAGAAAACATATTTTAGAGATTACATTTACCACAAAAATCAAAAGTTTTAGAGAGTCGGATGAAAAGTCGAAGAAAAAAAATTCGGTCGGTGAATAGTATCGTCCGTACGGATGAGTTGGAAAGCTGCTCTCTCCTCCAGAATAGATCGTTTGATCGAACTAGATAAACAAACCTTCAATTTTTTCTTTTCTTATTCTATTATATTATATTTGTACGGATTATTATTGTTGAATACCATTTATTTTGGTTGTTATTATTCTTTACCTCACAAATTGATATTGAATTTTGTCGTAATTCACAACAAGATTCACAACAAGTGGTGTGGTGAGTGTGGAGTAAAGAGATATTGTTGACAAGTGAGCACCATGGTTAGTAGATGGCAGATCGGAAAATTTTTCGGTAATAACGACTTCGTGTTGTGGAAAATTAAGATGCAAGCAATTTTAATTCAAGAGAATTGTATCGATACTTTGAAGAGTGAAGCATTGATGCCTGCATGATTTACACAGGTACAGAAGACCGAGATCGTGGATAAGGTCAGGAGTGACATTATCTTGTACCTCAGGGATAAAGTTCTAAGAGGAGTCGCCAGGGAGCAAACTGCGGTTGCTATGTGGGCCAAACTTGAATTATTGTTTATGACAAAGTCTTTGACTCACAGGTTGTATCTGAAACAATAATTATATTCATTCTGAATGATGGAGAATAAATTCATAGTTGAGAAGCCCATAGAATTTCACAAGACTTTCGATAATCTTGAGAATATTGAAGTGAAAATTGACGATGAGGACAAGACTTTGCTCCTATTGAGTTCATTACCCAAATCCTTTGAGCACTTTAAGGATGCCCTTATTTATGGTAAGGAAGGTACTATTACTTTGGATGAAGTCCATACGACGGTGCAATCCAAAGAATTCTCAAAGTCGAAAGATTTGAAGATGGAAGATAGTGGTGAAGGCTTAAATGTGTCAAGAGGAGGAGGTGAGCATAAAGGGATGTCCAAATAAAGAGGTCTGACAAGTCAAAGGTAAAATATCTTAATTGTCAGAAATCAGTCACTTTAAAAGGGATTGTTTTGAAAGAAAGGTCAATGAAGATTTTGTTCAAGTTGTAGTTGCATTGAGTGAGGAAAGTTATGAGGATGCCGAAACACTAGTAGTATCGAGTTTGGAAGCTGAAAATAATTGGGTCATTAACTCAGGTTGCTCTTATCACATGTGTCCAAGAATAGAATACTTTGAAACTTTGAAGATGGTGCAAGGTGGCGTAGTTTGCCTTGGTAATATTAAGGCATGCAAGGTTCATGGTATTGGTACAGTCAGATTTAAAATTTTTAATGATCGTGAACTTCTTATTCAAAATGTGAGGTATGTTCCAGAACTCAAGAGAAATTTGTTATCTATAAGTATGTTTGATGATCTAGGCTATTGTATTAGAGCTATGGGATTTTAGTTTAAGGCGTTATGAATGCCTTGAGAAAGTTTCAGAGGAGTACAATAAATTTTGCATAAATTAAGGGATAAAAATGCATGTTACCGCTGAGTTGTTATTGAGTTTTTAGGGAAGAGCTGAGGTTAAAATAGCTTACTTGGTTGGTAGAGAATTTCTTCAGAAGAAGAATAGTGAAAACCAAGGGAGAAACCTGGGAGAAACTATAGCGGAGAAAACTCAGTTTGAGGTGGAGTTTCCTACTATGGATGCTAGCAGTAGTGAGGGAACAGTTACAGAGATCTCTGATTTTCATTTGACTCATGATAAGGTAAGGAGGGTTATTGTAGCATCTCAAAGGGACGGTTATGCTAGCCTTGGATATTATGTTTTTAATGTGGCTGAAGGACTGCAAAATAAAAGAAGAAAAACCTTTAGGGAGGCATTTGAAAACAGGTGGAGTCAAGGATGGTTGAAAAATCATACTTGTAGGCTTGTTAAATTACCTAGGCAGAAAAGGGTAATTGAGAACAAGTGGAAGCAAGTTGCGAGATCAAGATTCAAGGGTTGCTTGAATTTGATCAAAGTTATTGATTAAAGTTTCAACTTGGTAGAGAGCAGCAATGTTATTAATTGTTAAATTGGTATCAACACGGTTTAAAGTCAAGGTGGAGATTGTAGTAAATGTGCCTTAAAACCTTTGTTGATGAGGAGAAAGATAACATATTTTGGAGATTGCATTTACCGCGAAAATTAGAAATTTTAGAAAGTCGGACAAAAAGTCGAGAAAAAAAAAATCGGGCGGTGAATAATGTTGTCTGTACGGATGAATAGTGACGTCCGTACGGATGAATAGTGATGTCCGTACGGTGAATAGTATTTTCGATTTTTCAGGCTTTTTTCGATTTGATCCATGGATCCATATGATTTTGGGCTTTGTTTGTTGGGTATTTGCTATTATAAATATGTATCTCTTATATGTCTGGTGTGTGACAAACTTAGAGTTTTCACCAATAAGGGAGACCAAGGGTTTAAAGGTATAACATAGTGTTTCAGCTATGCACAAAGAAAACCTTGAATTACACTTTGAATTTGAGTGATTCATATACTGAGAGTTTGAGAGGTAGGGAAACACTTGGGTATAAAATAAGGTTGTTCTTGGACGCCTTCAGGGTTGTTCTTGGGAATCTGAAGGCGAAGGTTATTTTCTTATAACTCATCTGTAATTTATTGTAACAACTTTCTAAGTATAGTAAATTGAAGAGCTTCTCTCTCCCCCAGAGTAGACTGTTTGGTCGAACTAGGTAAATAAACCTTCTGTTTTTTCTTTTCTTATTCGGTTATATTATCTGTGTATGAATTATTATTGCTGGACACCATTTATTTTGGTTACTATTATTCTTTGTCTCACAAATTGATATTGAATACAAATTCAAAATGAGATAACTATGGTAAATTAGTATTACAAGGTGGTCAGAAAAAAATTAGGTACAAAATAATGTGTTTTTTCTTTTAATAAATTATAAGTAGATTAATTAAATAAAAATAACACGTTTCAAAATATTGGAAGGATCAGTCAAATCACATAAAAAAAGTAGTAAACATCCTATATAAACTACAATTATATCAATAGTGGTCTAAAAGAAAGAAGTAAAAGCTATATTGTCAATGTATTATCCAACAAACCTACATACAATAATGAAATCAGATAGCAAAAAGGTGTTGTTTTAGTCTTCACAGTCTTAAGTAATGGCGAATGAATGGATGCCAACACAATCTGATTCACATACCAACAACTCTCTATGAGAAATCGCAGCAAGCATAAAAGTTCTTTCAAGAAAAACAAACCAAAATAGCTGCGAGCCATAACTGAGAAATCTTTATCCCAACAAGGAGGCAAAAAGGTCGTGAAATAGAACAAAATCATTGTCGTGATGGCGTCAACACAATCGCCTTGAAAACTGAAGATCTCAACAAATCAAAAAAGAACCAGAGATCCAAGAAAAATCACACCACCACCAACAAATAATTTAAAATAAACCATTACAGGTTTTTAAGGTCATAACAGAACCATCAGTTTGTTGGAGTACACTAAAACAGCCAGCGGGAGAACCACCATAACGGAAACAACGAACAACAATCCTTCGAAAAACTATTAGTGTGTGAGGCACTTTGAGTGAGAATATTAATGAAAGAGAGAATGAAAAGTAATTGATGAATAGTTATTATGGAAAAATATTAAAACTGAATTACAATTATCTTTATATGTACAACCATGTTACTTGTATACTAAGTAACTAACATGACAAACCTTAATTTCTTTCTCAAAATTAAGAATTTATTGATCTTCAGTTCTTTGGCGAAAATGTCAGTCAATTGTGCTTCACTCGAGCAATGCCTCACTTCAAGTTCACTCTGGTTTACCTTCTCCCATAGGAAATGAAACCTAGCCTTAATGTGCTTACTTCTTCCATGCATATATGGATTCTTTGCAAGATTAATGGCTGACTTGTTGTCGATCTACAACACCAGAGGTTTCTTCACTTCGACCTCCAACTCTTCTAGCACATATCTAATCCAAATTGTGTGACAAGCAACATATGATCATGTTATGTATTCAACCTCACATGATGATAATGCCATCATAGGTTGCTTTTTCGAGCACCTTGAGATTTCATCCTTCATGTGATACACCTTTAGTTTATCCATGTATCTGCTTATTAATCCGATTGAGAAACATATATCAGGTCTGCAATTGTACAAACACCTCAGAGATTCTACAATTTATTTGAACAAAGTAGTGTTGACCTTGTCCTTCTTTCCACACTTTTTCAATTTCAGATTTCGTCTAATAGGCAAGGATGCAAGATTTGAGTCTTCCATCATGAATCTCTTGAGTATTTCTTAGACTTACTTTCTTTGATGTAGCATCATACCTTGCTTCGACATTTAAAATTCCATGCCTAAGAAATAAGATAATTTCCCACGATCCGACTTTTCAAATTCCTTCCATATCATCTATTTGAACTTTGATAAGTTCTCCATGTTATTTCCATTTACTTTAAAGTCATCAACATATAAGCAGATGATTGGTATACCTTGTGCCACAACCTAAACATAGACATTATACTCAGACTTGTATTTGATGAATCCAAATTTGACCAAGTATGAACTGATCTTCTTGTTTCATGCCCTAGGTTCCTGCTTAAGACCATATAGGGATTTTGAAACTTATATACTTTCTTCGATTTTGAGTCATAACCGAGGGATAATGTTTATTGAGTTTCTTCATCGTTCTTAAACAAATCTCTGTTGTTTATTTAATGAGTATCAACGCTCAAGAAATTGCCATTAGTGATTCGCGTGAAACCTAAAAGACGTTATAAATGCATTCTAAGTATTAGAATTTGATAATGAAATATTTGACATGAAAACTTTTAAACTTAAAGAAGCTCGGAAAATTTCTCGATGATGGATTGCAATAGCAGAATATTATTTGGGTACAAGGTCTCTGTTCTTAAATAATTATTTATCTAACCCATTTTTATATCAGAAACAAATGCATGAAATATCCAACATTTTATCTTCCCAAAGATTCAATGAAACGAGGATCTAACATTTTTCTTCTCCAGATCCAACATTTGTTCTACACCAACAGTGATGATGCTGAATCAGATTCAAAATTTGTTATATATTTTTACTTTCATATTCTGTGTAAACAATGTAATATTCTATGTAAATACTGTAGTTTGTAAACAAATTAATTTATTAATATTTTATGTAAACAATGTAATGAGTATTTTTTTAAAAATGAATTTATCTTTTTCCTCGATTTTGGTCATAAACCGATAGGTATGTGGTGCTAGTTTTGAAAATATAAAAAAAATTTACTGTTGGGGATTGAACCAATGACCATTTCAACTATCCCCTCGGTTATTCTAAAACTAAGGGGTATAAAGGAAAGTTTTCGTGATTTCTTTTGTTACCTCGACTCTGTAACCGATGTTAAATCAACTTCGCGTCTGAGGTTAAATTTGTTTTTTGTAGTAGTATTACACCATCATAATCATCATGAATTCCCTTCAACTTATAATATGACTCCTCACACTTCAGGCACTAATTTAGTTTTTCATACTTTTTTTTGTATAACATGCAATCCTTATGACATGCAAGTATTTTTATATATTTCATACTGATTGGAAACAATATCTTATTTGTCTAATAATTATGGTTCAATGATGTGTTACCTTCTTGAAACATGCCTTTCAATAATTCAATCAATTCAGTGAAATTTTAATCATTCACCAACTTTTTTACTACAGATTAAACAATTTTAACAACACTGACAATCGTGTAAAATTTGTGCATCCCGAATATACGACTCTTTCTTGTCACTACATAAAGTGTCATACACATGGACTCTCTTAATATAATTTTTTCCAATAGCATGCATCATATCTTATAGTCATTCATTCATATCTATATCAACTTCCTCTCTGTGTGACACAGTTGGGGTTTTTGTCACTTCATCATACCTCGCCCATCTCGTATAATTTTGAAAATTTTAATTACAACATAGAGATTATGTAACTATGAGAGGCAATCTAAGAGGGGGATGGATTGAATTAGATTTGCTGGATTTTTTTGATTTTATGCAAAGTTTCTTAATTTATGATTTTACCAAAAGCAAGTGATTGAATGCTACTTTAATATGAATGTATAGTTCATAATTTTAAAGGTATAAAGATAAAGAATACACAAGAATTATACTAGTTCCCCTTATCAGCCAAGGGTACATCTAGTCCATCTACTCCTTATAGGATTATCCCCTAAGTTTTAGATCCTTGTACAAGTCTCACACTAAGACTTATGTACAACCTTTTAATACATACATAAACACCAAACCCCATGGTCCCAAGAAGTTTTACCATTCAAAACAATGAGTATGTTTGAAGAAAAAATAACATGTTTCAGGTGGTATTTGAATACTACGTCCTAGTAGCTGAATACCACTTTGCAAGGTTTCAATATTACAAAAAAAAATTGACATTGGTATTTGAATACCACATTCTAGTAGCCAAATACCACTTTTCTAGCAACACTAAAATCAACTTTTTACACTAGAAAATAACTTTTTAAGGCAAGGCTTTCATGGGTTTTTAAGCGTTAACATTGAAAATATTTTAACTTAAATTTGAATAATATGTTATGAGCTTTTAAAGGATATATAAGATGAATGATGATATATCAAAGTTAAGAAAATCTTAACTTTGTTCAATGTTGATCTTTGCCACTTTGTTATGATCGATTGTTGTCTTCATCTTTATCGTTCATTAACTTTATTGTTTTCTTCTTTGTTGATCATTGTTGACTTTCTCTTTTTCTTCTTTTGTTGATGTATTTGTATTCATCAAAACCCTAGTTAAGGTAAAGGGGAGTTTTTTCTTCACAGATGATTCAATATTTCTTCCTTTCCATGTTCTTTCGTACTCCCACAAAAAACACAAGGATAATAAAAACTCCATTGTTGTCAAGAATTCTTTCAGTGAATTGAAGAAATTCAATCATGTGCTCTGTGCTTAATCTATTAACTTTCATACAACTACGGTCCATAACTACTTTCTAATAATAAAATCAAAATACAATAACTATGTTTCATGAGCATATGTAATAACATCATAAATACCATCCAAACAAACAAGCCAACACTTTTTAATTCAAATATTTTTTTCTAACCAGACAAATAGTTTACCAATTAAGATTGAGTGACTCGTCATTTACCGAAATAGCTAAATAATTGACTAACTCGCCTAATAACTCACTTTAGAGAGTAAAATGGATATTATTGATCATTTATCAACGAATCAAGACCATAAATTACAAGTATATCATAACAAATCATGCATTTTGAATAAAAACCATTTGATTTACTCACATTATATTTTATTAACTTTAGAGGAACCAAATTCGTCAATTACTATACGATAGCGAAATGAACAATAAACTCAATACAAATAGAACGAGAACTCAAATTTAAACTACACAAATGAAAATCATACACAAACCTACACAAATCCAATGAAAGTAGGGCTTTTGTCATTACTGTCGTAATGCCTATTATGGGTTGATCATAATGACCACTTCTTCATACCATTAACAAACAAAAAAAAACAGTGTTGAGCTACATGTGTGGACAAAAAGCTAAAAACTTTGTTAAGTTCAAAAATTTGCTAAGTCGCATTGTAATAAATTTACACCGAGAAGTTGAAAAACTTAATATTGCTAAGTTAAATGCATGGAAAAGCATTTATTTATCAGAAATATAGTGAAGACAATGAAGACAATGATTGATGAAGCTTCGTTTTAAGTTTCATTTCATTTCTTTGCCTTGTTCGAGTTTCGTGTCAGGTTTTATTCCCTTTGTTTTGAGTGAGATTAATGGCATTCGAGTGGAAAAGATAAAGTTTCGAGTTTTGTTTAGTGGAGAAAATGAAATTTCAAGTGGACAAGAAGAAGTTTAGGTTTTGTTTTGTTTATGGGAGAAATATCTCTTTCTCTGTTTCGATTGTATTTTCTGAATGAATAGAATATGGAATTCTAAAAATAAGTATGGACATAAATTTTCCTATCGGTTAGTCACATAGCCATATAGAAATGTATATTATTTAGGGTTTTCCTACCCGTTAGGTCGTCCAAACGATGAGATAGATGAAACATTCTTATCGATTGTCATCACAACCGAGGGAATACGTAGTCAATTTGTTATATTTAAACATAAAAAATGGAATAAAAGTGAAAGACTTTTCTTATGGTTATTTGTTCAGTCGAAGGAATAAGTATTATTTTAAATAAAAAAAGTGTAGTTGTTGGAATTCAAAAGCGCTTATGGGAAGACTTTTTCTATATGTTGTCGTTTGTAATTTATTTTTTTATATAAAAATAAAAAGTGTAATTGTTAAAATTCGAAGGCGCGTCTGAAAGAATATTCCTATCAGTTGTCAGCTCAATCAAAAAAATAGGTAGTTTATTTTTTAAATAAAATTAAAAGGCGTATTCAGTAGAATTCAAAGGCGCGTAACTAATAATATTTTTTATTGATTAAATTATCCAACTGAAAGGATATATGACACCTATGTTTTCACACCGGCTAAACTGTTCGACCAAAGTAAAAACTAATTAAAAAAATTTATAATTTGTTATAGTGAAAATTATATTTAACCAAAAATTATCATCTTTAAATAAAAAAAGTAATTTAATCCTACTTTATCAAAACTATTAGCTCAATTCCTAAGATTTTAGATAATTTATAATTAGTTTCATAAAATGTAGTACGGATTAATTCTTTTAATAAGTAATTTGCATATAGTAGGATTCGAAATTAAAATTTTAAAAAGAGTACACTAGTAAGTACTAACTAATTTTTCACTAATTTATTGGAAGTTAGGGTCTAGTGGTTCAATTATAGGGATAAATTACTTGGTAAAAGTTCGAACCCTTGTTTACCACAACAAGTATAAGTATTTAGTATGGTTGGAGAATATTAAAAATAAAATAAAAAATCTCACTAAATCATACAATGAAAATTGGAACAAGTATATGGACCACAAATTGTCGGTCTTGGAATTGGAATGATAATATACTAGTTCTGATAATTGTGAAAAATCCAAAGAAAAATATCATAGGTTTAAATTACTCAATGTAAAATTGGAATTAGAATAATTCTTTTTTTATCGTAAATTAAATCAATTAATTGAAAAATATGTTGAATGGGAATAAGCCACGCATCTACGATTTTAAGTTTAACGGGATGCATCATCACTAGTACACCAAAAGTCGCAGGTACAAATGATTATTTTGAAAATAAAAATACAACTTGTTTATTTATCTTTTGGAACCTGAATCTAATTCCAATCTTCTCTTGATATATTCTAACAAGGTCAAAAACAAGACATATTATACACCTTTATCATTTATAATTACAACCATTAACTAATGCAAGGAATAAGACCCTACCGTAATTTATTAGTTTTTGTGATAAGAGATAAAAAATAAAATTAAAAACCATGTCCTAAAAAGGACACATTTACATTAGCAGCTAACAGAAACAATTATAATGTTCATGCATTTCTAGAAGATATTTCACTTTTTTAAAATTTAATTTTATAAAGTGTAGTATTTGAATCAAATTTTAATGTCGACAAAGATAATTTTATAGTTTGACAGAATTGTATTTGTTGTAGTCAAAGTTTGTTCAATTATACTGTCGAAATATGTTAACTTTGTATTTAAGTTATCATGTTGAATTAGATCTTGCTTATAAGTCTAATTGTTAAGTTAACTTGTAGCCTAAGTTAGCTTAGTAGTATATAAATAGACTAGTTCTCTCAGGTTGTTGAAAGAGATTAATTGTTGGTATTCACTTGTAATTTTTGAACCATTATTGAAAAATTGAAAATTAAAACGATTTTAACCAATTCTTATTTTTCTTCATTCTTCTCGCTCTTTCGTAAAATCTAATAGGGTTTCTTGTGTTTGTTCGAAAAACTCAATTGTTATCTCATAACTTTGTTCTGTTCACTATGCCAGAATTGACTTTTAGCAGCGCATACAAAGACAACGCTTTTAAGAAAAGCGCTGCTAAAGAGTAATAAAAAAAAAAGAAAAAAAACAGCATACCTAAGACAGCGCTTTTAGGAAAAACGCTGCTAAATGCATGGGTTAAGACAACGCTTTGGTAAAGCGCTGCTGTAGGTTGGTCCTAAGAAAGCGCTTTTCTAAAGCGCTGCTGTAGGGTGTGCCAAAGAAAGCGCTTTCCTTCTAAAGCGCTGTTATATCCATGGGCTAAGACAGCGTTTTTGAAGCGTTGCTGTAGGTATTAAAAAGCGCTGCCATAGGTGTTATTATTATTAAAATAAAATATCACATAATGTTAAAGAAAACGCTTTCCTTCTAAAGCGCTGCTATATGGTTTTTCAAAGAAAGCGCTTTGAGAAGCGCTGTTGTAGGTATTAAAAAGCGCTGCCATAGGTGTTATTATAATTAAATTAAAATATCGCAGAATTTTTTAAAGAAACATAACTGATAGCTAGCTCGCGCGCATACGTTCTTCATTCTTTCTTTCTCCTCTCTGCGAACCAGAACCCTATTCACAACGACCGGTCGTCGCCCTCCTCCGTCCAACTATCGCGCCTCCGTCGCCCACCTCCGTTCAGCCTGTGTTGCATTTCTCCTCTATTTGACCGTCCGTTTTCGACAGCCTCTGTAGCGCATTTCCACCATTGTTACAGTATTTGAAGTTTTTCATTTTGCATTTTTCTGGATTATTGTCTTAGTATTTCATTTTTCTAGATTATATGATGTTAGTGTTACTTCTTTTCTGAGTTATTGACTTGTTTTTGTTGATACCGTTGATGAGAATTACTCTTTTGATATTGGCTTGAGTTTTGTATACAAGGTGTTTGTTGAAATGCCACAATGAATTTACTTATGTTAACTTTCATTATATTTAGCCGTATACAAGGTGTTTGTTGAAATGTCACACCTTATATGAGTTCTTTTTACTAATAATTTTTATAAGGGAATTTTCATTATTGTTGCCTACAAATCTTATTTGAAATTGACATTCTTAAATTTTGTTTGTTCAATGGTTTTTTAGATTATGTTGTCTTAGAAGCTTCACACTATTTGTGATTCAGATGAAAGCTTTAAGTTTCTGTTAATCTTGAAGTTTATTTATTTTCCTTAATCCTTATTAGTAACTGAAGACATTGTCAGTTTATTAGTATATTTTTCCGACCAGTGTAAGTGAATATAATTTTTGTTTGTTATGTTCATTTATTGAATAGCAAATTGTTTTTGAAGTAACCTACTGAATCTATCTATATGTATATAAAAATAATAACTTATTGACTCTTGTATCTTCTAGATCAAGATTATGTTCGGCTTCTTGCTGTTGAGGGTTGTGCAGCTCTTGGAAAATTGTTGGAGCCTCAAGATTGTGTGGCACATATTCTTCCTGTTATAGTCAATTTTTCTCAGGTGTATTGAGTATTAATAATATTATGTGGGAAGATTTACATTTTGTACAGTCTTGCTAATTTAGTAACATTTAATTTACCAAAATAGTATAAGAAAATAATTTTGTTCAACGCAAAGGACATCATTTATCATCCTAAAGCACATATAAAGTGTACTATTGTCTAATTTTTACACTTTATATGAGTTCTTTTTACTAATAATGAATATGTTAGTAAAAATTGTATTAAATTTTAGATAAATATAAACTCAAGTTATATAAAATTTTAGATAATTTTAGATAAATATAAAATTATATAAAATTTTAAATAATTAATATGTTAGTAAAAATTGTAAAAATTGTATATGAGTTCATATTAATTGCAAATTAATTAATTTTATTGCAAAATTTATCAATAATTGATGTTCCAAGAATTATTTAATGTTGATGATGTTATTAATTTTGTCTGTTATAGGGGTTACCTGTGAAGAGCAAGGTTGTGATCGTTTTCAAGCATCCTACTGTGTAGCTTTCTTAGAAGTTATTGATTTCTTTACAGGTATTCTCTTTATATTTGTTTAACTTTCTTAGTTTAGTTTAGACTACTCAATTAGTATGGATAAAAAATGGATGTCTTTCAATCGATTGTCTAAAGAGTACGAGAATGGGGTATCGAAATTCGTTAAGTTTGTTGTTGAACACGCCAAAGAACCCAATAGGATCACATGTCCTTGCTTAGGTTGTTGTTATGGGCGTCGAATTGACGTTGTTCAGTTGGAATCTCATTTAATGAGACATGGAATTGATCGAAGTTATACATGTTGGACATTACATGGTGAGATAAGTAACGAGAATGTCGAACCCGAGGATAATACGACCTATGCTTCAAAGGACAATGGCAGAGATACATATGATTGTGATCGAGTCGAAGAGATTGCAGAAGCACTTGAAGAAGATCTTCAAGATTGTACCAAGATGTTTGAGAGGTTGGTAAGCGATGTAGAGAAACCGTCGTATAAAGGTTGCACTACTTTCACAAGATTGTCTGCGGTATTAAAGTTGTACAACTTAAAGGCGGGTAATGGATGGTCGGATAAAATTTTCACAGAGTTGTTAGCCCTACTTCAAGAGATGCTTCCGGAGGATAATGTTCTTCCCAGTCGAACCTATGAAGCTAAAAAAATGTTATGCTCTATTGGCATGAGCTATAATAAGATACATGTTTGTCCAAATGATTGCATTTTGTTTCGAAATGAATATGCATCATTAAACGAGTGTCCTAATTGCGGTGTATCTCGGTATAAGAAAAAGTTGTCACCAGCAAAAGTTTTATGATATTTTCCTATAATTCTGAGATTTAGACGCATGTTTCGTAGTGAAACAGATGCAAAACACCTGACTTGAAATGCAGATGATAGAATTATAGATGGGAAGTATCGACATCCGGAAGATTCATCACAGTGGATGAAAATTGGTAATGATTATCTTGATTTTGGAGAAGAAGCTAGAAACCTTCGCTTGGCATTATCGACTGATGGAATGAATCCGCATGGTCTGCAGAGTATCTCATATTCCACCTGGCCTGTAATTATTATGATTTATAACCTACCTCCATGGCTATGTATGAAGCGTAAGTACATGATGTTATCTATGTTAATTTCTGGCCCTAAACAACCAGGGAATGACATAGACGTATACCTGACACCTTTAATCGAAAACTTAAAGAGTTTGTGGGAGAACGGTGTGGAGGTTTATGATGGATATAGGAAAGAAAGTTTCAATTTAAGGGCGATGTTGTTTGGCACAATTAATGATTTTCCAGCATACAGAAATCTATCGGGGTATAGCATTAAAGGTCAATGTGCGTGTCCTATCTGTGAAGAAAACACAGATTGGACGCAGTTGGAATTTGGTCAGAAGAATTTCTTTCGTGGTCATCGTAGATTCTTAAATTCTAGTCATCACTACCGTGGGTGGAGAAAAGCATTCAATGGAAATTCAGAACAACGTAGAGCTCCACCTACATTGACCGGCGAATAAATTTTTGAAAAGGTGAAAGATGTGAGTACTCAGTTTGGCAAGCCTTTTTGCACATACTATTGTCACACGTGGGTGGAAGAAGAGGTCAATTTTGTTTGAGTTGCCGTATTGGAAGTCGTTATATGTAAGACATTTTCTTGATGTTATGCATATTGAAAAAAATGTATTTGAAAGTGTTATTGGTACGTTACTCAATATACAAGGAAAGTCTAAGGATGGCCTTAAAGCAAGAAAGGACTTGGTAGCAATGGGAATAAGAAATGAATTAGGACCCTTGAAGAAAGGAAATCGCACATATCTACCACCTGCTGCTTATACTTTATCTAGAAAGGAGAAAAAGATATTGTGTAAGTTTCTCAGTGAAGTTAAAGTTCCAGAAGGATACTCTTCAGATATTAGAAGACTTGTTTCTATGAAAGACCTCAAGTTAAAGAGTTTAAAGACACATGATTTCCATGTTATAATGGAACACTTTCTACCAATAGGTATACGTTCTATTTTGACAGAAAAAGTGAGAGGCGCAATAACTAAATTGTGTTTTTTCTTCAGGTCAATTTGTAGTAAGGTGATTGATCCTGCGATCTTACCATCATTACAAAAAGAAATAGTTATTAATTTGTGTCAGCTTGAAATGTATTTTCCTCCATCATTTTTTGACATAATGGCACATCTAGTTGTCCATCTTGTGAAAGAGACACAATTGTGTGGAACAGCTTATATGAGATGGATGTACCCTGTTGAACGTTATATGGAAATATTGAAAGGGTAAGTGAAAAACCGAAGCCGACCAGAGGGATGTATTGTTGAACGATACATTGTTGAAGAAGCTATTGAGTTTTGTACTGAATATTTGTCCAACGTTCAATCCATTGGCCTCCCAAAATCTAATGTTGTTGAAAAAAATAGTAGGTAAACAGTTAATTGGAAATAAAGTTGTGACAGTTTCAAGGGATGAACGGGAGCAAGTGCATTTGTATGTTCTGCACAATAACATTGAGGTTGAGCCGTATGTTGAAATGCATAAGGACGTTCTCCGAGGTTTAAATCTGAATCGAAATGAAAATTGGATAGTACGTGAGCACAATTGAAGTTTTATAACATAGTTCAAGGATCATATTTTTTCAAAGTTTTATTCTGATCCCGCTTCAATAACAGAAAGGTTGAGATGTTTAGCATATGGTCCAAGTTTGCATGTGTTTTATTATAGCGCATACGCAATTAATGGATACACATTTTATACCAAAGAACAAGATGATAAGTGTACAATGCAAAATAGTGGTGTCACCGTGCTTGCCAAAGCAATGCACATTTCAAGTGTGAAGGACTTAAACCCCAAATATGCGAATCTGTCGTATTTTGGTGTTATCGAGCGCATTTGGGTGTTTGATTATGAAAAGTTTCATATTCCTATCTTTGGAAGCAAGTGGGTTGAAAATAATAGTGGCATACGAATGGATAAGTCATGATTTTTGCAAGTGGATCTTAATAAGGTGGGGTACAAAGATGAGCCTTTTATTCTAGCCACGTAAGCTAAACAAGTGTTCTATGTCATTGATCCGATAAGTACGAAATGGTCTATAGTTCTTTTTTCCAACAAAGTAATCGATGATAACATTGGAGACAAGGGGGATGTTGATGTTGAGAAGGAATCTTATATTATAGATGATCCAGATGAGAATATTAGAGCGGACGAATCATATATTAGAAATGATCATAACGAGGGAATTTGGATCAATCCATCCGTCCGTGTTGTTAAGAGACAAGTAAACCACGTTCCAACTAAGAAAAGAAAGAGATCTTAGTGACAAAGGTACTTGTTAAATTACATATTGTCTCATTGAATAAAATTACATATTTCTATCATGCAATACAATTACATATTATGTCATTCAATAAAATTATGTATGTGTTTCTCTTATTTATACATTTCTTATGTATATATATTTCTTATTTACATATTTGCATGTCATTCATTTGATACTTTGGTTTTTCTGAATTACAGGTATTATGGCCAACAATGAGGAAACACCACATGATGGAAACGAAACAACAAAAGACATTGAAGGCGATATCAAAAGAGGAATAACGATTATGAAAAAAATCATTTGTGCGAGAGATAAGGGTGTTAAGTATGATGTGCATTGGAATGAAAGAGATCAATTAGTTGAGACTAATGGTGCGATGCTGACAAGTTACATTGAAGCACTTGTACGTTCGCAAATTCCGATTACTTACGATAATTGGAGAATTGAGTCGCTACAACTGGCTAAAGACAAAATTTGGAGCGAGATACAGGTATGATACTTGATTATTTTTTATTATGTTGACGGTTACATCTTTAAATTAATTATACTAACATGTTATATGTATGTGTATTTGTTTGCAGAGATCTTTTAATATTGATGATTGCAGAAGAAAATATTGTCTTCAATTGGCCGGTAAACGACTGAGGGGATTCAAAGCGTTTTTAACGAACAAGTTTCTCAAAGATTCTGATGGAAACTTTGTTGACTCGGAGCGTCCAAAGAAGTACGTTGATCTGATTTCGGAAGAAGAATGAGAGACATTTGTTGCGAAGCGAAGAACCAAAGAATTTTTAGTAAGTACAACTTATCATGAATAATGTATAGTATATATACTTCTTCCACAAGAGTTCTGATATGACTTAAACTTGTTTTTTCAGGTTGTGAGTGGCGTTAATCGGCAACGGGCATCAAAACTCGCGTATCCATACAAAAAAGGGCGTTTGGGATATGCACGCTTATAACAAAAAATAGTAAGTATATATAAATGCTTTAATATGATATAGTTACCAAAATTAGTAAGTATATATAATAGGATATGAATGCTTTATTATCCGTCTTAATGCGTAGATATAAGAGGAGAAAAGTGATGCGACATCTCTTCCGGACCATGTTGTGTGGAAAGTTGCCCGTGTGGGAAGAGATGGAGTCGTTCAGGAAGAAGTTCAACAAGTGTTTGAACGATGTGTAAGTACAACATTAGTTTTGTCAGTAACTGATTAAAAGTGTATAATATATTTATATATGTTTTTATCTATATTTCAGGAGACTCTATCCCAGAGTATAACTCCAGCTGAGGATGATGATTGCAGGAGCATACTGAGTCGAGTGTTAAATATCCCTGAGTATTCTGGGCGTGTGAGGGGTAAGAGATTTGACGTCACTCCATCACAGCTGTATAAGAAGCCAAAGAAAAAAAATCCTAGCAATAAAGAAGTGATGGATACGTTGGAGGAATTGAAAGCTCAGATTCGAGAATTACAGAAGGACAAAGAAAGATACATGTCGGAAAGGCGCGGTCCAGAGGGTAAAGATGCTAGTGAAAAAGATATTATCGGTTGTCCGCAGAAGCTTTCAGAGGTAATTGTATATATTATATTGAAATTAATTTAGCACAGTTTTCTTAATTGACACATTAATCGGCATCATTATTTGTTTAGGGCATTTCACCTTGTCGGCTATATTTATCGTCACCGACTTATCACATGGTTGGCAAGGGAAAGGTGCATAACAATGTGGGAGAATTACTTCACCATAAACCGCTCCCTTCTGGATTTTTAAAAGTATTGGTTGATATTGCGTTAGAGGGGGTGCATTGTTGCCTATACCAGATGAAGTTTCAGACGCAACAGTGGTGGGAGACGCAATATGAGCGTATGTTGCATGGCCGGCAAATCTCATTTACATAGATGATAAGGTATGTTGAACACCATTATGAACCTATCTTGTAATATTCAAATGTTTTACGACCCATAGATGAAAGTTATTCTTACATTTTCATTTTCTTATTTACATGATGATCTTAGACTCCTACAAAATCCAAATCAAAAGATGATAGAATTATTGTGCGGGATACCGATTCAGCTGCATCAAAGAAACAAGTACTAATACAGTTACATGGTTATCTTATTATACATTAATTACTGAACTTATATATGACTTTTAGGTTCATGATCAGCAGTTGCAACAAGTCAGCAAGGGTAAGATGCCTGAAACTTTCAAGGTACCCAACAAAAAAAAGGCCGAGTCAAAAAAAGCATTTGTTCCTCGATTTAGGATATGCCTTGAAACATATATAGGAACAACAGATGTGGCTGAGGGTGGCATCCATCAAATACCTATGGAGGAAGGTATTTTCGGTTTTGAATATCCCGAAACAATTGTTAAGGAGGATTTTGACCAGGTTTTCCAACATTCTGAATTGGGCGTCGGTGTTATGCATTCCTACATCAGGTACTCCGATCCATTTTAATTAAATAATTGAACATTTTAAAATTTGCTCATTTAACTGAAAATTCTAATGTTGATTATGTTTTTCTTTTAGGCTCTTGTATGACAAGTTGTTGGTCCCACATGATTTGACTTCCATATTCACATTCTTATCTGCTAGCTGTATCAACGCACGGACAATAGAGCACATACCAGATGTAGTCAAAGATTACATAGTCCAAAGATTTATGGCCGCGACTACAGAGAAGTTGTTCTTGTTGCCATATAATACTGGTCATGGGTTAGATTTTATTCTAAATTCATTTATTATAATTATTCGATTTTTACCATTAATCTATATAACATTTCCGTCTAAACTGTTGTCTTATTTTATAGTGGACACTGGTTGTTGGTCGCGATTAATATGATGAAAGAAATAGTGTATTATATAGATTCATTGGATGGCGATACAACAAAATATCCTGATCTGAAGAACATGGTTGATACGTAAGTGATGAGATATACTGTTCTGAATAGTTATATATCTTTATTTATTATGTGACATTGTTCTAAATATGCGTTTATATTATGTTAGAGTTATACAAATATTCAGAGCACAAAGAGATGTAACAGTGCCAAAAAGCAAGGCTAACAACATCAGCTGGATCAGAGTGAATGTATATTTTCCCATGTTTGACTGTTATAGTGGTTCTACTTGATAAAACTATTTAAACTATATATCCTGATAAATGTTTATTTGTTTTTTTCATTTACAGTGTCCTCGTCAGTGCAATGGGATTGACTGCGGATATTTTGTATTACGCTTTATGAAGGAAATTATTCTTTCAGGTCAAATAGAGATTCCAATCATGGTATGGATCAATTCATAAGTTATATGATTCATTTTGATAATTAACCGATATTTCATCTGAGTAATTAGTTTTGAAATTAAATCGTGCATGTTCTGTTATATTATGTAGTACTTTGATGAATACAGGTGCGGTACTTACTCAAAAGCAAGATTGGAAGAAATTAAGGAGGACTGGTGTCAATTTATTCTTGAGTTGAGAATTGTATAACATATCTATTTGTAAAGTTATCAAATTTGTAATTATATGTAAATTGAATGTATTTGTGATGTTGTAAATTGAATGTATTTGTGATGTTGTAATATATTTAAGCAGGTTTATGTGTATTAAAATGGTTATGGGCAAAAGTGATGAATACACATAAATAAGGCCAAAGTAATTGTTATATATGAGGCCAAACTGTTGAATTAAAGGCCTGAATTATAAGCAGGGAATGTAATTGTTATAAGCAGGTTTATCAAAAAATATATAAAAAATGTGATTATTTAAAAAAAAAATTAAAAATCGTGAAGAATAGACAGCGCTTTTAAAAAAAAGTGCTGCTAAAGGGGGCAAAGAGAGGCCAAAAAAGCGCTGCTATAGGTTAGAAAATGGGGGGTCTAAGAAAGCGCTGCTATAGGGTTGAAAAAGCGCTGCTAAAAGCGTTGCTGAAGGGAGGGGAAGGGGGAATAGACAGCGCTTTTAAAGCGCTGCTATAGGGTGAAAAAAGCGTTGCTAAAAGCGTTGCTGAAGGGAGCCTTTAGCAACGCTTTTTCCATAATAAAAGCGCTGCCTTTACCTTTAGCAGCGCCACTTTTGGCAGCGCTTTTAAGCGCTGCTAAAGGTCTTTTTTGGCATAGTGGTTATTAACGATATCATTTCACAATAAACTGGTGCAATGAGCGTGGAGAAGAAGATGTCGTCAACAAAGTATGAGATTGAGAAATTCACTGGTGTGAATGATTTCGGTTTGTGGCGCTTGAAGATGAGAGTCATTCTTAATTAACAGAGTTTGTTATAAGCATTGAAAGGATCGGAGAAGATCAACGTTGTCCTATCGGAGAAGGAGAAGACAACGATGGTCGAAAAGGTCCACAATGTCATTGTATTTAGCCTTGGTGATAAGGTTCTCCGGCAGGTTTCAAAGGAGAAAACTACAGTTGGTGTGTGGAGGAAACTTGAAGGTTTGTACATGACAAAATTATTGGTTAATCGTCTCTACCTGAAGCAAGTTTTGTATTCATTCAAGATGTGTGAAGATAAAGCCTTGGCTGAGCAGTTGGGTTGTTAAATAAGTTGATTCTTGATCTTGAGAATATCGAGGTCAAGATTGATGATGAAGATTAAGCATTATTGTTGTTGTGTTCTTTACCTAAGTCTCTTGTATGGAAGAGAGTCGTTGACCTTTGAAGATGTTCAATTTTCCTTATACTCTAAGGATTTGAACGAATGAAAGGAGCATAAGCCATCAACAGTTGGTGAAAGTTTGTCTGTTAAAGGGAAACTCTTGAAGAAAGATGGTAGGTTTGATAAGAAGGGTAAAGTTTTACATAATTCTTATGGTGGTAATGCTTTTACTATTAAGTGTTATCATTACAAGAAGGGGGGGGGGGGGTCATACAAGAAACGTATGCACTGATCAACTGAACAACCATGGTAGAAAGGATAATGGTAATGCAGCCATTGTGCAAGATGGTTATGAATCATCTGATGTCTTGGTGGTTTTAAGAAATGACTATACTAAGGAGTGGAATATGGATTTAGGGTGTACTTGGCACATGACTCCAAACAAAGACATGTTTGAGGAATTGTGTGATCAAGATGATGGATTAGTGTTGTTAGGAAACAACAAAGCTTGCAAAATTATAGGTATTGGATGTGTGAGATTCAAGCTCTATGATGAGTCAATAAGGCTCTTGAGTGATGTTAGGTGCGTACCTGATCTTAAAAGGAATTTGATTTCTCTTGATGAATTCAACAAGAAAGGATACGTTTTTAAAGGATAGAATAATATCATAAGGGTAATGATTAGTTCGAAGGACAACTAGAGAGGCGTGAAGAAACAAGGTTTGTATACCTTTGAGGCCGAGGTTGTAAGTGGTTCAACAAGTGTGACATCCACTAAACCTGTGTCGAAGACTGAGCTATACCACAAGAGACTTTGCCAAGTCAATTAAAGAGACTAGGTCAAATTGTCAAAACAAAATCTATTGTGTGGTGACAAGGTAAAAAATTGGAGTTTTATGAACCTTGTGTATTTTCTAAATCCTGCAGAACGAAGTTTAACAAAGGTAAACAAAGGACACATGGATCCCTTGATTACATTCATGCTGATCTTCGAGGACCTGCAAGGAATCTTTCACACTCAAGTGTAAATTATTTTCTCTACATAGTTGATGATTACTCTAGAAAGTTATTCAGAAGACTAAGGATGAAGCTTTTGAAAATTTTAAAAGTTGGAAAACTCTAGCCGAAAACCAAACTGACAAGAAGATCAAGAGGTTGAGGATTGACAATGGTCTTGAATTTTACAATGAGACTTTCGAAAGCTATTGTGCTATGTTTGTTATTACAAGGCACATGACTACTGCAGGTACTTCTGAACAAAATGGTTTAGCCGAAAGTTTTAATCGAACCATTCTAGAAAGGGTGGGGTACATGTTAATAAGTGCGACATACCTGATAAATATGTGTGCATCGATAGCCTTGGGAATGAAGACACCTGAAGAAGTCTAGTTAAAACATCCACATAATCTCGACAGACTTGGAGTATTTTGTTGTTTAGCCTATGCTCGCATTAGGCAAGACAAGGTCGGACCCAGAGCTCTAAAATGTATGTTCCTTTGATACCTTGAAGGAGTCAAAGCTTATGAGTTGTGGTGTCTTAAGCCAGGTTATAGGAGGTGTATCACAATTTGAGATGTAGTTTTCAATGAAACAAAAATGAATTTCAATAAAACTGATGACGTTGGTCGAAGCGCCAAGATCTTTAAAGAAGAACTGGAATAAGAAAGGATTCTAATTGAGGTGGAGCATGTTGATGCTCAGTTGTATAACCCAGATGAAGCCGAAGAAGAAGTAGAAGTTGTTGTCGAAGCTGAGGAGACTAATAATGACTAGCTGCTGGCAAGAGGTAGGTCGAGAAGAGTCATCAAGCCACCTCAGAGACTTGGTTATGCAGATATCATAGCTTATGTTTTAATCTCTGCAAGTGAGGTTCATGAAGAAGAACATAGAGACTATAAGGAAGTTATGAGGTGTCGAAATAAGACTGAATGGTTGAAAATTGTGGATGATGAGATGAAATCTCTTCATGATAATAACACTTGAGAGTTGATCAAGAAGTGTAAAGGCCCAGTTAGTCAGTTGTAAGTGAATTTTCAAGGTTAAGGATGGAATTAAAGGATTGATGTCGAGGCGTTTTAAGACAAGGTTGGTTGCTAATGGGCTCACTCAGAAAGAAGGTGTCGACTTCAATGATGTGTTATCACCTGTTACAAAGCATAGATCCATTAGAATATTGTTAGCCATGGTAACAAAGTTCGATCTAGAACTTGAACAGATGGATGTGAAGACAATCTTCCTGTATGGTGATCTAGATGAAATAATTCTGATGAGGCAACCTAAAAGGTATACATAAAAGGGAAAGGAAGATCATGGGTGCAAGCTGAATATGTCTTTGTATAGCCTAAAACAATATCCTCTGTGTTTACTTCAAATTTTAACCACAAGTTCATGACACATATTGATTTCCCAGGATTGGCCATAACGTACATAGTGAGCCTTGTAAGCAGGTATATGGCCAATCCTGGGAAGTTGCACTAACAAGAATTAAAGTGGATTCTAAGGTACATCAATGGGTTTATGAGCAGAGTCCTTATTTATGGTGGAGCCTGTGATGATGATAGCAAATTTGAAATCAAAGGATTTGTTGGCTTTGATTATACAGGTTGTATGGATTTCAAAATATTTATTTCTAGATATGTGTTCACTATGTTTGACACGACAATTAAATAGAAAGAAACTCTTCAAAAGGTTGTTGTCTTATCAACCACTGGAGTGGAGTATATTGTCCTCACTGAAGTTGTGAAAGAAGCATCATAGCTTGATGGTTTTGCTAAGGAGTTGAAACTTCAAGGTTGAGTTATCACCGTTAAATATGATAGTCAAAGTGCAATAAACTTGTCGAAGAATTCAGCCTATCATGAGTGAACCAATCACATCGATGTGAGGTTGCACTTTGTTAGAGAGATAATCTAGCATGGAGAAGTCCAAGTGCCGAAGGTTTCGACTGATGACAATGTTGTTGATATGATCACAAAGACATTACCAAATAGAAAGTTTTCCCACTATATGCAGTTGATAAAGTTGCATGATGAAAGCTAGTTTGTTCTCTTGTTAGTATAGAGTTTGTTCCATGGTGGAGATTTATGATATTTGGGTCGAAATCTAGTGCCAACAAGGATAGCTCCATGGTTCGACAGGATTAGTCCATGTTGTAGTCGAAGTTTGTTCAGGCATGATGTCAAAATATGTTAGCATTGTGTTTAAGTTAGCATGTTGAATTGGGTCTTGCTTATAAGCCCAATTGTTATATTAGTTTATAGCTTAAGTTAGCTTAGTAGTATATAGATAAATTAGTTCTCTCAGGTTATTGAGAGAGGTTAATTATTGGTATTCACTTGTAATATTTAAATTCTTATTGAGAAAGTGAATAGTAAAATAGTTTTAACCAATTCTTCTTCCTTCTTCTTCCTCTTTTGTAAAATCTAATAGAGTTTCTTGTGTTTATTCAAGAAACTTGGTCTTCATCTCATAACATTTTTTTGTTATTGACAACATCATTTCACGACATAAATATATTTGCGGAAGAATTGCTTTCTTTGAGAACGTGGTGGATAGTATGTATATCTTTGTATCTTAGTTTTAAAAACATCTTGGCATTTAATCCCATATTATTGTGGACATTAATATTTGTACTTGTATTTTATGAGTATTTAAGTATTTATACTCATACTTGTTATTCATATTTTTAATAAAAATAAATCAATCAATTAATAAAATATCACATCATTTTGAGTTTTAACAACAATAAAAAATTCAAATATTTTATATTGAATTATTAAATAAATGAACATTTATACTAAAATATGTAATAGTTTAATAGTGATATATTTTTTAAAATTGATAGAATATATTTGTATACAATAATATAAAGTATAATATATAAATATATATTGTGTGAGTATGGAGTGAGGTGCGTACTAAGATATTTGTATCCACACTCATATCTGTTTATTTTAGCGGCTAATTACTCGTGCTCATATCCATAGTCATTTTGCAGATTTTTTTGCTCTATCAATTATGGATATTGTTTATGAGTACCCATTAGAGATAAATCAAATTGACATCCTTATGGCTCATTCATATACATATTATCGTTTGAGGGGTATTTAATTTAAAATAAAATAGAAATGAAGTCCAACTTTAGAAAAAGTAATGCAAATAAATCTGATCAAATTCAATCAAGTGGAAAAGTAAAGTAAAAAATAATTACAAATAAGAAACTACCTTGTACTTGTGGTGAGTACAATAGGAGTTATTTTGACTACCATAGGATTTGTAAGAGGGTTTGGTGTATTTCGATTTGTAAACAGTGAATATTTGATCTAGCTGCTTAGAAAGGGTATTTATAGATTTAGTTGCTTGATCCAAGAACCATTGCAAATACCAGTTTCCATGCATCTCAATTCAACCACACGCCCCTCGCTTTGACCAAATAATGAGAGTTAATGCGATGAGTCATCTAGCATAATAGGAAATATGGTTAATTTATGGGAGCTTAGGGCCTTTTTAATTGTTAATATAACTTACAGCTTGACATGTCCTTTCGTGTGTTAATACGAAGAAGTATTTGAGGCAACCGTTATGTGTCTATCAAATGTCTAAATGGTTATGGTACAAATTAACTCAAATCCGCTCCACTTGATCCAAAGTACAAATGTCATTTTACACATAAATCAAAAAACAATTTTTTGATCTCCATTTTTTACTACATTCATCTTGAATCTTAAACTGACTTGACATTAGAGTGCTAACCTTCAGATCCACCCCACACCATCGTATCAGAAATTAACACATCGGTTCAAGATTCTTCATCCTCTACTTCTACTATTAGTGGTTCTAGTACGAAAGAAATTTTTTCTTCTAACTCACCATGAAGAAACAAATTTTTAATATCAAAATGATAAATTGACCAATGGCGCTACAATAATAAATAATCAAGCATGCGTTATTTTGGCCATAGGAGAGAAGTTGAAGGGATTTAAGAAGGATTTAAATTTTTTTATCCTCTTAGCAGAACAATTATGATGAACACAGATCTTGATTAAATTATTAATCACAAATAAAATATTAAAGAATTATCAGAATACCTTTTGTAGCGTGTTTTAACTTTGATCACAAATGACAAAAGATATCGGCGTCTCTACGAAGTACACGCGAGTGCAAAGTGAAAGACGATGCTAGACGTTTTCTAAGAATAACAAAAATTAAAACTATAATTGGAGGAGGAAAAGTTTTTCTATTTATAAAGAACTCTTATTTTGGACTTTTCCAAAATTAACCCCAATCTTATCTATATTTAACTAAACTCTTTTAAATAAATAAAATAATTAAATTAAATCATATTTATCTTAATTAACCGTCAATTCTTATTTATTTAATTAAATCATATTTAATCAAATAAATTATATATGTGTTAATATATTAAATAATTTAAATACTATTAATACATAATAAAATTAAATCTTATTTAATTTAATCATCAATTCCACTATAAGTACTCTATGCGTGTGACCTTGTAGGTTCTCGTAACATTGACAATAATATTAAATTACATATTTAATATTATAAACAGTTAGCTATATCTAGCAACACATCACTGCTACCCAAGTGACGAGAATGTCGTGTGATCTGACATAACCTTTCTATGATAATGATCATGTGTACAATTACCATTTTGCGCATATATCTTTATTGAAAACAAGACATAGAATGTGTCACCCTTGTATAATCTAAAATTTCACTCCTTGATCCCCGAGTATACTTATTAACAATAAATAACCTCAATATCTCATATTAACTTATTTGAGCACGACCATGCATTTTACAGTCATACTCGATCAAGGGGTCCATAGATATTACTTCCCGTATATGTAGAAAGGGAAAATCCTATCTAGGTTACTCATGTCCTTCATCATTTTTTATAGAGTATCCATCAACCATCTTTATGATCATCCTATTATGGATAATGTTTGATTGCCAATAAAGTAGTCAACTCCATATCTAGGGTCTATAGTGGTTTCAGGTCAAAAGGGGTACATCATTATCACAATAAGAATAATTTATGACACTTACATAACATACTATGTAGCATCACTACGCCAAAATTGCTTTTTGGCAGCACTACAAAGACAACGCCTTTTCCCAAAAGCGCTGCTAAAAGTTAACAAAAAAAGAGATAAAAGCGCTGCTAAAGATCATACCTAGGCTACACAATAGAAAGCTCTTTCTAGAAAGCGCTGCTAAAGGCCTACATTAGAAAGCGCTCTATAAAAGCCCTGTTATAGGTTCTGTCTAAGTCACATCTTAGACAGCGCTTTCCAAAAACGTTGCTAAAGGTCTAAGATACAAAAGTGCTTTGTAAGCAAAATTCCTGCTATAGGTATAAGATAAGAAAGCACTTTCAAAAGCGCTGCTATAGGTAATTAAATTATAAAAATAAAACAGAATTTTTATGTTTTGGAAACCCATCTAGTCTCTCTCTCTCTCTCTCTCTCTCTCTCTCTCTCTCTCTCTCTTTGTAACCCTATCAGAGCTACTCCCTTCGCCGTATCTCCCTTTAACCGGTCGTCTTCTCTCTCGTGACTACTCCCTTCACCGTAGAACCCTCCGACCGGCTCTAGTTCTGTCCTTCTCCCTCTGTACGCGTCCGGTCGCGCTCCACCATTTTCAAGGTATTTCTTCATTTTCAAGGTTATTTGCAAGGTATTTCTTCATTTTCTTTTTTGGATTTGCAAACCATGAAATACATTATGATGTTGTTGTTATTTGTATTCAATAGAAGCTTGAATGACATTGTTGGTGAATTAGTGTTGAAGATGTGAAAGTAATGATATTAATTGTTGGAATGAATTGATGAGTTTGTTTATTGTGGAAACAATTGAAATGAGACATTGAAAGTGTTGATATGGATGTTGTTTGAATTTGATTTAGAAATTTTGTTGTAGTAAGCTTCAAGATGATGAATAGTGATATTTGTGGTGAATTTATTTTGAGATTTGGTATTAATTTTGTAAGTTACTGTTGAATTTTAGTGATTACTTTGTTGAATGTTAGTGGTTACTTTGTTTTCATAGAACTTTGTTTTAATCTAAATGTTGATTGAAAATGTTAGTTAGTGATTACTTTGTTTTGATTGAAATGTTGATTGAAAATGATAATGAAATTAATTATTAATTGTTAAGGTTGAAGATGATGAATAGTGATGACATTGTGAATTTATTTTTGATAGTCATTGGTGATGTTGTTGATTGAAACTTGAATGACATTCGTGAATTAATTGTTGAATATTGTGATGTTGTTGATTGTTTGAACTTAAATGATGAAGTTTTTATATTTGGTAATTTAAATGTGGATTTGATAATTTTGGTGATTGATTTATGCTTGAATTGATGATTTTTTGTGACTTACTTTAGTTGAAACATTAAGTGTGATTGAATTTGCGCGTCGATGCCATGTTGCTTAATTGAAGGAAGTGTTGATGTTTAATAAATTTAATTCTTGAGACTTTGAATTGTTTCTCCGATATATCTTATTTGTCCTATTATATACAAAATTTGTCCTATTATATTTGGTACACTATTAGTGACTAACTTATTAAATTTTCTATAGGGATTACTTATGAAGAGGAAGATTGTGATCATTTTCAAGAATCTTACACTGTGTGGTTCTAGAAGTTGTTGACTTCTCTATAGGTAATTAGTTGTTCGTTTGCTATAGTTGCGTGAATAATTAGTGTTTTTGTTTAGATTACCTAGTAAAAACCATGGATAAAAAATGGATGTCTTCCAATTGATTGTCAAAAGAGTACGAGAATGGGGTATCCGAATTTGTTATGTTTGTTGTTGAACACGCTAAAGACCCCAATCAGATCACATGTCCTTGCTTAGGTTGCTGTTATGGGAGTTGGATTGACGGAGTTGAGTTGGAATCACATTTAAAGAGGCTTGGAATTGATTGAACTTATACATGTTGGATATTGCATGGTTAGATAAGTAACGAGAATGTTGAACCGGGGGATAATATGAAATATGCTTCAAACGACAATAGCACAGATATATACGAATGTGATCGAGTCGAAGAGATTGCAGAAGCACTTGAAGAAGATCTTCAGGATTTTCCCAAAATGTTTGAGAGGTTGGTAAGCGATGCAGAGAAACCGTTGTATAAAGGTTGCACTAAATTCACAAGATTGTCTGCGGTATTAAATTTGTACAACTTAAAGGCGGGCAATGGATGGTCGGGTAAAAGTTTCATAGAGTTATTAGCCCTTATGATAGAGATGCTTCTGGAGAATAATGTTCTTCCCGATCGAACCTATGAGGCCAAAAAATGGTGTGCTCTATTGGCATGAGCTATGATAAGATACATGCTTGTCCAAATGATTGCATTTTGTTTCGAAATGAATATGCATCGTTAATGAGTGCCCTAATGCGGTGTCTCTCGATATAAGAAAAAATTGTCTCCAACAAAAGTCTTATGGTATTTTCCTATAATTCTGAGATTTAGACGCATGTTTCATAGTGAAACAGATGCAAAACACTTGACTTGATATGCAGATGAAAGAATTATAGATGGAAAGTTTCGACATCCGACAGATTTACCACAGTGGATGAAAATTGATAATGATTATCCTGATTTTGGAGAAGAAGCAAGAAAACTTCGCTTGGCATTATCTACTGATGGAATGAACCCACATAGTATGCAAAGTATCTCACATTCCATATGGCATGTGATTATTATGATTTATAACCTACCTTCATGGCTATGTATGAAGCGTAAGTACATGATGTTATCTATGTTACTTTTTGTGCCTAAACAACCAGAGAATGACATAGACATATATTTGACACCTTTAATCGAAGACTTAAAGATTTTATGGGAGAACGATGTGGAGGTTTATGATGGATATAGGAAAGAAAGTTTCAAATTAAGGGCGATGTTGTTTGGCATAATTAATGATTTTCCAGCATACGGAAATCTATCAAGTATAACATTAAAGGTCAATGTGCGTGTCCTATTTGTGAAGAAAACACAGATTGAACGCGTTTGGAATTTTGTTAGAAGAATGTCTTTCTCGGTCATCGTAGATTCTTAAATTCTAATCATCACTACCATGGATGGAAAAAAGTATTCAATGTAAATCTAGAACAAGGTAGAGCTCCATCTACATTGATAGGTGACCAAATTTTTGAAAAGGTGAAAGTTGTGAGTACTCAGTTTGGCAAGCCTTTTGTACATACACTTGTCACACTTGGGTGGAAGAAGAGGTCAAATTTTTTTGAATTGCCATATTGGAAGTCGTTGTATGTAAGATATTTTCTTGATGTTATGCATATTAAAAAAAATGTATTTGAAAGTGTTATTAGTATGTTACTCAATATACAAGGAAAGTCTAAGGATGACCTTAAAGCAAGAAAGGACTTAATAGCGATGGGAATAAGTAGTGAATTAGGACTTTTGAAGAAAGAAAAACAAATATATTTACCACCTACTGCTTATACTTTATCTAGAAGGAGAAAAAGATATTATGTATGTTTCTAAGTGAAGTTAAAGTTCCAGAAGGATACTCTTCAGATATTAGAAGACTTGTCTCTATGAAAGACCACAAGTTAAAGAGTTTAAAGACACATAATTGTCATGTTATAATGGAATATTTTCTACCAATAGGTATACGTTCTATTTTTCCAGAAAAAGTAAGAAGCACAATAACTAAATTGTGTTTTTTCTTCAGGTCAATTTGTAGTAAGGTGATCAATCTTGTGATCATACCAATATTGCAAAAAGAAATAGTTACTACTTTGTGTGAACCTGAAATATACTTTCCTCCCTTATTTTTTGACATAATGGTACATCTAGTTGTTCATCTTGTGAAAGAGACACAATTGTGTAGACCAGCTTATATGAGATGGATGTACCCTATTCAACGTTATATGAAAATATTAAAAGGGTATATGAAAAACCGAAGTCGATCAGAGGATGTATTATTGAACGATACATTCTTGAAGAAGCGGTTGAGTTTTGTACTGAATATTTATCCAATGTTCAATCCATTGGACTCCCCAAATCACATGTTGTCGAAAAAAACGAAGGAAAACAGTTAACTGGAAATAAAATTGTGACAGTATCAAGGGCTGAACGGGAGCAAGTCCATTTATATGTTCTGCACAATGACAATAAGGTTGAGTCGTATGTTGAAATGCACAAGGATGTTCTTCGAGGTTTAAATCTGAATAGAAATGAAAATTGGATAGTACGAGAGCACAATTGAAGTTTTATACCATGGTTCAAGGATCATATTTATTCAAAGTTTTATTCAGATCCTGCTTCAATAACAGAAAGGTTGAGATGTTTAGCATATGATCCAAGTTTGCATGTGTTTTCTTATAGTGCATACGCAATTAATGGATGTACATTTTATACCAAAGAACAAGATGATAAAAGTACTATGCAAAATAGTGGTGTCACCATGGTAGCTGAAGCAATGCACATTTCAAGTGTGAAGGACTTAAACTCCAAATATGCAAATCTGTCATATTTTGGGGTTATCGAGCACATTTGGGTGTTCGATTATGAGAAGTTTCATATTCCTATATTTGGTTGCAAATGGGTTGAAAATAATAGTGGCATATGATATGGATAAGTCAAGATTTTTGCAAGTGGATCTTAATAGGGTGGGGTATAAAGATGAGCCTTTTATTCTAGCCATGTAAGCTAAACAAGTGTTCTATGTCACTGATCTGACAAGTACGAAATGGTCTAGCGCTTTTATCTAACAAAGTAATTGATGATAACATTGAAGATCAAGGTGATATTGATGTTGAGAATGAATCGTATATTATAAATGATCAAGATGAGAATATTATAGTGAATGAATCATATATAAGAAATTATCATAATAAGGGAATTTGGATCAACTCATCCCTCTGTGTTGTTAAGAGATAAGTAAACTATATTCCAACCAAGAAAAGAAAGAGATGTTAGTGAAAAAGGTACTAGTAAAATTATATATTTTGTCATTCAATAAAACTATATATTTGTCATTTTATATATTCAATGGATTATGGATTATGGATCTTGATATTTGTCATTTCATATTTATGTTTTTCTTTATTACGGGTGAAATGGCTAGCAACGAGGAAAAATCACATGATACTTCTAAAAATGATGGAAACGAATCAGTACATGATGTGGAAGGAGATATTAAAGGAGGAATAAGAATTATGAAGGGAATCATTTGTGCAAGAGATAAATGTATAAAATATGACGTACATTGGAATGAAACAGACCAATTAGTTGAGCCTAACGGTGCAATATTGACAAGTTACATTGCGACACTTGTTCATTCGCAAATTCCAAAATACAGGTATCATATGTGATGTTATTTGTTTTTGTTGACGATTATATCTTTAAATTATTTATACTAACACACTATATGTATGTTAATTTGTTCGCAGAGGTCTTTTAACATTGGTGACGACCGGAAAAAAATATTGTCTTCAATTGGTCGGAAAAAGACTCAGAGGGTTTCAAGCATTTTTAACGAACAAGTTTCTTAAGGATTCTCATCGAAATTTTGTTGAATCAGAATGTCCAAAGAAGTATGCAGATTTGATTTCACCTGAAGAATGAGAAACGTTTGTTGCCAAACGAAGAACCCAAGAGTTCCATGTAATTTTAACTTATCATGAACATTGTATAATATATATATATATATATATATATATATATATATATATATATATATATATATATATATATATATATATATATATATATATATATATATATATATATATATATATATATATATATATATATATATATATATATATATATATATATATATATATATATATATATATATATATATATATATATATATATATATATATATATATATACTTGTTCCACATGTGTTCTGATATAGCTTAAACTTATTTATCCAGGCTGTAAGTGACATAAATCGCCAACGAGCATCAAAACTCGCGTATCCATACAAAAATGGTGTTTGGGATATGCACGCTTACAACAAATAATAGTAAGTATATATAAATGCTTTACAATGATATAGTTAGAAGAGGAGAAAAGTGAAGAAACATCTCTTCCGGAACATGTACGTTATAATTGATCTTATTATTTGTCTTAATGTGTAGTTAGAAGAGGAAAAAAGTGAAGAAACATCTCTTCTGAAACATGTTTTATGGAAGGCTGCTCGTGTGGGTAAGAATGAAGTTGTTCAGGAAGATGTTCAACAAGTTTTTGAGTAATGTGTAAGTCTAACATTATTTCTTTAATAAAATCAAAAGTTTATTAACGTATAATATTTATACTTTTTAATCCCCACTAATATTTTTCTATATGCAGATGAATTTCAAGAGAATCTATCTCAGTCTTTAACTCTAGCTGAAGACCATGATTGCAGAAGCATACCAAGTCGAGTATTAAATGTTCCTGAGTATTCTGGTCGTATGAGGGGTAAGGGATTTAGGGTCTCTCCAACAACATTCTATAAGCATCCAAAAAGTAAAAGTCTTAGAAATAAAAAAGTGATGGAATCAATGGAAGAATTAAAAGCTCAAATTCGTGAATTGCAAAAGGATAAAGAAAGATATATGTCAGAAAGGCGCGGTTCAGAGTTTAAACATACTGGCGACAAAGATAGTATCAATTGTAATATTCAACAGAAACTTCCGGAGGTAATTATATATATTACCTTGAAATTAATTTAGCACAACTTTTTAAATTGACATATATACATATTAATCATATTTATTATTGGTTTAAGGCATTTCACCTTGTCAGCTCTATTTATCGTCACTGACTTATCGCATGGTTGGAAAGGGAAAAGTGCATAACACTTTAGGAGACTTACTTCACCATAAACCGCTCCCTGCTGGATTTTTGAAAGTATCTATTGATATTGTTTTAGAGGGGGGATGCATTATTACCTATATCTGACGATGTTTCAAAAGCAACATTGGTAGGAGACGCAATAGGATTGTATGTTGCATGGTCGTTAAACTCCATTTTCATAGATGACGAGGTATGTTGAACATCATTATGAACCTTTTAGTATTCAAATGTTTTACGAGCCACGCATGTCAGTTATTCTTACATTTACGTACCTTTTATTTACATGGTAATCTTAGACTCCTACAAAATCCAAATTAAAAGATAAGGAGATTGTGCGGCACATCGAGTCAGTTGCATCAAAAAAATAGGTACATTGATATATATATGCATAGAAAATGCCAATTATATCCTTTGAATTCAAAATATTCATGCTCAAGAGTTGCGACAAGTCAGCAAGAATAAGATGTCTGAATTCAGCAATGTGTCCAACAAAAAAAAGGATCTTGCGAAGACCGAGCCTAAAAAAACATTTGTTCCTCAATTTAGGTTGTGCCTTGAAACATATGTAGAAACAACAGATGTGATGGAAGGTGGTATTCGTGAAATACCTACGGAGGAAGGTATTTTTGGTTTTGCTTATACCGAAACAATTGCTAAAGAGGATTTGGATCAGATTTTTCAACATTCTGAATTAGGCATCGGTGTTATGAATTCATGCATCAGGTACTCCGATCAATTTTATTTGAATAATTAAACAATTTATTTACTCATTTCAATGAATATTCTAATGTTGATTATGTTTTTATTTAAGGTTCTTGTATGAAAAATTGATGCTCCCATGTCAATTGACAGAAAGATTCTCATTCTTATCTTCCAGCTGTATCAACGCACGATTAACCGATCAAAGTCCCAATGAAGTCAAAAATCACTTAGTCGATGCATTTATGGCCAACAGAGATGCAGAAAAGTTGTATTTTTTGCCATATAATACTGATCATGGGTTAGATTTCATTCTAATTTCATTTATTATAATTATTCATTTTTTGACATTGTATAGAAATTTTTCGTCTAAACTTTTGTCTTATTTTACAACGGATACTGGTTGTTGATTGCGATTAATCTGATAAAAGAAATAGTATATTATTTGGATTCGTTAGATGGTGATCAAACAAAATACCCGTATATGAATAAGATGGTTGATATGTAAGTGATGAGGGGGGGGGGGGGGGGCGTGTGTGTGTGTGTGTGTGCATGTGTGTGAAATTTTCATTTACAATGAGATTAGTAACAATGTTATTTCTTAGATGTAAGACTAACTAGATTACTATAACTTTTCATACGTATAATTACTACTCATTCCATTAGTACTTTGTCTTATCTCAAATTTTGACCACCCTTTAACTCAAATTTAGAGTCTTAACATGCCTAGAGCGCATACACGTCATTTGATCTACCCCAATTACCTAGAAATTTAAAGGGGATCATTTTTGACTTTTTTTATCCTCCCTTAAAAGATTTTGATCTTATATTAGGACTTAGTTGTTATAATTGAACTTTTAGGGAATTATGTAATATAGTTTTTATTTAATTAATTAACTAATTAGACTAAAAAATTTTAGCTATCATTGACTTACTAAGTAAATAGTTTATATTAAAAATGAATGTTTTTATTTAAAACTAGTTGTTTAGGTATTACTAAAATCATCTTTTTATTTAGATTATTAGTTAGTATATAATAGTTAGGGATTGATTAATTATAGAATAATTATTATCTTAATTTTATGAATTATTTTTATTAGTAATTATAGTTAACTAATTAAGTTATGATTTTTTATTTTATGTATTATCTTCGTGTAAAGTTGTTGAGTCATTATCAGATTGATAATTGGTTATTTAATTAATTATTTTTTAAGGTCAAAATTATCATATTAATTATTTAGTTAATTTTGCTACTAAGAGTGTTTAGTGGTGAACCTAGTCAATTATAGAACTAGGTTAAGTCAACCAAGCACAAGTCCAGAAACCCTAACGTTTGCGCAAATCGGAAGAGATTAGATCAAAAAAATTAATGTGAACAATCAATCAGAACTTTCTATTTATGAATTATGATACATCCAAAACATGAATTTATAAAAGAGATCGGACTAAGTACACAAGGTGAATCAAAAACCTTAAATTTCTAAATCAATAAAATCATCAACCATATTAAAAAATATCTAATACAAATCTCCTAATTAATTTACAAAACCCTAATAATAATCTATATAAACAAAAAACAAAATCAAAAACAATGGAGAAAAAAATAAGAAGAAACCCTAATAATATTGATTCTGCAAATCCAAACCCGTACTCAAAGCTTAGCATCAAAAGTGCTTAGGGTTTCACATTGAAACCCTAATTCGCTTAAGCTTGACCTTCCACCAATAGATCCAGAGAGAGTACCTCACACAAGCACAAGTCCAGAAACCCTAATGTTTGCGCAAATCGGAAGAGATTAGATCAAAAAAATTAATGTGAACAATCAATCAGAACTTTCTATTTATGAATTATGATACATCTAAAACATGAATTTACAAAAGAGATCGGACTAAGTACACAAGGTGAATCAAAAACCTTAAATTTCTAAATCAATCAAATCATTAACCATATTAAAAAATTTCTAATACAAATCTCCTAATTAATTTACAAAACCCTAATAATAATCTATATAAACAAAAAACAAAATAAAAAACAATGGAGAAAAAATAAGAAGAAACCCTAATAATATTGATTATGCAAATCCAAACCCATACTCAAAGCTTAGCATCAAAAGTGCTTAGGGTTTCACATTGAAACCCTAATTCGCTTAAACTTGACCTTCCACCAACAAATCCAGAGAGAGTACCTCACACAAAAGAAAGGAGAAAGAAAAAGTCAGAAGGATGAGAAGGACAAAAACTCAAAACAATAATGAAAATTTTAAAGCTTTTAGCTTCGTCGAGGGAAGTTACGCTCTCGTAGGTTAGTCTTTGTCCTCTTCATAAATTGAAACCCGGATGCTTGATTTTTTAGAATAGGGTTTACAATAGTTGCATGTCTGTTTTGGCTTTTGATTGATGTTGTTGTTTAGGTTTTAATTTTGGTAAAGGAGTAAGGTTAACAGAAAGGAGTAAGGTTAACAGAAAGAGGTTAGAGTTTGAGAGATTGGAAAATTTGTTTAGTTTTAGGAATTTGAGAGTCAGTTTATAATTCATAAGGGGTCGATCTATGGATCATCCAAGTATTTATGTTGATCTGGATAGTTTAGGTATGAATATGGGTTTAAGTTAGGTTAGGGTTAGGTTGAGGAAGAAGATGAAGATTCATCTTTTTCAGGGTTAGGGTTCCTCACTTTAGGGTTAGGGTTTATCACTCAGTGTTAGGTTTCGAAGGGTTTTGGTTTAGGGTTCTTGAAGTTTTAAGGGATCTGGAAATTCTAAATGAAGGTTTGAAGTTTCCGGTTGAACTTCAACTAAAAATAGGGTTCAAGGTGGTTCTTGGGGTGCTGGTGAAGAATGTAGGGTGTCCGGAGATAGAGAGTTGAGAGATAGGAGAAAAAAGAATAAAGTAAAGAGAGGGAAAGAGAAAGAAGGAAATGTGAGGGTTTTTGAATGGGTGATGCTTATATACTCCCTCTGACCGCTTCCACGTCACGCTTCTGTGGCATGCTCACATCCAACCATTTTGCATACTCTGACCAAACACATTATACACGCGCCCATCCTATGTCCTTATTGACTTTGAATTACAATCAATCATCCTGCATACCTTAACTAGTCAGCTTGATCAAAGGCCTTGAGTGCATGCCAGATGATCCCTCTGATCATGATCACATGGCCCAACGAGAGTCAACCTTTGAGAGCTTCTGGGCTTTCTTTCTTTGCTTTCTACACCCCCAGCCAATTGGCTCATTGCTAGTATGGTTAAGGCTGCACCCCATGTTAGTTTATTTATTTTTTCTTATTTATTTTGTTTTTTCTTTTAATTTTTATTTAGGGTTATTATTTAGGTTTAAATAATTAATTAGCATAATTACGATTAATTAGTTTAATAAAATAGTTTATGAATTAATTAGCTTTATTATAATAATTAACATTATATATATATATATATATATATATATATATATATATATATATATATATATATATATATATATATATATATATATATATATATATATATATATATATATATATATATATTTAATTGATTATTATTAATTAATTAGGATAATTTTGAGATTAATTCTAAGATACTATTAGGATTAATATTAGGGTCAATATTAGGATAATGTTAGGGTTTTAACTAGGTTAGTTAAAATAATTAGTGATTAGGGTTAAAAATAACTAATTAAAAATATTAAAAACATAACATTAATCAATCTTTTTGTTTTTCATATCTTGTTTAATTTTCATTATTCAAATAAATCAATTATATATATATATATATATATATATATATATATATATATATATATATATATATATATATATATATATATATATATATATATATATATATATATATATATATATATAGAGAGAGAGAGAGAGAGAGAGAGAGAGAGAGAGAGAGAGAGAGAGAGAGAGAGAGAGAGAGAGAGAGAGAGAGAGAGAGAGAGAGAGAGAGAGAGAGAGAGAGAGAGAGAGAGAGAGAGGATCAACTTACTCCAAGAGTAAGTTTTTTTAAATTACTCTACATCATAACCTTTAAACTGAATCTAATCTAGTGGCTAAATTAACATTTTTACTTATAACTATTCAATTAAATCTAATTTAAATGCTATGATTGTGGAGTAAGTTATAAAAACTTACTCTTAGAGTAAGTGGATTCTCAAACTAATCATAACATTTTTTCAATATAATCAATCTAAAATTAATTGTTAACACGTTCAAATGACTTGTTCTCTGCCCTTGTGCATTGATACATTTTTCAAATCAAACATTTCTCCGCCTCCAATGCGTTGAGAACTTTTCCAAATCTAAAAACAACAAACAAGCAAACATTTTCTAGACGAACTACAGATCCTTCCTATTACTTGAGGATACATAGGCATAGAGTTGTAACACTTTGGCGAGTACAATGACACAAAAATTGTTTCTTTGTCTTCTTT